>VWZK01012128.1:38515-166684 GCA_013396935.1 Baryphthengus martii
TTCTATTTTTTTTTGTTTCCTTTTTTTCTTCTTCTGTTCTTTGATCACTCCAGTAGTCTTGTTGCTCTTCCCATGGTGACAGCCTGGCAAGGCATTTTCTGTGAAAGTTTCTTTGGATTTACACATACCCTTCCACCCTCTCCCTATTTCTTCCCCTGCTACCCCACCCCAAGGCCTAGCCTGTGATCCCTTGGAGAAGTTAGCACTCCTAGTGTATCTTGAAATCTTCCTTATCTTGTCCCATGGTATTTCTTTGTTATCTGATTTGTGCCAGAGTGAAACAAACGCTCCTTCTTCTTCCCATTGTCTTTCTGCCTGTTCCTCTGGCTCTTAGGTGTTGGCATCTTTGTAGTTGGGCCGGTTGTGGTGTTATCTTTGTAAGATTATCCTCGGATCACTAGGGATAGTTAATACTAATCATTTATCATATTATGCAGAGGTGGATTTTAGGTATCTGTTACATAATATTAACATTGAGAAAGTTTGCTTATTTGGTACTTAGATGTTTTGGAGTAGGCTGGAGGTATATGGGGGGGAAAGTTGCTCCTTACTCATCCTGATATTTCTGCATAAGTTAATGGCCACTCTCTGAGATTGTAGTTAGATGGACTTTTGATCTGATGTGGCTATGCTTATGTAATTATTTTGCACAAAACTAACAAATACAGATTAGACTATCATCTGGGAGAAGAAAATCTGTTTTCTATTGTCATACACTAGAATTTGATTCTTTTGACAGGAAAAAGTATACATATTAACAAAGTTGGATTATGTTAATAAATATTTGCTGGCAAGACTCAGATGACGTGGTTATTTTCATGACTTAGACATCTGACTTGCATATACTTACATGCTTATATTTAAGAATTATAAGTAGTTTTGTGGAGGTCATATAGCCAGGTTACAGAACTGATCTGCAGTTAATTATTCTAACAATTTTAAAACTTCGATTAAGTGTATTTAACTGCAGACTGCAGTTTGCAATGTTCGTGAGCTGTTGCTGGCCACGTAAGCCTAAAGCCAAATTTCTAATTTGATTTTGCTCATAGTTTAATCTTTTTAATTAGTTTGACTCTTGTAACAATCAAGTTTTTCATTAACTGGGACAGGCCACCAGTCAGAAAAGAAGAAATCTTGTTCTGATTTTTTTTTTTCCGATGGAATATTAGCTGTTTGTTTTGTAAATGTCCTAATTTTATCAGTCCTTGGAGAAACAGACCATGTAGGCTCACCCAGTTCACCCGGTATTACTGAATTTCAAACTGGTTGATAATGAGACCCTTTGGTTTTGTATCTGACAATTTTCTTTTGTTACAAGTGCATCAGTAATTAATGGCAGTTTCACATGTACAGTATTGTTCTAATGGTTTCCCAGCAACAGTAAGATAAATATATTGCAAAAGAAAAGAAGCCTCGGTTTGAAAAGGAGAAAAACAGAGGTTCCTGAATTAGGAATGATGACTTCTGATGACACCACCAAAATGGACAGACTAGTTCAGAAGTCCTTATGCCCTCATTTATTCTACTGTAAACCTCAACAAATTATTAATTTTTGTTCTCATGCTAAAGCATTTTTTGTGAGCTGAGGACATGGTATTAACCACAGTTTAAAAGATGGGCACCTGAAGAGCTACTGAAAGGGGGAAAAAACCAAACCCAAACACAAGAAAGACAAGCTGGCTTCATATGCCTGTTTTGGCATTTCTAAAATAAGACTTCTGAAGTGACTGTACTTTCTGTTGCACTTTACGTGTTCAGACCACAAGTTCCTTTGATTTCAGTTACGTTTCTAAGTGCCTAGAACTTCTGTAAAATAGCTCTCATAGTCTCTGCTGAAGAACCCAGAAAATTACGAATGTTTTCTGAGAAAACTTGATTGTAGGGTGTTCTACAAGCATCATACAGAAACTTTGTAATAGGTGAGAGGCTAGCATGCAAGTCTTCGGTCTTAACTGTTTTAAGACGTGGCATTGAATATTCCTTTCCTGCAATATTTCCTTCAGCTACATTCTTACAGTTCCAGTAAATAAGAAGGATGGCCTTTGGGCAACGTGCTCTTCTACCAACCTTGATTAACTCAAGAGCAAGTCCTTTCTGAAAACCAAGTAATAGATTCAAGTTTTTTTGATAGTGTTTGGGTTGTGTTTGGTCGTGTTGTTTTTGGTATTTTGTTGCTTTTATTTTTTTCTTTGGTGTTTGGTTTGTGGGGTTTTTTTGGTGGTTTTGTTTTCAAAGGAAGAAAAAAAAAGAAAGATACACAACCACCAGGTACAGAATTAACACTAGGATTTAAGGAGACTGACTAGAGGTTTGAGAAGTACAGAGTTTTTCACCTTGGAAAAGAGGTGAATACAAGTTCTGGTGTTAAAAGCATAAAACCCAACAAATGACAGATGTATTAAAGTAAGAATCTCTGGGTTTGCCCCTCTCTCCTGGAGAAAGAGCATTCACTGAAATTGAAACTTAGAAAAATTGTTGAAGGCTAAATATTTCTTAGGATCATACTGGAGGGTTGTGGCAGAGCGGAGCTGAACAAGTGACATGCTTTAATTACATAAATCAGTTGCTTTAGATAAGTGTGCCTGTCAGTATGTATTTTTGTGGTATAATACACTTTTGTGTATTCAAATATTTTAAGTAAAGTTTGGATACAAAATACTTGACACATCACTGCATTTTTATGAGGCGTTTGTATGCATAAGTTTGCAAAACAGCAGGAGGCTGAGCTGTGCTCAAAGACTCATAAATGAAGTGTTAATCCCACAACAGCACTATGAAGTGAAAGAAAAATTATCCTTTGGTTTGCAGACAGTAATACGGAGATGATTGATAGGAAGGGAAGTGAAACATCATCTGAGGTTACTTTTCTTCCTTGTCTACTTGAATCAATATTATTTTGTCTGCTTAATGCCCGTGTGCATCTTTTGCTATCAATAAGAAAAGCAACAAACAAAATAATTAGTGTATCATTTGTTCACAGTGTATATTAATTACAGCCATTTTGGTAGTTAAAGGAGCCAAACTTTTGTATAGTCCCCAATCTATGTTAAACATTCTTCATATAGGATTCTTTTCCAGACTGCAATATCTTCTTAATCACCACTGTTACCTAGAAATCTAAAACACATGCTTATTATTGGTGTCACTCACAGCAGTGTGTGTTTGCTGGCTTTGCAGCTGCAGTAAGCTAATGAACCGTATTCCCACTGCTCTGCTGACATCAGAATTTGGCTGTTGCCAAGATGTCTTAGGCATGATGAAGTACTGTTAAAGGTAAACAAAGATTAAATTGGCACAAAGTATGTTCCTGCTTTGAAATTAAGGTTGAAAACTTCGTGATACCTAGATAGCATGGGATATCCTAAACATATGTTTTATTTATGTGAGACAGATGATACATACTTATCTGATGGGGATGTCAGAGCTTCAGTGTTAGGATCGGGTTTACAGCCAAGGTGGGGGAAAATTTACTCTGAAGGCTAGTCAGACTGTTTAATGTCTTAGTTATTTTTGAGTGAGTTCCCCTTTCTTTCTAGTATGATTATATTACCCAATCTTAATGACACTGTCTTCCGTGGATCGAGTTTGTCACCTTTTGCTGAAACGCTGTTTAGTAGTCTTTAGCAATTTTAGCCCTTATATTATGGTTTTTAGTAGCTCATGGTAGAAACTGTGATATCAATCTCCAGGAGATTTTTCAAAATTTTTTTAAAACTGGTGAAGCAGAGGAGAAGTTTTGTACTGGCAAAACACATTCATAAACATTAGAGAGACATGCCTTTTCTACTTACAAATAATTATTTGAACTAATGCAGACACTCAAGATGAAAGAGGAGGAGAGAAAACATTTTAAAAGGAGTTCAGAGAAATCAAATATTTCTGGAGTTTTCCCTGTATCTCCTTCTTTGCTGGCTACAGCACCTGAAAAATGCACACCCTTAAAAAAAAAAAGTTAGTTACTGTTTAGTAGTATTAGCATTTGCTTGCAGTCATTAAAGAATTCCCTTTCCTCTGTAATTGTTGTCTCTGTCTGTCTTATGGCTTTCTATGGAAATAACCTAATTCGTCATCACAAAATAGCTTTAGATTTGTAGGTTTGCAAATATTATTTTTTAAAATATTTTATAACTTACTAATCTTTAAACTCTTTTATCACTGCATCTAACTTGAGACCATCGAGTGACCAAATTTGAAGTTGTACATATTATGAAAATCTTATTACTGTAGTTTCAAGTGCCTGAGAATTAGCCTCTCAAAACCAGAAAGATTTGTTTTTCAGTTTACTTTGTATATGTGATAGTGCTTTGTCTGGACCAAATGTTTTTCACTTGACTTGTTAATGAAATAAGGTTGTTGTCTGATGAGCCAGTCTAATTTCTTTATTACTTATCTTCCCTGAAGTTATATTAAACTTGCTGGCAGCTGGGCAGAGGTTTCAGAGATGCAAGATTTGTCTAATTGGTTCTGAGTAGAATAGAGACATCTGAATTCTGTTTATACAAAGGAAAACAAACCAGCACTGTTAAACATTTCAAAAGGCAGCAGCCCATGTGCTAGCTGGAATAAATTCAACTAATTCCCACGTGGTCGTTTCAAATGTTGTAGCGGGATGTGCTGTTCCTTCCCCAGCTCTCTAGGCATGGCACCCAGAGGGCAGTGGGCGGGTATGCTGAAGGGTGAGAGTGAGGGATGCAGAAGGGAGTGAATTGAGAGCAGTCTTGGAGGAGAGTGATGGGGAACAGATCTGTTGGAAACCAGCCATCGTTAATTTTGCTGCTTATGATAAAACTTACTTCATATAGCACCAGTAGAGGAGATAAACAGCTAAAATAAAGCAAAAAACCTTAAAAACACTCTCTTACCATGTACAGCCCTGTACCAGTCTGTGGGCTATTTGAAAACGTTACCAATTTTTTAAATTAAAGGGGTGATTTTGTAACAACTGAAAATGATACCTGCATTCCTTGATTGTCTTGATGAAAGCTGCTTGTGCGATGTGTTATTACAGAAAGGATAAGGCAAAAATGAAAAACAACCCAGCAAAACAAAAAAACGCAAACAAAAGTAGCAGAAAAGATTTAAAAGATGTTCAATAAGTTCTTTAGTTAATGTTTTCTGTAGTGGTTTTTTTATGTAACTTGTTTTTTTTCTGTATATTTTGGCTGCTTAGAATCATGATGATGGTATGACTGCGGAAGCAAAATGTGTGCAGTTAAAGTAGAGCTGAACTTAGGAAGTGTTTTATATGAGGAAAATTTGCAGTTTGACCCTTTTGCTGATGCCATAGCGTGAATGTGAAAATAAGTTTGTTAAAATAAGTGGTTCCTTGAAAAAAAACCAAGTTACTGTCTTTACTTGTGTTACCAACTTAATGAAAGGAAAATGCTATTGGATATTTTTCTTACAATGTTTGCTCTACCTTCAGATAGAGTAGTGAACATAGCGTAAACGTTACTATTTCAATATCACTTTATGTTTTAACTGTGTTCTTCTGTTACTGTTTGAAAATATATACATGTGCTTAATTATCCAAAATGAGTAATGGCTCTCCATAATAAACTCATTATTGAAATTTAATCAAGCCATATGAATAATTTAGTAGGGAATTACTTTAAATTAAATGTAGAGGAATATAACAATTGTTATTTTCTTGTGATTTAAAAGAGTAAAACCTGATACTTGGTCACTTTAAATCTCACTGACTGCAGTACCTCTCAGTGGGCTTTAGCCTTGGTGTCCTAGTCAGTCAGAAAGAATATAATTTTTCTTTAAAAACTTTGTTTAAACGAAACAGTGAAGATGAATCATTTAGACATTATGTCCCTTTGTGCAATGGCGCAATGTACTGTAGAATAAGGTAAGGGAAGATTAATTCTTAAGCTGTTTCAGTAATAAGAATGAAATAAAGTAAACTGAATACTTACTTTTTGATGGTGGAAACAGAATTCAACATTCTAGGGGTAGGGGGGAAAAGGTTACCCTGTATGTTTGGTTTTTGACAGGTGGTTCTTTCTAAGCATTGAATTGCCATAGAGTTAACATCCATTCACTTGCAAAGCAAAGAAATATAAGGCAAATTTAAGACTTTTTGATGGAAATGCATGTTTATTTAAATACCTTATTCAGTCATCCATTGTAAATGTACATGGCACGTGTCACTATTTCTGAAAAACTTCTAATCCCTCTCTTCTCTAAAGCTCCCACTTCTGCTATTGCCAGTAAAATTCCAATGGCAAGAAAAGAAATACTCTTTTAGCTTGTGTGAAGTCAGTAAATCATGGTCTAGGAGTTGCATTTGTGAGCTATTAGTGACATTTTTTTTCTTAGAAAATGTATGCAGAATATGAAAGTAAGCATAACTCTGCAGCCTAAGGGAAATTGGGAAATCTGGAAATAAGATTTCAGCTTTATTCCACTTGGAGCTTGTAGTCTAGTCTGCTATAAAATCAAGAGAATTTTGCTTTAGGAAATGGGAGGGTTCACCAAGTACAAAAACTGTGTCTTTGTAGAATATGTGCATTGGTACCACTGGAAGTAGGTCAGTAGAAAAACGAGTAAGTTGTTAAAAAATCTCTTCGAACTAGGAGTGAAAAGTGAAAGACTATGTTTCTAAACCTCAGCTGAGAAAGCAGGGATGGTATGTAGTATTCTCCAAAGTTACACTTTTTCAGTCCTGGTTCCCTTTTAAAGATTAAAACACCTTAAATCAGATTGCAAAGTAAAAAGTCTGCCAGTTAATTTTGTTTCGTTTTGATATATTTGGCTAGTGTTCTTAGTTCAAGTTCTTGTGAAAATTGGAGCTTTGTAGTCGTCTGAGTTGGATTTGTTATGTAGAATAAAGCATACTCATCTTAGAGCTGCAGTTCTGTGTGCCTCTCCATCTCTGATGGTAAAATTGGTTTCTGATACCCGTATATATCTGTGAGGATGGAGTTCTCCACTACATTTTATCTAGCAGTGAAACTGGTTTGAGAGATCTTCAGGGACTCTCTTACACTGTTTCTGCCTCCTGAGAAATCATCCTGTGGAGCTGTGCCCTAATTCACACTGTCTCGAGACTCTTCAGACTCACTCCAACTTCAGTCTCTATGTGGGCTGTGATGAGTTTAAGTTTCTGTATACTATCTGATTTAACGCCTGTCAAGACTTTGGTTATAAGCCTGGCATCGTGCAACATCCCCATAAAATTGATTTTAAAACTAACCTCAACATTTTAGAAATGAGGAAAATATTAATTGCTAGCATTTTTATAGGATTTGTTGAGAGTTTTCCCATGGCTTTTCATCATCTTTATCAATCTTCTGCTTGAAAACAAAGCTAGAGGCAAAAATAATTTCATCAGGAAGGTGAAAAGGTGGAGGGGTAAGTAATGACAGATTAGTTCTGCAGAGTATTGCAAGTCAGTTTAGTAATCTGAGCCGACCTGCATAGTGGATGTTTTAACATAGTCAAAAGCAAGTTAGTTTACCTAAGAATAAAAATAAATGCAACTCCTCTTTACAGAGTGGCAGAGTTGTGTTTTAGAAGATTGTCATCCCGATGCTGTTTTACCTGACTGCTTTGAATACTCTTAAGTTGACACTGGTACTGAAGGAAACCGTTACTCATCTTCACCACTCCTGCCGTTGCTGTTCAGAAAGAATAATGATTCAAAGTAGTTTGCCTTATTTGAGTCAGCTGCACTCTCAAAGTCATAGAAACAAACTAAGTTTGTGAAGAGAAAAGGAGAAAAATAAAAAATAGAGACACATAGTGACTGTAGGCAGGGAGGTGGAAAGAAGTATAGTTGCAGAGGATGGAGTTGCTACACCAGTAGCTGGAACATTGCTCTGAATCAAACCCTGGTGTGTTTCACTCTGCTGGAACTTGTGGAAGCACGAACACCAAAGGCAGCACTTTGAGCCAATGAAGTACTCTTGCTTCTTTGTAGGCCGTCCTTTTCCACTCGCTGACGCAGGTGTGTCTGTGGCCTGCAGGATACTGGATTGTGGAAGTGATCATCTTCAACAACGCTTATTTTTTTTTCCACCTTAGCTGTCATTTGGATCAGTGTGATTTAGGCAGTCACCTACTACCTCCTCCTTGTGTTGACAGCAGCTGTATGACTATCTTGGGGTGGCAGAAGTGCTACTTGCAGTGACAGCTTAATTTGGAACGCTCTGTTCATTGGGCTTGACCTTATTAAATCAACTTAAAGATTCATTAAACTACATCCTGAGATTGGGCTGAAGCAATACCACCCTCCTTTGTGCGTTTTTGCAGCCATGTAGTGAGCTGCTTCAAGAAATGCATTTATCTGCAAAGTAGCCTGATCAGGAAAATGGATTTTTCCAGTAGTGTCGCTTACTAGTCGTGTACATGCTGGAGTAATGGAGGGGCAGGTCTGACAGATTTGGGTTGACTCACACATCCATGAAACTGCACCCTGAGAAATTCTACAAACATCCCCCACCCACCCCAGTTTGATGAGGCAGTCAGGATCTGTGTAACAAAATGAAGTGCGTCCCTCGTTTTGGAGAGCTGCAAATGTAAGTGTAGTGAATGATGCGCTACCCTTCCATGTCTGAAAAAGAAACTAAGATACAGAGGAGAATGTTCTCTGGTTAGAAACAATTGAAATCAGTGCCGCATTTATACACAAAGGTGTGGATTGTACTGGTGCCAGTAATATGAATTAACATGAATGTTGTGGAATCCACAGTGAATTTGCTAATGTTTTAGCTGACTGGCTGCTGTAATAGATTGTACATTCATCCTTATACATCATTGCTTTCAAAATAAACTGACTTTAGATGGAACTCACTTCTCTTTTCTCTAGGAATGTTTGGTTTCCTCTTTCTCCCCCCTTATTGTCTTTCCCATTTGTACAAAAGAAAGAATTTTAGGTTTCAGTGTTTTTCAGGCCTCCCTAAGCCTGATGGCTCACAGTTCTGTACCAGTATTATGATTATGAGATGTGGTCTTTTCCTGTTCTGCGATCTAAACTACTGAGTCTTATGCTGTGACTTAGCTAGAGTAGGCAGTACAGGCCAGTGCTTTCAAACGAGTTTGTCTTTATGCCGACTCTCATACTTATTTTTTCTCTGCTCCTGACGCCTGCTGGAGGTGATTGTTCTTTAAAAAAACACTCGCACTAACTTGCAGGAGGTATGTCTGTCTGTAGAGGAATATGTATGTGCATTTGTACACATACACACAAATGCACGTCTTATTTCCAGGCAATCACACATTAAAAAAAAATTGTACTACCCAGCAGATAGGTGCCATAAATAGCTTTCTCCCCACCAAGCATGAACTGGTGAAATGCAAGTAGTACAGTCTTTCTTCATGTCTTCCAAAAGCCAGCATTATTAACACTCCACAGGACTCATAGCAAGAACAAGCCATGAGTTTACTATTGCATGTGAAGCTCTTCCAGAATTATTCATAGAAAGTGAAACTCCTTCAAGTGTTTCTCATTTAACTGGTATTTCTTACACTTTAGGGCCTGAGTGTTGTGCAGAATGTATTGTTAAGGATCCTTGATAGGCCAAAAATTCAACTGCTATTGAAAGTTTTTTTTTTTTTAATATAATTTTGTTTAATCTTTGAAAATACAGTGTTTACAAGGAGCTTGTGCATTTGTGGTGCTGTATGCATTGACATTTTGTAGATGCTAAACTTCAGCCAACCATAGAACTGAATTTCACCTTTTTTTCCCTAGTAGTAATTTGTTTGTATGTGGAAACTTCTATGAAAATAGCTGCACAGAAATATTGCCAGAAACTGCTGGATGATTTTGATGTTACACATCCTCACTTTGAAGTAATTTGATTTCATGTCATGTTAATGAGTGGATTTATGACTTGTTGGTTTTAGTTTTTTCATTTTGTATTGTTATTAAAGTAAACCTGTTTGTCATCTTTAATTCAGAAAGATTCAAAATAATGTGTGAGAAGTGAATGTGTGGATATGCTTTGTGTATATTCACCAGTCAGTAGTATATTGGGATTCCTGGGGTTCAGTTTTAATGTTTGTAAATAAATTCTGGAGGCCTTAAGAGAGTCATGATTAAAAAAATTCTAATTAACTTTTAAGTATTTCATGGCATATGAAAAAAAATATGAATAACTGATAACATTCATGATCGGCCTATGAAATATTCAGAGGCTTGACCAACACAAAGAAACTTGGGAACATTGGTTTTAGATAATCATGTTGCAAAAGGAAGCTAGATAGAAGCTAATACCAGTTTTACTGTAAACTGACTTTGCACTGTCTTAATTCAGACCAGAATGCATGCAAAACTGTCATAGGGAAAATGAGTGGGAAAGATGATCTGATTTTCCTGGGCTCCGCTGAGATTTATGACCAGGAGAAGTGATAAGCATACAGGATACAAAATGCTGAAGTTGAAAGAGTATATTGAGAGAAATACTCTGGTAGAAAAGAGAAAAATATTTTTCTGCCATTTGGCCTCTCGATACCTGACTCTCCTAAGAATGATTTGTTTTCTGAAGTCCTCCTTTTCACATCTGAAAGCAGCTCCTAAGGAAATTCCAAACAAACGTTGTAGACACAGTGTCAGCTGTATGCAGGTGGCTCCTACCTGATTTGAATCTTACCCCATGATTTTAGCGCTGTCGAGCTAACCCTGTGTGTGAGCATTCAGAGCTCTGGCAAAAGACAGATGCCTAAAGTTTAAGCTGAGCCCTTTGGTACTTCTTGTTGGCCCTTAGTACAGGGCAGCACTTAACGACTGGTGAGGAAACTGCCATTAGTAGCATCTGGGAGTAACACCACTCTACTTGGCAAGAAATTTCAGCCCTATCCGCATGACAGTTATTTAGTCACAACATCTGGAACAGAATTCTCTGATTAATCTCATCGTGAATCTGTCGGTATTTTGGGACTAACACAAAAACGGAAGCATTTTCCTTGGTCTGAGCTGCTTGGGCAGCAACTTGTTGTTTCCTCCTGTGCTAATTTCCTATAAAATTCATAGTCAAGTATTAGGTCTCAGTCCTTTTCATTAAAGTGTTAAATGGCTTCTGCTTAGTGCCTGACTTTTAGGCACTGGAAATTGTGGTTGACAGCTTTTGTTTCCTGATTATAAATCTTAGCCAACAACATTTTTAGAATGTTCAGTGAACTCTGCAGCTCTCGAAGGCTGGTGCAAACCTCCACAATCTGTAGACTAAAGTGCCCTTCCTTTCTTGCTATGAAGATGCATTGCAGAATGTTTTGATTTTTAATTAACAAACCAAAACAATCAACCAACCAAAAAGCCCCAAAACCCCCACACCAGTTTAATCAAAATATTACACTGTTTCATTCTTCTTTTTAGGATGGAAAGGTGAGAAAACAAATGTAGCAAGATACATTCTGCAGGTTTTTTCGGTACCCTTTCAGTAAGCAGCTGATCTGCGTGCTATGGTCATGATGGCAATTTAAAAAAAAAACAAACAAAGAAAAAACAATCACCAAAAAAAGCCCGCAGAAACACAGCCTACAGCCTATTTTGGCTTTTGAAGAATAAAAGCAGTGGAACTTTATGTATTTTAAGTCTTGTACATGCAAGCTTAAGATAAATGTAAGAATTTTATATGGGATTCAGGACCTGAAGACAATAACTCTACATTCTAGAATGTTTTTAGATGAGAAAAGTTAATTTTTGTGCTTAGGTAATGTCTGATGTATGCTTGAGAAAGATCAAGTGGTTTATTTTGACAGTCAGCTGGTCAACTAATTGTCGTTCTCCAGTAGAGTTTGTATGCAAGAGAGATCTGTTGTATCCTTTTATAGGTAACATTTTTCCTCCTTTTTTCAGTTTACCCAGTCACTGTTTTTTTAGAATATTTTTTTATGGTTTAACTGCTTTTTGAATTTCAAAAAGCCTCAAGTGCTTTTTTAATTACGCCTTTAAAATTTTTCTGTGATTCTTGTTTTAGGCATTCTTTATGAGAATGTGGCTGGCAGTTATTTAAATGATATTTAGCACTTACAGGTCACCGATTTCAGCAGATGCGTTTAGTGAAATGTTATTTTTATTTAAATTCAGAATGCTTCATTCTGAGACTGAACTTAAATAGTGTGTTTTTCTATACTATGACTTTTCAGCCCTTAACTTTGAGAAGTCTGCCTGATTTGAGTTCTTCTTGCATAGTTGTGTGATTTTATTTTTTGTTATTATTTTTTTCAGAAAATCCTGTATTTTTTTTCTTAGATAATGAAATGGTGATATTAATTGGAGAGCTTAAACATAAAACAGAACTGAATGTAGAGGTTAAAACAGAAAAATGCTGCACAATGCAGGTAATGTGAGTAGAGTCACCAAGAATGGTCTGGAAAATCTGATAGTGGGTACCTGATGTCAGTAGAGGGAACGGCCATGCTATAAAGTCTTCGTCTGGAGTTTGCTTCTAACAAAGAAAGAAAGGAATCTGTAGTGCGTTTTGTAGATTTTTGGGGGCATTGGTAATCTTCACATGTTTTACTAAGAAAGTTTTAGCACAAGAAGACTCCTTATTGAAAGTTCTTAAAAGAAGTCAGACATGTTTTGAAAACATACTTAAAAGAAAAAAAAAGCCTTGCATTAATACTTTGTCTGATATGTTGCCCCCTCCTTATCTTAGCAGAATTAGTAGCAATAAAACTGTTATTGCATATGAGGAATGTTGAGGGACAGGTACAGCAGTTATGGGCATATTCTAACTATCCACAGGGCAAGAATTTGATAGAACTGATAGCGAAAATACTTGCAGAACTCTTGTGGAGGAAATCGGGAGTTAACTTAAATTGCTGAAAATATTAGAGAATTCCCGGAGAAGGTTTTGCCCAAAATTAAAATAACTGCAGAAAATCAACAAAACCACAACTCCAACCGGTGACATATTATCCTCTAAAATAGCATTGCTAGAGCTCTAACAGCATTCATTTGATTTTCTTTTTTTAACTGGGCAAAAAAAAGTCTTGCGTTTGGAAACAATGAAACAATATATGTTTGGTACGGGGGATAATATTGAATCCGCTCAACGTATCTATGTGGCTTGAAAACATTATTAAAATGTTTAGCAAAGTGAGAACCAAGATAAAACAATCTTGTGACTGATGATTGGGTGTAAACATCAAGATCCAACAAATAAAACCAGATATGAGATAGAGACATGAATAGGAAAAAAACTGGCTTTTTCTATCTCCCTTTCTTTTCTTCAGTGTCCTGTCTCTGCTTTTTCCTTTTTCCTTTTCAGAAATGCACCTCACTCTGATACCCTAAGTGGAAATGTTTACATTCTTGTGTGAAGTACTGGTCATAAAATGGCCAGTTAAAACGTTAAAACCAACATTTTAAATACTGTCAAGTAAAGTCCTCCAAAATGCTTTCTGTAAATAATATATTAAATTTGAAACATTTCCACACTTCTGATATTTTCAATTGTGATGGTAATATTACAAGTTAAATTTGTTGACGACTTCATATTATTCTTTGCTACTTACATATTCATATAATACATAGGATTGTCATACTAATTTTCCAGGCTTATTTCTCAGAAACTGAATATCCTACATACAATCATTATGTCTTTAGCTTTGTCCTGTGGCAGAGCACTATGGATTTAACTGTTGTGTCCTTATATCAGCAATATTGGTGCCTTCTATTTTTCCTTTAGTCTCGTACTCTCTTTAAAGAAAAATTTTGAAATGGAACATTTCTTTAAAATATTTTTTAAAAATTCTTTTAACATGTCAGAAATCAGTCTTTATTACTAGGGATACTTGTCATTATTCAGAGTAAATATGTACAGAAAGTAAAATACTTTCCATGTAGTAGTTATATATAAAATTTTCTTCCTCCTTATTAAAGAATTAAGTAAGACTTAACAGCTGGGAAAACACTCCAGATATGTTTCAGGTCCAGTTTTTCTCACACCATTTTTTTCCCCTGCGCTTTAAGAATTTCCAGAAACTCCGTGTTTAATGGGGCTATTTAAAAATAGAATGAACCGACTAGCCACACACAGGGTAAGCATATTTCTGCATTTTGCCTTCAGTCCGTTCTGGAGGGCCCTAGTTTTGAGCTTGGTAAGCTGTCCAAAGAGAGAACTTTTTTTTGTGTGTGTGTGTGTGTTAGTAATATAATAGTGCTCAACAGGTACCAAAGTTTTCTGGTAAAATAGTGCTTCGTTGGAGAAAGTTAATTCATCTGAATAGATACTCTTTGCAGAAGTTAATTCATCTGAATAGATACTCTTTGCAGAAGTGTATCTGGCTTGGTAGGTGCAGTAGCTGGTTAACACCACCCGGCTGCTGGCTGAAGTTTGCTGCAGAGAGACGAAGTGGAATGTCCACGTCAGTGCCTTCTGAGGATCAGGTTCTGGTTTGACATGCCCTTGCTTAGGGGTCTTTTGTTGTTGTTGCTGATTCGTACTCTTAGTTTTGATTATGAAATATCAAAGCTTTTTACAGTTCCACAGTTCTGATTTTTGTTCGGCGGTTGAAACCCACATCTGCTTTCTAGAGAAATGGCACTAATAGTACAGCCCTGCATTAAGGCTCCAGTAGATGACAGGTACATAGACAAAATTGTTCAGTGAAGTTTTATCAATAGATGTGAGTTCCCACTATAGTTTCCCATGGTTTGCCTCCTAATGTTCAATCCTATGGCTTAGTAGAATCTGACTCCTAAAGAAACCAGCAAATGAATGCCATGTCTAAAGTGTGTTTTGTTCATCATGGTAAGTTTCTCGTGCTAATGATTATGATGATATTATATGTATTGCCAGTTATTGAATGTGTTGTATGAAAGAAATTTTCATTTTTTTCTTCTCTTTCTGTCGCAGGCTGTGCAATGAGAGCTAAAGGCACAAATATTTCACATAATTTTCTGCTTCAGTAGGTACAGCCAGTTTTCAACTCACCGCAATTTACAGGATTCCTGAAATAGAAAAGCTGTTTTCTTAAAAAAAACAAACAAACAACAAAACTTTTTTGTCTCATTTATTTGTTGTGTTGGAACACAAGCAGGAAAGAGAGCATAATGTGCTTTATATACCTCCTGCTTCTGGATGACTGAGTCAGGAATACTGTGTGATGTACCACGGGATGCACCCGCACCATGGTGTAGAAATAAACGTGGTTATAATCTTTCAAACGACAATATTGCTGGAAGCATAGCCCTCTAGTTGTGTTTTAATGTGAAACTCTCAACATGTGATTTTTTGTTGGGAGAACTGAGCCTAAATATTTGCTTCAAAATGAATCCATGAAATCAATTCACAGTAGAAATGAAAATGCCATTGTTGTTTTGTCCAGCACCACCACCTTTTTGGAAGAGGAAATGAATTATCACACAGCAGTGAGCTGATTGTACAGAATCCTCTCTCTCACATCTGAAGGCTATTACAAAGTACTTGAGAAGCTTCATATGGAAATAGAATCTCCTTCACTGTAGGGAATACACTTTTAAGAATTTTCTTTTTTTCGCCTCAGCCATATATAACACTTGCTAGTATACCTAGGGGAAAAGGACTATTTGATGAAACGTTTCTAACTGGTGATGTCTTGAATTATCATTAGAATGTTTAGAGAATAGGCTCTTTTTGATCCCTCTGCAAATACTCTTTTGTTATGTGTCTATGTATGTGGAAGCAAAGTTTCTGAGAACTTAGAAGACTTTTAGTGCTTTAATTTATGAACCTTCTTTAGAGTACTTAAACAATTGTTAGAATTTGGCAGGAAAATTGGAATGAATCCCATTACAAATCTTTCCAGTAACTAAGACTGGATACTGTTGAAGGTTGAATTGCTTTAAAAAAATAAAATAAAAATTGGTGCTGAGGCACCACACTCAGATGATGGATGTGTAGGAGATGGTGAGCAATATGAGTATGAAGAGATAATGTGCTGATAAATATGTGCACTGTCTCTTACATTGCATTATTTGAGAAATATCCGTACACTGTTAAAATGTGATTTGATCCACATTGTTGTAGCTTGTGTTGTAGAAAAATTGTGTGAAACAATTAAAAACCTAGGATAACAAAATATTAAAGGATTTTGATATGATGAGATCAAACTAACAATTTCTCAACATTTCTTATATTAAATTTACTTTAAAAGGTTTAAACGATTTAGTAGCCAGATATTGCCATGCATCAAAAGATGACTGTAAACAAAATGTATATTTAAAGATGTAATTTTTGTTAATGATGAACCATACAGTGACCTAATCATAGAATGTGAGGCGTTGGAAGGGACCTCTAGAGATCATTTAGTCCAACCCTCCTGCCAGAGCAGGATCACCTAGGGCAGGCCACACGGGAACGCATCCAGGTGGGTTTTGAAAGTCTCCAGAAAAGGAGACTCCACAACCTCTCTGGGCAGCCTGTTCCAGTGCTCTGTCACCTTCTCACTGTAAAGAAGTTTCTCCTCACGTTGAGATGAAACTTCCTAAGGTTGGATAGTACTCCACACGGTTGTTTGGGATACAGTAAACATGATGGGAAGAGTTGGCTTGGTTGATCACAACCAAGGAGGATTTCACAGAATTCCTATTAAGTCAAATAATTTAAATGAGTGGAGTGAATCCAGTGGAAGCTTTTAGGCTTAATGTCAATAAAGACAAGGTGAGGATTAGTGAGAGGAACTAAAACTGTTTGCTGACTTTAGGAAGTTGTAAAGGACTAAATCAGGGAAGACTGGTGCATCAGTCTATGCCACTTAGTGAAGTCTTTCACTGAACAGCTCTGCTGAATAATCTAAAAGAACTTAATGCTGGCTAAGGAGCAAAATGGTAAACGCTGTGGATATTATGCTACCCTTATATAGATTAGGCGTGTGTGCTCATTTGAGTATTGTGTGAATGTGCTCTTTGCAATACTGCAGTTCTAGTGAACCTTTACCTCCAAAGGTACGAGATGAGGATGTGATGAGAGTAATAGAAAACTGGCTTAGAAAGGTAAATGGGGAAACTCCAATGTCTGAGATTGTAATACAAACCAGGAAAGATATAATGAAAATTAATTGATATATTGGGTACAAGGTTTGGAAATTACTGTAATAACATGTTTCTGAGACCTTGAATTTAAAATGATCAGCAGTCACATCTTATGCCAGTTTCTGATGAATAGAGATAAATGTAAATTTTCTGGGGACTAGTAGGATTTGAGTACAGCTTCCTATTTCAAACTTCATGTGCTTGCTACTATTAAGGTTAAATATTTGTCACTGTTAGCTTGTTTGTTAAGAGTTTATGTACCAGAAGGCTGAATTCTTCTTTCCTGCTTGGTCTTGGCCATTGAATTCTAGCTACCTTCTGTTTTACTGGCTCTGTAACACATCATATCTGTCTATGATTTAACTACCCTGTCAGAAGACTTTTTCTGAGGAGGTTTTCAGCAAGATGAGTAAGTTAAATTGACTCATAGAGTTATTCAACAAGTGTTGGGGCCAGCACAAAATATGTGGTGGCACTGCATAGCCAGGAGGAGGAGGGGGGTAGGGTGAGTAATGAGAAAGGGCGAAGGAGCTGGTGGTGGAGGCTAGTGGCTCTCCATGTCACATGTAACTGAAACCATAGCTACTGGGAGAAGGGCTTCAACGGTGTACTGCTGTGACTCCTGGCTGGCAAACAGCCCCAAATTTCTATCTCTTCTTCCTCTTCCTTTGGTATTCTTGACCCTATCAGTGTGTACAGAACTGTAAGAAAGATAGTACTTCAGCCAGCCCGTTGCAAGGGAAATTCTGTTAAATTCCAAGCCATCAAAGCTGTTTATAATCTACTTTTTCCTTAATTACAAATTTTAACATCTTCAAACAAAAGCACAGCCTCTTCCTATGAAGTGTTTCTTTTAAAAACATAATAAAAAATTAACAACTTAAAATAGCCCGCATTTCAAAAGAGAGAAGAGGTGAAAAAGCTCTCGTATTGTTACAACAGTGGGTATAAATGAATTTACAGGATGTTCTTACATGAAGCATTAGTGATATCTGCTTAAAGACAAAAGAAATAGACTTGGCTTTAAAGTATCATTTGACTTGGAAGAAAAAGCATCTTACTATTACAAATAGCAACAAAGGAACTGAGGTTGTATAAAAATGGCTTTGAATCTTCCAAATCTTACTACAATAAAAATTTAAAGTTAATGATACTGTGTAAAATAGTTCTGAGCAAGTTGTATTTTGTTGAAGTTGTAGTGATAAGGAAGGGCATGTAGTATTTTCTTTGCACATCGCGAATCTGATTTTTCTCGTGAGCTTGTTCATGGACAAAGAGTCCAAAATTTATCACGTGCGGTGATGACATTATTAGGATTATCTTCTGCTGGGCAAGGAGGACACTGTTTTACTTACCTTTTGCCATTTTAGTCTTGGAAAGTGTATTTTTTTTGCAGTCTTCCCTTGTAGCAGTCCATACAAGTTACTGTAATCCAGATGTCGGTGTTACATGACCGATTTTTTTCAGAGCAAAATATTCCACCACTATTTAAATCGCGTGTTCTTATTTGTACTGTGAAAGACATTTTGGATTAAGTCACCTGTTTTTTCTCATTTTATTTTCCATTTTCCCCCTTAGCTGTTACATTTATGCTACTTGAATCTTCTAGATTTTCAGCAGAACTCCTCTTACTTATTAATTATTACAACCTTGCTCCCAAATTGGTAACAGTACATACCCTGTTTTGATTATGATGCTGTATATGTATGATATTTATCTGAAGTAACAAGTTTTTAAGGAACTACATAATAATTAATGAACTGCTCAGTGTACTGTGTTTATTACAAGTAGTAGTCAAGCTTTCTGCTTTTGCATGTCAGATTAATTTTAACATTTGATCTCCTGGAAAATAATCTCAGGAGTTGCTTGATGTAAGTAAAATAATACAGAATATGCCGGTTTACCAATGTGAAGATAGTGGTAGGTTACAAGTGGATGACTTCCTTTGGTCATGATCTGGAAGCTGGCCAAACTTCCAGAGAAGAGCCCAGTGTAACTTAGTCCCCAGAGGAGGGATAGCCAGTTACTCTCTTTGGCTGGTCAGAGGAGTGTTGCTGTACAGGCAGCGGTTGCTGTTCCTACATAACCTTTGCATCTGTTATGATATGTCTGCAGTCACAGCTAGACAGACACTAGCTAGAGGCTAGTGGCCTCACTTGGTGAGCAAGATATAAAGAAGGAAGCAAATAGTCTTTGCTCTGAAGTGTGTACAATATGCTTTGTATAATCTGTTGTTCACCTTTTTTTGGTTTTTGGAGTGTTTTGGGTTTGGGTTTTTTTGAGTTAATTCAGAGCCAGTTAATTGTTTTGTCAGATACTATAGGTTAAAGATTATAGATTAAGTGCCACCAGGAAGGGAGTGCCACTTTTTGTTTTATCGACAACAGCAAAACTTCACCAAAAGGCATCGGACCTTTGGCTGTTTTTCTGGTAGATTAAGCAAACCACAGTCTTGTAAATGTCTCCTTGCAAGAAAAGGATTTTGAGACTCCTGTGGTAGCCACTTTCTGTACCTTTCCCATTTTGAGTTATATTTTTAATCACTGAGGGTAATCAGCCCTAAGCGATGTGTTTCGGATCAGCATTTAGTATTTTTAGTATTTAATGAGTTGTGTTGCTGTTTTTTCCTTTCCTTGACTGGAAATACTTCTGTCATATCCTGCAATTGCATTTTCATTGTTTTCATACACATAGCCTCTTGTTGGCTCATAATCTCTTTACAATTGCTCAATAAGTGTCCATCTTTCTCCTCTCCTACTGTTTCCATCTGATAAGCTCTTAATAACGTAAGTTCTTGGTATTAAGCATATAACCATTTAGCAGTGATTGGTTTTTGGTATTTCTTTTTTCTTCTCATACAATATCCTGTCCTCTACTGCCAATCCCTAACTGTTGTCATTACACTCCGTTCCTACATCTGACTTGTTTACGGAAATAGCAAATAGGGTCAATTATAACACCATTTTTCACCAATAACTTCATTCAGGTCCAAAGGGTCGTTTCGGTTTAATGCTTTAGGAAGGGACTAAGGAGACAGTGTTGGGCTAAGCTTCATCTGTTCTACATCCTCAATCTCCATGTAGCTCAGTGTGATACTATTCTTGACATTTAGACAAACTGCCTGTCGTATTCTTCCTTGTCTAGGGAGTTGATTATTTTAGCAAAGGAAGTTTATTGAGCTAGCAAAGTAAATGCCTTTATGTGTTACCCTGTTTTTCCTAAATTCTGTGGCTTTTTAGCCTTTCCATATTAGATTTCTGTTACAAAATTCTGTTGATGTCAGCATGTTGGATGTTTTAACAGGATCTCCTTTCTTGATTGTTAGGTTAACTTTTGCTAATTTCTGGCCAGTTAGTATCCTCCCTGTTTGGGTCATAGTTTGTGTGGGGGTTTTTTCTATTGTTACTGGTTTGTTTTTGTTGTATGTTTTGTTTGGAGTTTTTTGTTTCTTTGTTTTAAGAGAAAAGCTAGCAAAACCTGTGTTTATGTTTATTAGTTCATTTGTCAGGTATTTAATGATTCAGATCAACTGATCCTCCTAATTTGAGATCTTTTATTTTTGTTTCTGCCCGTGCAGTAATTTCCTTTTTTTTGCCATGTTTACTTGATAATTCGGATGTAGGACTGTATCTGAGGGAGACCAAGAGTTCTCATCCTAAATTTGCACTGTGTAGAATTATTTTTTGGAGATACGCATGTCTGTGGATTTTGCTGTGTTTTACAACTAAGTCTTAGTCAAAGAACATGATTCATTGGTAATAGCTAATGGCAAGGGTCACCCATGGTACTGCTGAAACCACACGTGGGAAGAAAAGAAAAAATGCTCTCATGGTAGAGTTGAAAATTGCAGCACTTGGTTGTACTTTGATTTCAATCTTCTCTTGGCATTTCTCCCTGAGCTGTCCAAGCTCTTGAAGAGTCAGCTGGGCTGTCGTCAATTTGGGGAAGCTTTACTTCCAAATATCTTTTGTATTTAATCTCAATACTGAAGTTAACTTATAATATTATTGCTGTAACAATAAATGACAGCAAATTCTCTTTGTTGTTAAATTTTTTCTTTCCATGATTGCAAGGTAAATTTAAAAATACTGAGTATCTTTCATTTGTCTTTTTTTTCAAGCTAAGGGTGGTTAAATGTTACTACTTTGAAATACTGTGAATAAGCTGTTGGAAGAAAAGTAAAACAAATGCAACCTGCACACTCCCTGTCCATGCTGTGACTAGCTTGGAGGTTTGCTTTTGTCCTGCCAGCTGCAGCAAGGCTGCCTCCTTCTTCCTCTCTGCAAGCACTGGTTTAAGTTTTATCCATTCCAATGACCGTGTCCTCCCTTTGCGTTTGTGTAGCTCTCCTCCCTGCAATACTGAAATCATCGATGTATTTCAGCAGCTGAGCTTCCTGATACAACAAACCAGGATCTGAACAGCAAGCGTTGTATTCCCATCCAGGCCGTATGGCTTCTGCAAGTGCTACATGCAGCTGCGTCCCGTAAGGGCAGGCTGCCCTGCGCGCTTACTGTCTTTGAGAATGGGCCGTGTGTTACCTGCGTACGTGGTGTGGGCAGACTGGGAACAGCACTTTGGCAGCCTCCAGTGTACGTTTAGATGCAGTTGAAAGGCTGACGGTCTCAGAAGAAGGTGCAGGTAGAGTTCATCTTGACCCTTTTCAGGCATCTAGTCACGCTGAGCAGCCTTCCTGGTCAGCACTGAGAATTCCAGAGCAAAACTGAACTGACATCTGTAGATGTCATCAGAGACATCTGTGCTTGAATTCACTTGTGGTCTGTGCATTTCTCTCCAATGGGTGAAAGGGGAGCCCAGAGTGACTGCCTTGCAGAGTGCGTGTTTTTATGCAGTTGGATGAACACTTCCCTGAAAGCTTTAAGCTTTAAATTCTTCAATTTTCAGTATGTTAATGAAGTGCTAAGAGTCTTAGGAGTCTTAATTTAAGTGCTGTTCTTGCTGGTTTGAATGAAGGTGTTTGCATTTCTGTACCATTGCCAGTGCTGTAGTCAGAGCCTTTCGCTTACATGTTTGCAGAGGTTGGGAGAGTGAAATCTTGGTCAGATAATTAGAATTTTGAGGTACTGTGGCGAAAATAGCAATAGTGGAAATATCTACAGTAGTTTTACTGCTTTTATTTTTGCAAGGTAACTAAAGGACCGATATGGGATAACTTTAATGGAGATGCATTAAATCAGAAGCAATGCAGAATGCATTTAATCACATATGTGAATAGCTGTAGTTTATTTACATTTGCTAGCAGTTAGTGTTTAAATTGAGTGCTTAATTGTTCGGAAAATAATGCATGATGTTACATTAATATGTTTAAATATTATTCTGTTTTCTACTTTTTGCACAGAGGGCAGTAAGAATTTTCTGTGGTGGTTTTGTAGGGTTTTATATAAATGAATATTAGTGCTCTAGCTAGGGTTGTCTTAGCTGTACAAGACTTCAGTTAGACAGTAGTAGCATCATCTCTAAAAGTAGTGAGTTCACTTTAAGGTTTAATCACCTTTCCTGGAATAAAAACTGGCTTAGCATGATAGTAATTAATACCTAATTCTGAAATAATGATTTCATTTTGCCAGAGAAATATTTATGTAATGGTTGAATCAAAACTTCAGGAAATTGAAACTCCTTTTAAACCTAAAATTAAAACCTTAATACAAAGAGGAATTGGAGCGGAGGTTTGCTTGTTTTGAACTTTTTTTTGCAATTAGAACAAGGGTGGTTAGGATGGATCAGATGACATCCTGAATGTAATTTGCTTTAATAGGGTACCTATAATATGAATAACTTTACTAAAGAAGATTTGCTTCACATACAGATTCTTGGTGAAAATAATTGTACTAAAATCTGTCTGACAGTTCATGTCTTCTCACTGCAATTGTGCTTTTTCTTCTCTCTGGTTCAATGAAATATTAACCACAGCTTTGCATTTTTTTGAGCTTACTTGCTTTGTCATATTGCCTCCCTTAGGTATAGTACTAGTTACATGAGTGGTTTTCAATTTAAGTTTAAAAATAATTCAAAACCTTTAGTCACTTAGACCTTTAGTCTTTGTATATGTAGAGTTTATTTCAGGTTTTCAGTTTCATTAGCAAATTCTTTTAATAGATCAATTTCTAACTGTCACAGTTAATACCAGTGTTGCAGTGGTATGGCTAAAAAATGTTAAATAAGAAAATACTTCTAAACCAATTGTGAGAACTTCTTCATAGGATGTTCTATCTTAATGAGGTGCTACCAATATTTATTAGGTATCATGCAACTTACACGCTGCCGCTTTTAAATTTATACTAATTTTTTTTTTTTTTTTTTAATGAGAACTTATGATTCGTAACGGGAAATATAGTGGAGTCAGGAAATGTAAAAAGAGTGGGATCTATGACTACAATACAGTGTAAGAAATATTTTTGGGAAGGGCTGAATAAGTATTCTTAACCTGATGTGTTAATATTTCTGTTGATTCCGTGTATCCCAAGTAATCCCAACCCCAGGTGTTAGAATTAACTTTTCTTTGTCAGACTTTTAACACAGAAAATAGCTTGCAATATGTTGTCACTTAGTTTCTTTGTATTACCTCTGTATTTGTGAACTCCAGTGCTAGACCAGGACTTTGCATTATTAGACAGAGTATCAACACGGGGGAGGAAGGGAAGGTACTTTCGGTCATAAAGGAAACAAGACGACGAATGGCTGTGGAGAGGAACACCGGAGTAGCCCAGGAAATCATGGAACTGTTGTTGATCGATGTTGTACTCTGTGGTTCTCTTATGAATAGGTGACTTCATCAAACATGCAATATCTTGTTCTTCTAAAGACTTAAGTAACTCTCATGGTGGTTGTTAGAATTTTTTTAGTTGTGCTAGAGAGCAAGAGTACCGGTCCTGTAACTGGTGAAATACTGAGTGAGTTCTTGGCTTTCTGGCAAGTTTGGAGAGCCACACATATATCGTATTTAATATCTGGACTTTATTTTGTTGTTTGTTTGTTTTTCTTTTTCCTTCTATTTTAACAATTGATCTCATATGTAGATTAGCAGGCATTTGGAAATAATTTTGTTGTGTAATTCCTTAATCAGTGCCAGTAGTTGCTTGGCTATAGAGACTACTCCCAGGCTGCAGGGTTTTAGATGCAGCTAATTACATATACTCAAGAAATATATAGAATTATTTTGTTGAACTATGATGACAGAGCCCAAAAGATTTATGGATTTGACTTAAATGCAAGTTTTTACTATTTTCCTTTTTCCCAAATCTTATGTGTCCTGCACTAGCAAGAATTTGCATTATGCTTTGCACCATGGTATAGCTCTGTGCAGTTTGTTTATGTAAATAGGCTTTCATTATTTTCATTATCCTATATATTTTGTGTGCCCCATACGTATTATTTCTATTGCTTTACAATCTGGGATCCTAGGTAAAGACCAAGGTAGTATTCTGTTGACTTTTTGCATGTGCTATAAACAGAACGTCATGCACCGAGCGCCTTATTCCAAAACAAAAGTCAAGAAGCAGGTATGGGACTGTAAAGAAACAATGAAAGAAGCATAGGTCAGTACATTAAATAGCAGTTGCATCTTGCCTACCAGTGGCCCAGTTACTACCCCTGTGTTGTTTTATGATAGAAGAGAAATATCAAGGAGTGCTTTGTAGGGAAATAGAATGAGGTTTTATGGGTATTTGCTGGCAGCTCTTTCTGAATACAAGAGCAATGGAGGAGAATCCATAAGGCTGGTGTGTTTTCAAACAGGCAAGGTAGTACCAAAAACTAATTTCATTATTTAATCCCAGAATATCCTAACTTTTTCTTACCAAATGGGAAAGTTGTGTGAGTTTTCACAGCGCCATGCCGCCTTACTTTATCTGGTTTTGACATATCAGAGAAGGGATGTATATGGAAGATTTATGCATATTGTCATATGGATGTGAGAATCCCGGAGAGAGATCTGAATCTAGGAGGGTATTCTGTTGTGAGGCCTATGGGAGAAAGGAGATGGGACTTATGGAAAAGATCAAAAGATTGCTTTATATAGGTTATCTGTAAAATCAGTAAAATGACTGGAAGGAACTTTAGTGGGACAAGTTTATATGATACTCTTACAGTTTATCATCAGTCTCCGGGGTAGGATCCAAAAAGCTTGTGGTGCTTGCTACCCTGTTCTAAAAGCCTTCAGTAATAGTTGTCTGAATCCGATGCTGTACGTCGTAACGGAGAAACAACCTTAGTATCATTTGAATGACAAGATAGCGAAAGAATTGTGTTAAGAATGAGAGAGATGTGTTTGTCATCTCTGTGAGTTCATCTCTTGTGTTTTAGTGTTCTGGAGGTGGATTTGACCCATCAAAGTTTTATCATACTGTGTTTTATATCTTTAACACGCGTACAAGGTATACTGTGAGTGTAATGTCTCCATGAAATCCTACAGGCATGCAGTATGGCTTTCCTTTTAACTCTTTTAAACTTCTTCAGTCAATTTTAGGATTACCCAGTCAGGATGCTCTAGTGATGTGGAGAAAAGGGACACAAATATCAATTTGATTAAAGTCATAGTAAGAATCTGTGGCACATCTCCCGGTTCTGTGCTGGCATCCTAGGAGTCATTCTCATCCTTGAACAAACATTATTCCAGAAGTTAAACCTGTAACTTTTTATTTCTTCAGACTACATTTTTACTTCCTTTTTCCCAAATCATTATGTTGAAGTGTTCAATTAACTGGAGTTTTATAATAATTAAAAATAAACAATTTTGTTGGCATTTCATAGAAACTAGTTCTTAGCTACACAATAAGAAACAAGGAAACCATATAGTTGATTTTTTTTCTTTAAGATATAGATGCAGTTTTAAGTATGCAAAAACAATAGATCTGGAGTATTGGGCGTATTTTACATGAGGGATTAAATTCTTACCTGGTGTCTAGTTTGTTTAAACCAGATAAAAGAATTGTTTGTATGTAAAGTAGTTCTTGAGCTCTGTGCGGTGATACAGGCAGAGTGTTAAGACTGGCCTCTTAGGCTCTGTTGAAGTCTTGGCATAACTGTTAAAGGAGCTGCATTATACTGTGGCCTATACATTAGGCCATATGGCTTGCAGCCCCTCGGGCTGTCTATACTGAGACAAGTCCTCACTTCAAAGTGGTTTGGGACTGTTTTGAAGAGCCACTGCCATCTCCAATCTCATTGATGTGTAGCAGTTTCTGTGCTGCTTCTCAGGTTAAGATTGGCAAAATAAGCAGAGCTGCAAAGCATTTTTTTCAGTCCTGAAGGCTTACTGAACTTGATAATTTAAATTAAGTGTAAGGTTAACACTTACCTTTTTCTGATGTTTGTCCTAACAAAAAAAATTTGTAGTATTGTGATCATGCAGTGAAACACATATTGATAACACTGCATCCTTTTAGAAAGTACTGTTTAGTAGTTAAGAATAAAAGCAGAAAGTACTCCAATGGTGTTTTTTTCTGTGTTTTTCAGATGGTGGTAAAAACCTTCATGGATATGGACCAGGACTCGGAGGATGAGAAACAGCAGTATCTCCCGTTAGCCTTGCACCTTGCATCTGAATTCTTCCTCAGGAATCCCAATAAAGATGTGCGCCTCCTTGTAGCATGTTGCTTGGCTGATATCTTTCGTATCTATGCTCCTGAAGCTCCGTATACTTCCCATGACAAACTTAAGGTAAAAATGCTTTCCAAAATAAGAGTTTCTTCCTACCTCATTCTCTTGCTGAGGAAAAAACCACCACCCCCTTAAAAACCCAAGCGTAACTGAAAAAATGTTTTTGCTCACATGTCTACTGATGCTTGGTTTTATTAAAGAGACATTGCTGTAGTCCTGTGAGTCAGTGTAGTACGTCAAAGGCCAGAGATGTGTGAAGGAGTGTTAACTAACCGGTATCAGTGTTGGTGGTAGCTTTCTCTCAATGCCTAAAAAAAAGGACAATTTAATGTTGTCATTTCGCAAATTTGTAAATGTGGGTGTATGTCATTAGTAAAGAGTGGTACTTTTATTCTCTGCTGAATCAAGCTTATAAACACTTTATTGTTTTTTGACAGGACATATTCTTGTTTATTACAAGACAATTAAAAGGCTTGGAGGACACGAAGAGCCCTCAATTTAACAGATACTTTTACTTGTTAGAGGTAAAACTATAATTGTAATTTTCAGTAGATAGTATTTGCTCTGTAAGCCTGAGAAATGTAATCAGCCTTTCTCCTTAGGTGCCAGTATGCCTGGGAAACTTACTTAATTCTGTAAATCACACCAGACTCCTTAAAGTTCAATGAATTGCTTTTAGTAGTTATAATTCTGTTTGCGATTAGTAAGTTCAAGCAGCCTGTGTTTGAGGACGTATTAAAACAATTGATATTTCTTAACATTTAGCCTTTGTCTTACAAAAATCTATGTATAGAATTGTATCACGCACCCTAAGGTGTGGCTGAGTTAAAGCACAAATGCTGATCTAAGTGCAAATTTGCTCATATCGATGATGGGAGAAGGAATTTAAGGTTTTGATTTAAAAATGTTAGAAATACCTA
This sequence comes from Baryphthengus martii, assembly GCA_013396935.1. Taxonomy (NCBI): domain Eukaryota; kingdom Metazoa; phylum Chordata; class Aves; order Coraciiformes; family Momotidae; genus Baryphthengus; species Baryphthengus martii. Next base: position 66,029 of record VWZK01012128.1, read on the forward strand.
CTCTTGACAAGAAGTGTGGGGGTTTTATCAGTGTCTATTTAGAAACAGTATCTAGTTTTTACTGATGTTTAGAACTGTGTTGTTTCGTAGCCTGAAGCAGAAAGTAGAATTGTGAACTTTTAGTAACAACTACTGTCAATCTGCTTTTTTACATAAGAAATCAGATAATTCTATATTTAGTTTTTTTCTGGGTGTATATTCCAAAGCCTATTTTTGTTAAGAGCTCTTTATATGCAAACCAAATATCCAGTCTCTTTCCCCAAAGAGTTTACAATCTATTGTATAATATTTTTTCTTTGAATAGAAAAAAATGTAACTAACGTCATTATATTGATGTGACTTAATGTGAAGTTGTGATGTCCTGAATATTCTATTTTTGTTCTAGAATTTAGCTTGGGTTAAATCTTACAACATCTGCTTTGAGTTGGAAGATTGCAATGAAATTTTTATTCAACTTTTTAGAACTCTTTTTTCAGTTATCAAGTAAGTTGAATTGCTTCAATTATATCAAACTTTCAAAATATCATCGGTTTTGGGGGTAGACTGAATCCTTGCATAGTCTACAAATAAATATGTCTGAATAGAAGAAGTCTGTATTCCTCCAAATGAGAAGATGCAGGGAAAGAAATCAGTGCAAATTACAGACAATATGGGTGTGTGTGTGTCTAAAAGTAGTTGTGTTTTAATATTCTTGTCCACCTTAGGACAGTATACTTCATTCTGACTCATTTATCAACATTTGTATTTCCATGGTTGCTATTTTCTTTTCTGCTTTGTTTCATTTCTTAAAGCAAAACTAGGGTGTTCTAGATTTTTGAAGCTTTCTGTAAGAAAGACATAAAATAGTTTCCAGTTTTGAGATGCGAAGAGCAAACTGGACAGGGTTAGACATTGTTTCTCAACAGTGCTGTTAATATTTGTCAGGGTCTGAAAATTTAGTACTGATAATATTCTTTATCATCTTAGTAATAGCCACAACCAGAAGGTACAAATGCATATGCTGGATTTGATGAGTTCTATCATCATGGAAGGCGATGGAGTAACTCAGGAGCTGCTGGACTCGATTTTGATTAACCTCATTCCTGCACACAAGGTCTGCAAAGTAAAATATGATAGTAGTATACCATTATAAAAATAATTTTCGTTGCCTTTTGCTTGTTGTTTATCTCTCCACATGCTGTAGCCATCACCACTGCTCTTCCTTTTTTTTTTTTCCCCTTCAGCCTTGTAACAGTGGATTGAAAATTTCCTTTGGGAGTTATTTGGTGCTGTTGATTAGCTGTGGCTAGATTTTTCAGTATCAAGAGATTCTGTCTACTTGCCAACTCTGGAACTCTATACTGAAACAAATTATTTTCAAGTAAATGTAGTATGTCACAGGAAAACATATCTTAAAAGTTATGAGTAGTTGGTTGTTTTGGGTTTGTTGTGTTTTGGGGTTTTTTTTAGTTGAAAAGATGCGAAGGTTTTTTTGCGTGTGGATTTGTTTTGATTTTTTTTTCCCTATTTAAAAGAAAGAAAAAAAAAACAAACCAAAACTTTTCTATGTTCTGTGGTGACTTGCTTGCCTCAGATTGCTGGTCAGACTCCCTTCCACCTCCCTGGCTGACTGTTTCTTGCATTTGGTTTTTTGGTTTAGTGGTTTTGTTTGTTTGTTTGTTTGTTTTCCACAGTGAATCCCCCTTTACGTTTTATTACAAGAAAATGTTTATTATTAACCTACAGTTTCGTACTTTGTTGGTCTGTTTGGGTTTGATTTCGGTTGAGTTCTTTTTTTTTTTTTTAGTTGATTACTTTTAGTTCTCCGTATTCTTTTATGAGTTCTATAATCTTTCTGCCATTCGCAGAGTTCACAGCATCCCTTTAACTCTAAGTGACACCACCCACCCCTGCTTTTTTCCCAGAGGAGCCTTATGTGAGCAGAGGTTGCTGCTGGCATGCAGGTGTCATCTTAGCCCATCTACACAGCCACTTTGACAGTTTTACGCTTCATGAGCTGTCACTGATGCTGTCCTGGTCTCATTATGTAATATTATCTGATCACTGGGTCTGTGGTTGAGCTTTTGGACTACCTTTACTATAATGGCTAGATAAAGTTGAAAGGAGAATAAACACAGCTCCTTTAGCTGTGAAATAAGGGAAGGTGAGATGCATACTGCAAGAAAATTGACTTGCTGAAACACTTGCACTTGTTACTGAATATTGTATGGAAAACAGCAAGTATGGAAAACAACAAGTTTCAATTATGAGCTACAGTAAATGAACTGTATTCTGATTACCAAGTATGTATTTGTTTGTTCATTTAATAGTTTAGAATAATGACAGAATAAAGGCAGGTCCATCCATGATTACATAATTAAAGTTAAATTAGCACAGAAAACCAGAGATTATTCCTTTGGTTACTTAAAGAGGGATAGTTCCTGGAAATATGTAGTACAGGAGTGATTAAGTCATGGCCATTGTCATTTACCTGTGAAATCTCAGTAATGGGTATATAAAAGTATCTGTCATCTGAGGTCCATTTGCATTCTGTCTGTCACGACTGTGAGTTGGGAATATCATTCTACCAACTTATTTTTATTGACAGCAATGAGATGCTGTCTTACTAAAACTGCTGACAGGAAGGGAGGCCTCTTACTCCTAACAATAAAAGAGGGTCCTTCTGAAACTACGCAGTTTCCTGTAAGTTGTTTCTATTCAATTATAGGCCGTAGAGATAAGGAGTGGAAATAGAGGAGTGGAGATGTGTGTGTCAGGTGCTGGATAATGCTGGTAATGATGGTAGGCATTGCTCTGAGGGTGCAGAGACCTGGTAAACCTTGTACAACTGCAGAGTATGTTGTGACTGCTTGCTGTAGGCAAAGTAAAAGTGAATATGGTTGTTGAGCATTAATGATGTTAGCTTAATCATGTAATTTTACCTAGTGAAGTAAATTCTCAGACAAGGCTTGGATAAGGAGGGAGATAAACTTGGTGCAAATATTGAATTGTACTGCATGTTTAGTATCTCTTCCAGGACTGGTAGCCAGTCCTTACTACTGGCTCTTGGCCATCATGACTGAGCTCATTGTAAGTTGTGCTCATTATCATACTTTGGTCAGTGTTTTGGTCTGTTTTAACTTGTTTGTTTCTTGTAACTACAGAACTTCAAACTACCATGGTAAAGCAGTAGTTTAAAAAAAACCATGCAACAAAGCACCCAAAGTTCGTTTGTCTGCTTTGCCTAGCAGAGCTTGTCTGTGGTGATTGTTTTCCCTTCATTAACAGATCTCTTAGGAAATTGTGATTATATTACTTGTTTGTCCTTAGGTATGTAAATGAGAAGAACTGTAGGTTAAAAAGCACAGTTTATTTTCTTGCAGAGAACATTTAGTAACAGGTCTGTATAAAGCAATTGAATACTAGTGATTCTCTGCTATCAGTGTGGCTAGACTGTTACACTTAATGAAATTCATTTTTGTAAAGGAGCTGAAATACGTGTTTTGGATAATGTTTTTGGAGATGTTGGTTGGTTTTGGTTTGGTTTTTTTGAACTCTTATGTAAGACAATACTGCAATTAAAAAATAAAGATAAATGTATCAGTATCTAGGCATTAAGTAGAATCTACCTCAGTATCAAAATTATATTAATTTGCACCTCCTTTATCAGTAAATTGGATTTACCCTACTTTTTTTTTTTTCCTCTGTGCGTGCAAGTGTGGCTTTTCTCTAGCAGATCCAGGTTTTCAGTAGCAGTACGGTATGTCACATTTTGCTCAGACCACCTGTGACATCAAACTTAGTTCTTTTATTAACTTTAAAACCAGTCCTATTTAGTGGATATTTTTCTCCATATTCTTACTGTCCAGGTTTCTTCTCCATCCTCTACAGCACAGGCAATCCAGACTTTGATTTTTTTTTTTTTTTTTTCTCCTAACAGAATGGTTATTTGTTCATTTATTATTTATTAATAGTTGTTTGTTTTATCAATGTATATTTCTCTTCTAGGCTATTTGCTGTTTGGTTCTTCAGAGGGGTGTTTTGGCTTGGTGTTGTTTGGGGCTTTTTTTTGTGGTTTTGTTTGGCTATGTTTTGTTTGACTCTGCAAAGCCTGTCTAGGGGAAAAAACCCAACACAACTTCATTGTGAGAAATCTTCGAAGCTGTATTGAAGATCCAGTTAAAAACACATTTTCTGTATGAGACTGGCAGTTGTTCAGTGTAATACAGACGTACATGCCTGCCAACAAGATTTTAATTGTGATCTGATTTGGAAAGAAACTTCTGGTTTGAGTTTAAGAAGAGTTTATACATATCTGTCTGTCTTCTATAGCAAGACATCACCTTAATAAAGTACTATGGTGACTAAGGAGATAGGTGTATAAAACTTGGGCCATTTGTTTCTCTTTACTATCAGTTGGTGCACTATATTTGGGTTTGTCATTTCATTAGCTGAAACAACATGAGGGAGTCATTCCCGACATAGCTTTGCCAAATACTGTCTTTCCAAGAATGAATCATCCTTAGGCTTACCTGTATTTTATCTGCAATCATTTATAAATTTCAGGGCTATTGGCTAATCCACGTGTTTTGTTGTTGTTTGTTTGTTTTGGTTTTTTTTTCCTCTCCCTCCACCCTGAACTGCTTTAATCCCTAGATAAAATGAGATACTGTATATTGGATTTTGTGCAGATTTGGAAAGTCAGATTTTTCAGATATGTAGTCACATTCCTTATGTTGCAGCTCAATCTACCTGAGTGAAGGTGCTTTCTGTGGACTATCTCAGAGCATAGAGTGCATGGAGAAGTCAGTGCATGGTTTTACCCTCTAGACAAGGCTGAACTTTGCCAAAGGATGTACCTTTAATGAGTGTGCAAGAGGAAGAAGAAAACACATTTAAATAGTAACTTAGACTAGTTAATTTTTCAGTTGCAAAATTTCATGAACTTTAGATAGTTTTGAAACAGGTGGTAAAATATACATTTCTAAAGTTATAGTCTTTTAGGGTTGGAAGAGAAAAGTAAAGTCATCTGTAATAGTTTGTCTTTAAATTTTTTTATTATGACTTTTTCTTTGTTTCAGAACCTTAATAAACAGGCATTTGATCTTGCAAAAGTCCTGTTGAAAAGGACCGTCCAGACCATTGAACCATGTATTGCCAATGTATGTAAATAAATTAATCCACATTACCTATAAGTAACAAGTGTTCTAGTTACTGTCTTGATTTATTTGAGATAAGTTGATTTGTTTAAAAATATTGTTTATACAAGTCACAGTTTGTAATGCAGCTACAAGAATACCATTTTCCACAGAGAATATTATTTGCTTAGTTGTTGAAGTGGTATGTGAGATATTTCAAATAAGTTAAGAGGAAATTAATTGTTACCCATCTTGGTCTAAAGTTAAGCCTAAACCTAGGCTGTGAATATAAGTGACCACCAAAAAATCCTATTGCAACAAAAGGAATTGTTAGTACTTTAGAAGTCCAGAAACCAGACAGCTGCATTTGATACCAACCTTTAGGATGAAGCATTTCAATCTACCAGCTCTTTACTAGATTTTTTTTTTTCCCATCCTAAACTTGTTATAGTCATAAAGACTGAAAGAACTGGTGTTTGTTTTTTTGTTTTTTAAGCAAAGCTTCCTTCTGCTATAATTCACTTTGTTGAATGTCAGTATATGTTCTACCTATCAAAATAGCTTGTGGGAGTTGTGGTCAGGTCTATTCTGTTGCCTTTCTGTGGCGCTGAAGCCAATAGAACTTTTAAGTGTCTGAGTAGTTTAAAAAAGGAATTAGGCAAATTCATAAAACATTAATCAGTAAGTATTTAAAAGCTCAAGGAGTCTCACTACCAAGCACCACTTTCCAGTTCTCCAATTTAAGCTTTTGTAATTAGTCGTAGCTGGAAACAGGATAGTGCATAGAGTGACCTTTGAGTTGATTTAATATTATTCTTCTTACTGTCTTATTCAGGTGTGTAATAGCTTCGTAGCATTTGCACTGCTCAAATAATATTAACCCACAGCATCTAACAGGAAGTATAGCAAGCATACTCAAATTTAACAAATCCTTAAGAAATTACTCATATTTTAGACTTTTTTCTGTTAGATTGCTAACAACCTTGATACACTACTATCAGATATCACAAGACCTGTCATAAAATCACCTGACACTCATTTAAATTCGTTAAAAGTAGAGAAGCTTCTTTTCCAACATTTGATAATCTTCAATTTGAATTTGTTTTAAATGATAATTTTTTTTTAAAAAAAGATACTACTTTTTTTCTCAACTTCTAGTGGATAAATATGCATTTTAAATTAACAGTTTTATTACCTGTCATGTTTTTTCTGGGGAGATGGTTATTGATATTTTAAACTATCAAATTATCGTGAATTAATCTATCCTGATAGAAGTAATAGAGCTGAACTATGAAGGGTATTCGTTTGTAATCTTCTTGAGCCAGAACTGTAAGGGCGCAATGCTTCGATGTAATGAAAAAAATAGTCATTTAATAATATCGATAATACATTAAAATAGGGGTTTTTTAAATAGTGTTTGCATTAATAAAGACAAATCTGGTAAATAATATTGTTTGTATTCTAGTTTTTTAACCAGGTTCTGGTACTGGGAAAGTCTTCAGTAAGTGACTTATCAGAACATGTGTTTGATTTGATACAAGAGCTTTTTGCCATAGATCCTCACTTACTGCTGTCTGTCATGCCACAGCTTGAGTTCAAGCTGAAGGTAGGTTACACTGTAGCTTTGGACAAGTCATAAAATTTATGGTCTTATTAAGAGTGCAGAGCTGTAGATTTAATGTCTTTGCTGGAGGGATAAAAGTTTTATATCTATCACTTTAAAATAAAGAGAAATACAATATTAAAGGAAAGATACTGAAAAGTTGTATACAATCATGTGTTGTCTGTGCTTGCAAACATGTATTGTGCACACAAGATGTAAAATCATTGTAATGGTAAATTAATAGTGATGTAATGCAAAAGTTATATCTACTTAATCTTTGGGGTTTACCTAAAATTTATATAGTAATTATGCTGTGGGTGTCTTAGCTCATGAAATGCAAGTGTGTCAGCTTCATTACCGATTTGCAAAATTTTCTTTTGTGAAATATTTTAATAATAGAGGAAGTATTTTTCCAAATATTTTTTCAAATTTATCATAATCAACTACTAGGTCAGCTGACTTCTTTTGAAACCTTGAAAATAGTAATTTATCTTGGCTTGGGGGTTTGGGTTTTTATTTTTAATTAAAAAGTTATTTGTCTTTCATAAGAATGCAAGTGGAGAAGAGAAATTATTTTTTTTTTATGTATGTACATGCACATGTAGGGAATGATGGCAACCAAAAAACCAAGAAATAGGCATTTGATGAAATTATGTATATCTTTTATTAGTGCACATCTATTAATAACATCGAAATTGCTGTCTTTTTCACACACATAAAATAGTCTTAAAATATATTTTAAAACAAAAATAAGGTCATTCATTGCTGAAATTGTTATGGATATGTGTTATTCAAGCTACTGTGTATGGGGTTTTATTTCTAAAAGAGAACATGTTTTCAAAGTACAGCCGTGTATTCAATGACTAATAGTTTAATAGGTATTTGTGTATTTTTACTCATATTCATCTAATAATATTAGAGAGACTGAGGATTATCATAAGCTATTTCAGACTCAGTTTTAAATCTAACTTGACAAAACAAAAGGAAAAGAAAGCTAGAAATTAATCTTATGAACAGGGATTTACAGTTCCTTTTTCGTGTTTTGATTTTTAGAGCAATGATGGAGAAGAACGTTTGGCTGTTGTTCGACTTCTGGCTAAACTCTTTGGCTCCAAAGATTCTGATCTGGCCACACAAAATCGTCCTCTTTGGCAGTGCTTTCTTGGGCGGTAATAGAAACAAGGATAGAATTCTGAACTTCTGTTCTTTTTGTTCTGAGTTTTCTGATAGTATTGCATTTTTAATTGTGCTTTTTTAGAGGATGTAAATGTTTCTATTTGAATAAATTATTTTGTTAAATCTTCAATGCAGAGAATTGCATGCAGTTGTATTTTAGAACGAAGATGCCTGAAGGACTACTCCTGTATTGCTGTCAGCTATGGGAATATAGGTGAAATAGATAGCACGTTGCATGCATTTCAGACAGTGCTGGCATACTGTTGTGTTATTTGTTATTTCATACTGTTCAGCTATGTCTACAACTATATCTTTTATTTGGCGTTTACCTTTTTTCAGCAAAGAGGTATTTCCTTTTATATAAACATAGAAATTTATCATTTTTTAAAAAAAGTGAATATTTCCAAATGATGGATGTTTTTTTAAATTTCATGTGCGTATATATACTCACACACAATTGACATTGTGCAGAGAATTACGTTCAAAAGTCAATGGACAAAATCCATTGGGTCAACGTTTCATCCCCATATAAGCATATTCATCCTTTAATTTTACTTCTGACTTAATTTCACAAGAAATTACATAAAAAATTATATGAGGTGCATTATGGAGATACGTTAAAAACATTTCTATTGTATTATTTTGCCATACAAAACTATTCTAATAGTGAAGGGAACGTAACTATCAACACATGTTCCTATATAGAGAATAATCTTTATTTGCAAGGCTAATTAAAAATTAACATTCATCATCTTCTATCCCTCTAGGTTCAATGATATCCATGTCCCTGTGAGATTAGAGAGCGTGAAATTCGCCAGTCATTGTTTAATGAACCATCCAGACTTAGCAAAAGACCTCACTGGTGAGATGCTTATACAGGGGTTTAGAATAATTTTAGAAATGAGCAAGGAGGAATGTAATTATTTCTGTACGTAGCAGTATAGTTCTATCAAGTCCAATGCTTGATGCTAGATGGAAGAGCTAACTACTGCATAATTGTTTTGTGCTGAAGACAAGCACTAGTCATTAGGAAGAGAGGAGTGTGTGACATCACGTGGACTTTGTCAGAGTGAGTCTTTCAGAAGCTACCCATTCCAGAATGAGTTTAAAGTAATTTCAGATTCTAATGAAACTTTTGACAAGTGAAAGCAAATTTTGATGCAACATCTTGATTTATTTTCAAAACCAGCAATTGTGTTCCCCAGTACTCTTTTCCACTGAGTTTAAAAAATGCCAGTGTGCTGATCTAAACTATGAAGTTTCTTCCTTCACTTCAGTATCGTTTTAACAACGAGCAGAATTTCAGGCTTAAATGAAAACACCAATATTTTGATACAAGCTATCCTACAGCAGTTGTCAGTATTTTGCATTTATTGTTTGCTCTCTTTGGGAATTCGAGTCTCTGCTCTTTTCATTTCTTCCCACTCCTCTTCCTCCCCCTCCTCTTATTTTCAATACGTTCTCATCAGCTTAATTTCACTTCATTGCTTGTTACAAAAGCTATTCGCTTTTATATTCTTCTGATATTTACAGTTATATAGGTGTTTTATATTTAACAGAGAAAATGCTGTAACAGGTGTTTCCTATAGGCAGTTATACATTTAAAAGATTATATGGCTGTGATAGGTAACTGCCATTTGTTTAAACATTATTAATTAATGGGAATATATCATCTACATAAAAAAGCCCATTTTTTTCGTTGTTTCTGATTTGCGACAGAATATTTGAAGGTTAGATCACATGACCCAGAAGAAGCCATTCGACACGATGTCATTGTTACGATTATTACTGCAGGCAAGAGAGATCTTTCTTTAGTCAATGACCAGCTGCTTGGCTTTGTAAGGGAAAGAACACTGGACAAACGGGTAAGTGTTAATATTTTATTTCTAGGAATACCTGCTTCTAATCTAATTTGGAAACAGTTAAACAAAAAACAACAACAAAGCCACAGAAATGGAGAATCTTAGAGTCGACTCTATAGTGCTGCGGGGAGAAAAATCGTTTTCTTACCAGCACACATTAATGTAGATTGTACTTTATGGAGGCACCGATCAAGTGTTGTCGAGCAAATAGGAACACAACCATACTATAAGAAGGTAAGAATTGCCACATATGTTTAGGCCAGAGGTCCCTATAGCCTAGTATAATTCTCATAGTGGTCAGTTTTGGCTTCCAGCAGTTTGTGATTTAAGGATTTCTTAAATCTGCTCGATCATGGTCATCATCGCTTTCAATGGAATTTTATTGCATGAATTTATCGAGTTCTTTCTTGAACTTACATGTACTTTATATACATCCATGACATCTGCATCAGTTAATTCAAGTTTAATGCATCTGTGGAAAAAGTAATTTCGCTTGTTCATTTTAGCCTTGTCTGATAATTTCACTGGATATCTCTTAGTTCTTGCATTATGTAAAGTAATAAAGACTTTTTGACCCACTTATGCTTAATAAATGTATGTACTATATCTTCTCCATTCCTTTGCTTTCCAAGCTAAAAAATCACCTGATCAACTTCCACACAACTTGATTATTACATACTTCTGATCATTCTTGTCTGGTTGTTCTGTATCCTATCGGAACCAAGGTGACCAGACTCAACCATGACATTCAAGGTGTGCACTGTGTTGTGTACATACTTTATGATAATGTTTTTCTTTCTTATTCTTTAACATTATGTCTTTTATGCTGTTTCTGAGCACTGAGCTGACAATTTTGGAAATCATCTGTGTTGACTTCAGTATCTTTCCTGAATAATTTTAGATGATACATTGACTAATACTGTAAATGCAGAGTTAATACAGGTGGGAAAACTTGGTCTTAATATGAATTTCTTTCATTTCATATTGTAATGATTCTGTTGTGTAACATTTTTCTGCAGTTCTTCATTATAATGTTAGATCTCACCTCAGTAAATTTTACACACACTGTTGGGTTCACTTTCTGTAGTTTTCCTATACTGTGTCACAGATTCCCTTCTGACTTCATCAGTAGGTTCTCTTTGTTCCCTTCATTGTGAAAACCAGTCATTTATTTCCACACGTTGTCCCCTATGTTTTGGTTAACAATTAATTCATAGGAGGATTTTTATTTTAAGATCTTCCGGTGTAAGACTCTGTTGGAAGTTTTTTGGGATCATACTGCATTTTACTGATACACTTGTGGATCTGCTAAAATTTATTTTTTCTTAGACAAAACTTCCCGTTGTGTAAAGTGTAATGACTCATTCCTGTAACTTCATTTTTCAGCAGTGTCTACTCTGTTGTTGTTACTATTTTGTTTTCACCTGTTTGCCCATTCAAAATCAGATATTCTGGTGAGTGGCACTCTGTTCCTCTTGGGACCTTTTGGTTTCTTTCACATTTGCTGTGTTCGATCTGTTCATTGACAGATTGAAGAATAGTTAGTATTTGGTGTATTGTTTCTAAATTCCTCTCGAAGTCATGGATGGGATACCACCTAGTCTTAATGATTTTGTTACTGCTCATTTAATTAATTTGTTTTAAAATGCCTTCTAATAACACTTTAAGAAACCTCTCTCCTGGAACAAATCTTGTCTTTCAGCCCTACAAAAGGGCCAGGAAGGCCTCCTGCTTCTGGAGGCTTTGGTGAAGATATTTAATTATTATGCTTTTAATAATCTGTTTCTGAAACTGTTGACATGCTTCATGAAGGATTTACCTTCAACTTGCCAGAGCTTATACGTTTTTCTGTTTACACATTTTCAGATGTGGCTGGATGGTCTTTGGAGGGTGATATTTTATCAGCAAGCTACACTGTGCTATATATAGCCATGTTGATTTTTTATTTTTTTTCTTTTTGGTACCTTTTTGATAGGTTAAAGACAGAATGTCCCCTATGTCATTCTAGCTAGTTACTTTAATTCTTTTGAAATAATTTTCTTTATTTTCCCCATTTTCAGTGACCATGTTCTGTAATGGGATTTGAGAAATTAATGTTACCTTTGCATAAAGAGAAATACTGATTTTGAGTTCACAGTTATGAAGCTCTTCAAGCTGTACCCAAAGTTTAACCTTGCACATGTCTCGAGAGTAATTAAGACCACCTTCCTTCTTTTTCAGCCATTAAAGAAACATATCCAAAAAGCTGTTTCTGTGATGTAAAACACACACCCCCTGCCCCGGATTTTTCTCCAGTTTCAGAAAGGGGCACTGATATGTGTGTTTATATTTTTCCTTGAAGGACTGTTTTCCATATCAGACATAGTGCATTATACCTATTTTAATAATTCTTTTGCTTTAAAGAACTCAATTGTCTTTCTTCTGGCTTCATTTACTGCTTGCAGCCGGGTTTTTCTTGGACAAATCTCTTGAAACTTTTAAGCAATCATTCATCAATTTGACTTCATCTAATTCATTTTAGGCCTGCAATCATCTATCAAAGGAGTATCGATATTACGGTAAAAAGAACACTTGTCCAACAGGGTGAAGTAAAATGCTGGTTGTTTAAACACACTCATTTGTCATTTCAATTTTTTCTTTTTTTCTTTATAAAACAATCTGGAAAATTTAAATTCAACTCATGCTGTTACACCATTTATGTGATCTGGGGTTTTTTCCGACCATATTCTAATTGGCATAGTATTAGTAGATAGTCTAATGACTTTTTTAGGGTAAAAGTTTTTGGCTAAAAGACAGTACTTTGTTTTTTAAAAAGCATCCTTAGCTAACTTGAGCTGTAGGGGCATCTGCACAATGGTTACAGCTGTTGGAAAAAACAAAGAACAAACCCAAGCAAACCTCATCACCACCTATAGTTTTCAAATCCATTTTTTATTAGTCCAATTGGAAAAGTAACTCTGGGAACAGATGCTTCCCAAAAACTGGAATCCAGTCTTTAGTAAAAATTATTCTGAGGAATTTTCCATTGAAACATTGTCTCTAGGTCCAGTGTCTTCACTTTTCAAAACAATTAGCTTCAGGAAACATTTTTAAAAAAATTAAAATTTAAAGCTTCTAAAAATGGTTTAGTGACTTTTCCTTTGTACTGGAGTAACCTTTAAAACCTGAAAAGTTAGAGGAGAGTTTTGACAGCTGACTCTCGTTCCCATTTCTCTCAGCAGCCTTTGTGGTCTAGAGACTTAGTCACTTGATGAGAATAGACTTTCACATTATCAGCTTGAAGTCAAAAGCTATAGAATAAGGAACTGTAGGGACAGACTTGCATTTTCTGTTTCTCTTTATGCATTTTTCTGCATGTGTTAGTTTTAACTCCTCCTTCTCTCTGTGTACTAAAAACTGTTGTGGCGTTTTCCAGATGAAGGAGAAAGATTTTAAGATGTTAAGGAATTCTGCCGAGTGCCTTCCATCTTCTGCCTGAAACTGCCTTACTGCATGCTCTGACTGGTACTCTACAGCAGTTTCAATGATCAGAAATCTACTGACAATCCAAACCTCCTTTCCTTCTAACCCTTTGTTGAGTACTCTGCTTTTATTTTAGACTTATTTATTTTTCCAGAATAATTTCTTGCAATCCTTCTCCTTTGTATCCTCTGACAATAGTTTTGCCATCCTTCCTGTGTCATATAGAAGAGCTGATGAAGATGTCACTTGCATTGGAAAATTATATATGAATGCAGAAACATATTAATAGTTCTCTGAAAATCTTTCTCTTTCAGACTTTTTATTTTCTTTTAAACCTGCTTTAGGTTGCTATGGGTGTGAACAAATTCCTGCAGAGAAATTAAACAATAACATCTGTTTATATCTAAAATTTTTCTCTTCTGTGAAAACAAGGAGACTATATATTGTTGAAGTTATTACTATCTTGACCTGTTATTTGTAATTTTAGTATTTAAGAAATATGTAACAAAATACAATTTTAAAAAAAATATTTTTTATATAACTTAATTCAACAGCTAGTTGTGTCTAAGGCTTTTCTGCTGGCATGAGACATATTGTCTTCAAGATTTTTCTTTGCCCTTCAAGAAAAGGAAGTCACTCAGTCAAACTGTTAAGAATTTAACTGTCCAGTATCTCAGTGTTATTAAAACAAGCCCTGAGTTTAACAAGATTGATGAAGTTAACGCACAGTGTCAGTAATAATATCTATATTTATGCTTGATAGGGCGAAATGATTTGATCGTTGCTAGTCCCTGGAGTTTAAGGCCAAAATTGATATCTGACATATTCTGGAAGAAATTCTTTTTTTCAGTTTGAATTTCATGCATTTATTTTAAATGGTGAGGGAGAAGCAAGTGTCTTCTGAGGCTTTGTGTATAAATCATTCATTGGGAGACACTGTTCTCTCCAAATTAATCCTCTGTCTGTTTTGGTATGATTCCTTCCACAAGTCAGCGTAGGAGAGCTTACAGATCTTGTTTACATGAGGGGATAAATTAGTGACCACCAAAAGCAAGAATGAGAACCCAGGAACATCATCTGGACGTTGTAGTCTGGCTTTTTCCTGGATTAGTGGAATCTTAGTGATTAGTTTGAGGCTTTGGCAAAAAGAGCCTCTTCCACTGTCCTGGAAGGTGGCCTAAGAGTTCAAGTCCTAGCAGGCGTAGCTAGGCCTGAGCTCCAAATCTTTCACTTCTAGACATGTGTAAGGCTATGGGAAGAAAAAAAGGCTGCTATCTCTGACTGATACCTGTCTCTGAGTAGATAAGTCTTCCAAATCCTGACTCAAGAAGGCACCTACACAGGCATGCATGTTAAGCCCTACTTAACTTTTTTATACCGACTAGCTCCCAGATTTTCTTTGCTCAGCACAGAGGAATACTGGTTTCCTCTGTACAGACAGTACTAAATCTGCATAGTACAGGAAAGAAACTCCTTATGTAGTCTTTACAAATTCTCATTTAGAGGCTCTGAATTTTCAGCTTTTGAACTACCTAAATACAGGATGTCCAAATGTGGCTGTTTTGTGTTTCACACTTCTACATCTTTACTGTATTTTGTGTGTGTTTAATATTTATTTATCAAAACCACTTCCCCACCTTCTTTTCATTTCTTCCCCCTCAAGTGGCGAGTGAGGAAAGAAGCTATGATGGGTCTTGCCCAATTGTACAAGAAGTATTGTCTTCATGCCGAGGCTGGAAAAGACGCTGCAGAGAAAGTGAGCTGGATAAAGGATAAACTTTTGCACATATATTATCAAAATAGCATTGATGACAAGTGAGTCAACCTAAGCCTTCCTAATTTTAATTGTATAGTGATAAGAGATACTCTGAAAACATGGTTATTCTGAGCAAGCTGTTATGTCACGTTCTGTATTTCTGGTTTTAAGTATGATATATTAATAATCATCAAGAAGTGTACTAAGATATTCAGGATGGTTGCATTATCCCTTCAGTCATTCATTCCATTTACTGATGGAACTAGATCTACACTGATAGTAGATAAGACATTTACTAACTACTACATGGAAAAAAATTGGCAAATTTTGTATTTGCTATAAGAGTTCTTGTTTGCCTTACTACTTTCCAGAGGATAGCTACCAGAGGTGCTTCCACTGTTGTCTGATCTGCCAGTTTTGTCACTCAGTCCCTTTAATTTTTGCAACACGGTTTTGACTTGAAGAAAAGTATTTTGGCCAGTGTTTTGGAAGATAGTTTTCAGTTCTCACTGTTAGTTTTTTGTCTTTCACAAGGAGAGCCAAACTATGAGATCACAGAAAGATAGAATTTCAGCCTAGATTTTCAGTACGGCAGACTTGGAAATTTCCTTAGAGTGTTTCTTAGCATCTTTCTCATACAGTCTACTATCTCAGTATATTTTGTGATTTTAGTGACTAGTCTGAATGTGCTAATACCCTCCTTCAGTTGCCAGTTACGATAGTGGATTCTTACCGCTGCAGTAGTGAAGGCTCTCACTTTGTTCATCTGTCTCATCATAAGGGGGCCAGAGTTACGTATTTGATTAGTTGATCCCTTTTTGGTTTATTAAAAAGAAGAAAGATATGATTATGAGATTGTACACACAGAAATCACACCACAGGTCTGCTGAGGTAGAAGCATCAACGAGTGAAAAATTAGGAAATCCTCACATAGTTTACACAAAGATAACTCTACATGTGTATATGCATCAAATACACTTTAATTTGCATTGAGAGGTTCATTCATGCTTTTTCTAGCACGTTCATGTCTTGTTTGTCAATACACAGGTTGACAGTGAGCAGAAAATGAATTGAAGTTCTACAGTGAATGGGGCAGATATTTTTAATTTTCCTGCTCCCAGGAAATGCAGAACACTGTCAGGGAAATGAGACAAGGAATTCTAAGGAAAGACTGTCTCATCAAAGATGAGTTTTGATTAAGCCATTGAAACTGGTCTTTCCATGAGTAGGCGTGACTTGTATATTGTTTGTTTTCTGGGTATCCACAATGAAAGATAGGTGGCTTGATTTTCAGTGTTCCTCTAGTTCAGTTTGGTACCCTGAATTTTTATTTAAACTCTACTAGTTCTTAAGGCTGACAGTGAAGTTCTTGCTCAGTCACACCATTGGATTGGCTTCCTCATCTCAGAGTGAAAGAATAAATACATTTCAGTGTTACAGTTTTCAGAATTAGAAGGTTGGTACTTCTAGCACCTGTAGAACTGTAGAAATAACGTGATCTTTTGAGTCTATCCAATCTAAGCACAGGAAGCATAGGCCAAGCCAACTATGACCTGTTTATCCTCCTCCCTCGTTATGGAAGAAAAAAGTAACACTGAGAACTCCTAACCTTTAGAAGTGCTTATCCAAATGCGTAGTGAATGGAGTAAAATAACTGCATCTGAAACACTGCCTTGTTACCTGCTCCTGATACGCTAGCCAGTGACTTTTCTCATGGGAGAGAAATGTGTCCCAGAGATATTTGCTATTTGTAAATGTTTACCCTAATTGAGATGAATCAGGGAGGGCGTGATACATTCTCATCATTTTTATTGACAGCTTTTCTAGAACGTATTTCTGTAGAGACATGGGCTGGAGCATTGTTCATAGATGAGTAATATAACTCTGATGCCTCCAATCTCCTAGTATCTTAAACAGAGATGGAGTCCCCTGACATCTGAAGACCCTGTTTCCCAAGCAGTTTAGTTCTTGGAGTCATCCGTAGTAAAGTTTACATTTAAAGGGAGAAAGCCATGTTTTCTTTAACACTAACAGGATACTTTGAGATAGTTGTATCTGTATTCACGATCATTCTTTTATTCCCCTGCCTTGCCATCATGTCTCTTGGATTATTATTTTTTTTTTTGACAGAAATAAGGTGTGTTTGACCTGTGCTGCCTCCTATGGTCTTTGTACAAGGCACATTAATATCTTAATGCTCGTTCATTAGAGGTGGGCTATAATCAGATGAACTGTACAGTCATACTTTGTGATTCACGTTTTGTATTTTATATAAAACTTTAAATATAGTGGTGTTTTTTGTTTTGTTTTTATTTTTGCTTGCTTAATTTGATCTTGTTTAGTTTTCCTTTCGCTTTTTCTGTTGTATGTATTTTTTGTTCCTTTTATTCTCCACCTTTTTAATGCTGATTTTCAGCTTCTGTGTTAGAATAATGAGTAATTTCAGATGTTTTGCTTCTCTTCTCAAATGCAACAGCTCGATCTGAACTTTTCCCTGAAGGATACTTAAGAGTTTTACTTTCCCTCTTCCTCAAGTTATATGATTGTATTCTTTCACTTTTATTTGGGCTTTTTACTGTCTGTATCCCATTATCTTATGTATGAGAAAGAACAAATGGAGATTCTCAGAGCCTAAATGAAAGGAGAATTTGGGTGGTGACAAATAAAGCAATTACTCCCTCTTAGAGGTGAAAATGAAAAAAAACATGGAAAGTCCTCAAGAAGCAGTCCTTGCTAATCTTTCTGTCAACAGTGGAAGGAACCTTTACAGATGAGAACAAGACCACAATTTTTTTTTCTTTTCTGTTGAAAAAGCTAGTTTTAATGACTTGTGATACCTCTTGATCTTTCAGCTTATCTGAAAGGTATCACTTCTTTCAGAAATGTACCGGGTTTATCTCTTCTTTTCCTGCAGATTGCTGGTAGAGAAAATCTTTGCTCAGTATCTCGTTCCACACAATTTGGAAACAGAAGAGCGAATGAAGTGCTTGTACTATTTGTACGCTAGCTTGGATCCAAATGCTGTCAAGTGAGTATAGTTTGTATTTAGCAAATACTTGCTTTCTCAGGCTTTTCCAACATCCCTGTCATCTTACTTCTGTTACCAGGATTTAAATAAAAATATAAGTAACTGATGCTTAGCATTATTTCCAAGTAATATTTCAAAACATTTCCCTTTTATATCCAAACTCTACCTGTCCATTAGACAAAAATATACCTTGTTATTTGAGAGGACTGGTTGTGTGCATTCGTTTTCATCCAGTGAGAAATGGGTTAAAAATGCACAAGTAACAACTTCTAGTTTTGGTCTGCACTAATGTCTGGGATGAAGATATCTATAACTGAATTCTGCTTGATAGTGGCCTGGTTTTTATGTTGAAGATGTTAAAGATAATGCTGGTAGTGGTAAGACATTCTGTGGCTATTCTGCATATATGAAATTGTTCCAAGTAGAATAATAAGAGAGGTGATGTTCTGTAAAAAGAGCGCATCAGTTCCACCTTGTTTGCAGCGCTTATTTTTGATACTCGGTACCTAGCAGATGTTGCACTTGTAAGATAAATAAATAATCTTGTTTATTACTTACTTCCAACATGTTCTTGTCACGAGCAAATTGTTAAGCTTTTCTCCTCTGGTTTTGCACTTTTGCAGAGCACTGAATGAGATGTGGAAGTGCCAGAACATGCTAAGGAGTCACGTACGAGAATTACTAGACTTGCATAAGCAGCCCACTGTACGGTTTTGAAGATATTAATGCTTTATCCAATGAACCTGTTAGACTAATTTACTGGGGTTTTTTTAATACAATATTGTTTTTTTCGGTGTAATTTTGTTATTCTGTTGATGACCATATGCAGACTATGTTCCATTCTCATTAAATAAAGTTGCTTTCAGTAATGCTTGAAGTTATATGGCCTCCTTACGTTTACCATTAGTTTATGTTACTGGTCAGTAACTTTGAAAAGATTTTTTAAAAATTTTCCAATTTTTTTTTTTGCTTTTGGCAGAACTTTTTTGTTTTGTGTTTTATAATATATTTTGAGAATGGAATATGTTCTAACATAAAGCAATAATTTTTTTTGTTCGTTTGTTTGAAAGCAAACATTTTAAAGTATTTATGAGGGATTTTTACTTATCTTCGAAGTAGCAGAAACTTTCAATAGAGGGGCATTACTTTGGGGTTTTAGTGGAGGAGTGAGCTTGGGGGAGTTGGTTGGTTGGTTTAGGTCTTTTTCCAACAATTGATTTTAATCTGTTTTGTGAAATGGTGAACTTTTACAGTTCTTTGATATTGCAAGAAGACTTTTTTTCCCCTTTTCTGAGTGTTGTAGCTGCTAATGATACCATTACACTATTCTAGTGGTTATTCGTAAAACAATAAGATAAACCAGAAGATTCCAGAGTAGAATATAGTGTTGCAAAAGAACAGATCAGCTTAAAGGTGTATTTTATAAAAGAGATGTTGCTTATTTTTTTGTTTGTTTGTTTTTGCTGTTGTCCTTAGTCAGAAGCAAACAGTGCTGCCATGTTTGGAAAGCTGATGACCATAGCAAGTAAGTGTTACTAAGTTCTGTAGCTTGCTATTACAGCATTCCTGAGAATTGTATTTCTGTGAATCTTGGTATACTGAAGTGGCAAATTTATCTTGTGTTTAATCATACAGAAAACCTTCCAGATCCTGGAAAAGCACAAGACTTTGTGAAGAAATTCAATCAGGTTTTGGGTGACGATGAGAAACTTCGATCCCAGCTTGAACTGTTGATTAGCCCTACATGTTCTTGTAAACAGGCAGATGTCTGTGTGGTAAGGAAATGGAAAAGCAAACCTTTATAACTTAAATATGTGTGCTTAAAACAGTTGTTTGGAGTTAATGATTTCTTTTGATACCTTAAAATGTTTTTTACATATTTCTGATTTTCATAAAATACCTTTTTGGTGAACCTGGAGAGATTATGGAAAATATAGTTTACGATCATCATTTTGCTTCCTAAGAAAACTTTTGCTTTATTCCTTCCTGGGATTATGACCATCAAGTATAAAGTCTAAAAGACTTAATTTAATCTTTAAAAATGTTCTGTTTCAAGTGTCTCTTTTATGGTGTGGTTCGTAACCTATCTTCTGACACTGATGAAACTTCTTCTCTGTACCAGCAAGCAAATTGTTGTACCATATGCGTCTTATTCTTTTATTTTTTTTTCTAGAGTGTTATTTTGAGATATTTTTCTTACTCTCCCTCATCTGTTTAACCTCTGATGAAAAGACACACACCTTAATATTAAATTGGACTTTTGCAGAGATTTACAGATAGTGCCAAAAAACAGATTTTTTTTTTTTTTTTCCATTTTGTCCCAGAATAAAGTAAGCAATTTCATTGACAGAAGTCACAATAGAGAGCATCAACAAACATGCAGAACTCCAGAAGCCTGTGTTTAATGACTGAAGTTGTCTGGGGGAGGGAACAGAATGATCTTCAGAATTACATCCGAACCACTTGGTGTAGAGAGTATGTCTCCTGAGCTAGTAAATTTTGCAGTCTGAGAACGCAGTGATGCAATTTCAAGAGGAAGGCTTCTTCCCTCTTCCTGAAGATAATTTAGCATAGCAGTTAGAACAATTTCCTAGTTTGTAGGGTCTACAGCATCCAACCCTTTAGAAGAAGGAAGGTCTCTAAATCACTTCTTTGAGAGATTTTTAGGCTTCTGTTCAAAACAAAAAAATATCTTCTTACCCGCTTTCTGAGTTTGCAGCTGAATTTAATGTTCTTGATATTGGGGCATTCAGAGAGGAAAAAAGGGATTTTTGAATCCAAAACATTCATAGGCAAGTACGTAGGGTCTGAACATCTGCTGTAGCCAAAGTAGTGTAGTGCTTCTACACATCTGCAGTAGTGTAGATTTTAGGGCATTTTTTTGTTTGTTACTGCTTATGAAATCTCAGACGTACAACAGTGTTACCTACAGATTTATGGATTACTCTTGTCAACATAGATACTTACATTCCATCTGCATTGCACTTAGCGCTGTCCCTTGATTCTATTTTTAATCTGGTCTGCACTTCCGTAAGAAACACTCAAGAACTCTCACTAGAAACTTAAATGTGTCTTACATTTAAATAGTTTGGTAAAGTATGTCTACTTTCAATATAAAGAAGATTTGCAGATAGCAACAGCTTCCCTTTAAAATACGTTTTGCTGATTATATAGACAATCTCTGTGGTTAAAAGAAGTGGCTATAATTGGCTTATTCAACATGCTTAAGAAATAAAAAAATGTTTATAATTTTTGTTTGTATCTAACATTCTTGTAGAGAGAGATAGCCCGGAAACTTGCAAATCCTAAGCAGCCAACAAATCCTTTTCTGGAAATGGTCAAATTTCTTTTGGAAAGAATTGCCCCTGTACATATTGACTCAGAAGCCATTAGGTAAGTTTGAAAGATCATACTAATTCATGAATGATTATCGAAGTGATTTAAATGACAAAAAAAATAATTTCTTTTTGTAGTTATCTTCATTTTCAGCAACCTAGAGAATGTGGATTTTTTTTTTTTTTATACTTCTTTGCAGTGGTGTCTGCAAACAATAAAAAAAAATACAGTAGTTGCTCCCAATGAAACTGCTGTTTGCAGGGCTTGCAGCAGTCTTTCATATAGCAGTTAATTCAGCTTTTGTGAGATTGTGTAAGAGAATGTTTGGTTTTCTTTTGAAACTCGTCTGGCAACCTAATTACATTCTGAGACTCATGCAGCTATGTGTTGATCTGGATGTTGCCAACATGGTGGATTTTTTGTTTGTTTGCTTTCCTAGAGAATTAATTTTGAGAAAGCTAAGTTAGAAGGAATATGGAATTGCTTGGTTAAAACAAACAAACAAAAAAACCCCAAACAAATAAAACCCCAACCTAGTGGAAAAAAAAACCAAACCACCAACCAAACAAGCAAAACGTACGGAAAACCAAGCACCACACCACCTTCCTCCACCAGTGAACTATTGCCAAGTAATTTTGCTGGTATCTCCAACCTTTAGTGTTGTACATTGTCGCATTAATTTGCCTTTTTTCTTTTTGAATCTTATTTCAGTGCACTAGTAAAACTAATGAATAAATCCATAGAGGGGACAGCTGATGATGAAGAGGAGGGTGTAAGTCCTGATACTGCTATTCGTGCAGGACTTGAACTTCTCAAGGTAATCTACATTAAATGCAGCTGTAGTTTGTAGTGGAAGGGACAAAAGTAGTATGACTAAGGAATTAATGTTAGCATGGTTTTAATAGTTACTATTTAAATAATTACTTTCTTGATGTATGCAAGTGTTTGGTTACTAATACTTGAGAAAAGAATAATGAAAGAGGTGGTGTTTTGGAAGGAGTGTATTTTAAAAAGGGTGCCAGGAGTTGAAATAGGGATGTCAAAGCTGAGATTGGTTTCTGCTTAGGAAAGTCATAGAAGTGCAGAGGTGAAGTGAGAGGAAGAGAAATGGGGAAATAAGGACAGGCACGTTCTTTGGGGCCTGTGTGATATTGGAACAGAAGCAAGCAATAAACTCAGGAGCCAAGTTATGTAGAGTTAAATAAAGGGGATGGGGGAGCTTGTGTTCTCAGTGATGATGAGAGATTGCTGGGGGAGAAAGGAGGATTTGAAATATCTGGAAAACAAGTATGATGGATTTGGCAGTTGACTAATGAGACTTTACTTTCAAAATGTTACAAAGGGTAGCATAAAATATAGGAGAGAATAGTGGGGAAGGTGATTTAATTAAACTGACACTTTTTGAGAAGTGTGAATGAATGGGGTGGACTTTATGGGGGAGACATCACACCAAATTTGGTAATGGCAACCATGGTAGAAATAGTTACAGAAATGTGCAAGGAAGTAACCTCTCCTAATGTAGCTCAGAAAAGAAATCTGCTGAGGTTGAAGATTTTACTGTGATGTGGGTAACTCCGAGAATGTTATTTCACACATTGATACTCGTACAAGTAGGCAGCTCTGATCAAAGAAACCGCCATAAGAAAAATCCAGAGAATACACAAAATACACGCAACTTTTCGTTGTTCTCCTACCGTATGTTATCTGAACTTTACTTAATATAATTTTACTTTTGGATAACCTTTTGTTCTCTTTTGTCCTGTCTAGAATCTCTGCATGCTTAGTTTCTTATTTGACATTTCTCCTCGTTATTTCATTAACTTTAGATTAAAAGTGCCACAATCTCTGATTTGTTTGTAAATATCTTAACCTTCTGGATTTCTTTTCTGCTCAGGAACTATAGATTCTGGAGAAATTAAGATTTCAGTTCTGTTAAGTTTAAAAAAGGTGTTTTTAAGTAGATTGGAATATTTAAAAAATACTCTTTAATTGAGTGGTCATTGTAATAAACACATTTACATAGTCAAATAATGTAGTATCCTGTAAAATATTTGGAGGAGGGGAGGACCTGAAGAACAAACCATAGATTAATTTATTTGAAAATGTCTGTATCACCTTCTCCAAAATACAGTCATTGAATGTAATAAACTCATATGAGCATGTAGTAGCATAATTAGTTGATGGTAATGCTCGTGAACAGCTGTAATTTTGTTTTTCTGACGATTCATTTACCATGAATAAATATACCTTTATTTTAATGTGTATCTGCAGGTTCTGTCCTTTACACATCCTACCTCGTTCCACTCTGCAGAGACCTATGAGTCTCTGCTGCAGTGCCTCAGGATGGAAGATGATAAGGTAGCTGAGGCAGCCATACAGATTTTCAGAAACACGGGTCACAAAATTGAAACAGACTTGCCACAGATAAGATCGTGAGTGTATTTCTTTACATACTACTTTGCATACCTGGAATTCTGCCTCTTGATAGTTTGTTCAGTATGTTGCCCTTGAAATTACTTTATAGTCCTGTGAATATAAAGAGCTTCTCTTTCAGCATTTTGTGTTGCTGTGCTACCTTTCTGTCTCTTAATTTTTAAATTTTGCATTCTCATAATTTTTGTGTATATATCAAAGATGTTGGATACTTCTTAAAAATCTTCTTACAATAGACACATTAAAAACTGTGTAGCATGTTTCCCAGGTTACAAAATAAGCAACAGCAAAAGTATGGTGAAGATGTAATTCATTGGCATAATTTCTACTCATATCTGTCCTTCACACAATTTTTTTTATCTTTGTAAGGAATAAAGATATAATCTCTAATGATTAACAGCTTTGTCTAATATGAAACAAGTTGGGAAACAAGATCCAAAAGCAGGAATGAATTTCTAACAAAACAAAGAATAGCTGGCTGTCTATAAATCATCATGATGTGATTCATGCTTTAACTGCTGATTAAAGCTGCACAGTCTACTTGGGTACTCACAGAATATTTAAAACCTTGTGGGTAATATCTAGAACTGTAAAACTAGCCTAACGTTACTATATATTATAAAGCACAGGTTTCAAATTCTCATATATTGCAGTTGCATCTTGGATATTACCATGCTAAAATGCATACCATTGAGTTCTCAGTGAATTGAAGATGTAACCTCAGTGATTCTTATGGATTTGAGTCAGATTTTGGGCCAAATAAAAATGTTACTAGTTCACATATTAAGATGTTTGTAGGGGCAAAGTGAAAGAAAAACCCAGCAATCCCCGTTGTCAGTATCTTTCCCAGTATAGTCCTAATTGTCTATATAGTTTCCTACTAGAATTTAGTCAAGGTGATGCATTGCTGGAGTGTATCTTCTGTCAAAGTTGCTGATGTTGCTGACATTTCTTTTGGCTTCATGTTTTAGCCAGGTATTGCTGAAATACAGTCCGGGCAGTCTCAAATAACTTAAAAATGTAACTGTCAAAAAGGAGGTCTAGCCTTTGCCATTCATGGCAAGCAAGTCAGGTTAATGTTCTGAAAGTCAAAAGCAGGTCGGTGTTTACACTGATGCAAAGAAAAAGAAGTCTGAGGACAAGTAGATGTTCCAGATTTCATGTGTTCAGAAATCTTTATCATAAACAAAAGACTGGATATAATCAGCAAGAGAGTTTATTTCAAGTGACCTGTTTTTTTTAAAACCACTTGTGTGAGCAGACTGCCTGCTGTCCTTTAAAGTAGTGCTCACCAGTAGTAGCGCAAGCTCTTCCTTGTGTGGAAAATGAGTAGGTTTCTGCACCCGTTCATGGACAAGGACTGCTGTATGACTCTAGAGTCTGATGGAAGCACTGGCCATGTTCAAAGCGAGCCTGTGAGCCCCATGTAAACTTGTAGATGTAAACATGTAGAGGTGCCTGTAAATGTGTCAGGTTTCACCTTTGGCAGATCTCTGTCGGTTGGCGTGTGATGAGGTACTGTTTATAACTGGGGCACCGACACTTGGCAGAGGCCTTTTAATATTCATATACTAAGACTGTGAAACTGTAGGTTAGGCATGGAAGCTTATTAACTGTAGATTTTAATGCATTCTTTGCTATTTTGGTTCTTATTTAGTTCATCTTGCAGAATTTTAGCAGGTTTGAGAAGAGGCATTGTCATAGTTTATTGTTAACATTTTTTTAGGAGCCTTTTGTTTGGTTTTGGAGCTTGTGTGGGTTTTAGGGAAAATATTTGAGACTTCTTTCAACCCTGCAACCTTCCACCTCTTGGTGTTTTCTAGGTGATTCTGTTTTCTTAGGTCAGTTGCTGGATGAGTTGTTTGGTAAACCTCATGAATTAGTCTCAGGTTATGACCTCTCAGGAGACAGGCCTACCTTCCAGCACACACTCAGGAGTGGAACTGAACTGTCTGGCCAATCTCAACTTGGTCTCTGGAGCAACTTCTGCCCTGCTCTTTCCTTCGGTGGACTCTGACTAGTAGATAAATTTCAGCAGATTCAAATGCAAAAGCTCAGAACAAAGCATTTGTTCACTTGAGTATACGTTGCGATTAAAGACCAAAGTTAAAGCAGTCAAGGCCTATAAACGCGCTGATGTGTAATGGTTATCCCTAGCTTTCATAGATTTTTTTTTTTTTTTTTTTTTTTTTTTTTTTTTCCTCCAGCCCTGTCACTTCCAAGCTTCGATAACAAGCCCAGGAGTTTACCCTGTCTGAACCTGTCAGATTCCCCCCACCTTATGTTTGGATTCCTAAACAGCCTTGTTTTGCTCATTATTTTCTTTTGTGTTTGACTTTTCCCTGTGGGCTTTTTCTCCTGCTTAAATGGGTGCAGTCAGATGTTCAAGTACTACTAAATACAATTCCATCCTGCTTTTCATTTTGTGGTTATGATCTTTCCTGAACAGACTTCAAAAGAATGCTTGATTTGTAAGACTATGTCGATAGATTTGTGCAGGTGAAGAGCTTTATTTTTTGTAGATGGCAAATTGCATTTTGAAGTATTTTGTTTAACGTTCACAGAACACTAATTCCAATTTTGCATCAGAAAGCAAAAAGAGGCACTCCTCATCAGGCAAAACAAGCTGTTCACTGTATACATGCCATATTTTCAAACAAAGAAGTGCAGCTTGCACAGATCTTTGAGGTATGTGTTGCTTCTTTTTTTAAGATCTATTTCTGTTGTTCTTAATATTAGTAATTTACATTATGAATTAAGTTAGTGTTTATTAACAGGTAACAGTTTATAGGTCAGGAAGCCTACAGGTGCATGACAATCAAGAGAAGTCATTAATTCTACGGTAGCAGATTATTAATGTTTGTGTCTTGTTATTTTGTAATATTCTGATGTCTGATAGATGAGGTATTAATTTTAATCTGCATAGGAGAAGTTAGGGGAAAATAAGCTTAATACGCTGGAGTGATCCACACTAAATCCTGTGAGGACACATTTAGCAGATACTAAATGAGAGATAACATCATTTACTTTCAAACTGTATTAGATTACCATACTTGAAGGTCTTCTCTCACACAGCACTTTCTCACTGCTGACGTTGCTTACTGCTCACTTACTGCTTGCTTAAATAAGCTGTAAAAAAATGTCAGTTTATACAGAGCAGAGAGGTTACTACTTTTTACTGTAATCTCTTAAATAATAAAATTACTAATCTGCACTTAGAAAATATCTTGGGTTCTTAATTTTGTCTGTCTTTGAACCTGCACATAATTCAGAAGTGTATAAATCTTTGAATTAAGCTTATAGAGTTAGGTCTCTGCTTAGACTTCTGAGGAAGCGTGTTCCCTCCCTAGTACCAGAATGTGATGTGAGAGTGCTGCATGATACAACATCATGGAATTGCCCTGGTGACTTACCTGGAAGGGGAACACGGATCACCAATAGAAATGTGCCTGGTCATTTCCAAGATTTTTTCACCTGCTCTTGTTTTTTTTGCCATTTGCAGATAGGATTCAGGTTTCTACAAATCCTGAATAGAATTGAGTCTGTTTTTCCCATGTCTCCCAGGTTTGCATGTGTTTCACCATAAAGCAGGAGGAGAATATAAAATTTGTTTTGCCCTTATCTCATGTGAGATTTTTGGTTACTCTGCGAATTAGGAAATAGCATTTTTCCTCCATTTTGAGTTGCTAACTTTATCATTTTTTATGGAAAAATTGTGAAACTCATCAGCCATCCAGCAGTAAATAAATGACTTTTAGACATACTAGCTTACCTATATTTGAATTTTGAATTTAATTTTTTTTCATCAGCCTCTTAGTAGAAGTTTGAATGCTGATGTACCCGAACAACTCATAACTCCATTAGTCTCATTGGGTCATATTTCTATGTTGGCTCCGGACCAGTTTGCTTCTCCAATGAAATCTGTTGTTGCAAATTTCATTGTGAAAGATCTCCTAATGAATGACAGGGTAAGATTTTTTTTTTTTTATTTTTTTTTTGATAAGTCTCTGCTATTCTGTTTGCCTGTTATTAACTCCATGGGCAATAGGTTTCTTTGTTAAATGAGTCTATAAAGGAATATTCATTAAATGACTAGTGATAATTGCGTTATAAAAGATCTTTATATGAAAGAAAATTTAGTCCATGGGGCTTTTTTTTTTCCTATTTTTTTTGCTTCTGCGTTTTCTGTATGGGTTAAACCTGTTCTTAAACTTACATGAATGTCTGTAGTCAACAGGTGAGAAAAATGGAA
This sequence comes from Baryphthengus martii, assembly GCA_013396935.1. Taxonomy (NCBI): domain Eukaryota; kingdom Metazoa; phylum Chordata; class Aves; order Coraciiformes; family Momotidae; genus Baryphthengus; species Baryphthengus martii. The sequence goes on from VWZK01012128.1 coordinate 94,054, forward strand.
AATTGTGGTCTCCAGATGAAGAAGTTTCTCCAGAAGTACTAGCAAAGGTGAATGATCTGCTGTCAGTAATAATGTGTATAGTTGAGATTAAAAATTTAGTTTCTTTTCCACGTTGTGCAACGGAGAGTATTAGAGTAAATCCCTTTGAGTACTTTTTTATTAGTCTCCTTAGAATATGCAGTGTTCTAGAGTTTTTGTGGATTATACACATAGCTATAGAACTTGCAGAAGCTATACATTTTGGTGTCCTCACTTACCAATATTAATTATGCTGAATGTTGAGAAAATTAGAGGTTTAAAAGTTTTAGTTTTCCACGCAAGAAGGGCAATTTGACTTTATTGACTGTAAACAGATTTGAAATAAATTGAGACCCTGATAAATTTTATTCATCCATCTTTATAGACTATTTACTGTGAATCTAATTATGACCATTTCTAGAAATGTTCATCTAGTTGCTCTTATTTTTAATCATGTAGCAAGTATTCTGCATCCTCTAGATGCACTTGTGAGAAGACACTGAACCGCAGTTGAAATGTCCTGATGTCACAAGGACTCCTACTTCCTTCCTCACTCTGTAAATATTTACTGATTCCTTCTGTTCCTTTAAAAATGTATCAGCTCTAATAAATAGGAATCTATGGAAATTTTGGTTTAACAGCAGTAGGTTTTAGTATCTTACCAACTTTAGGAAATAAGTTCATTGTTGATTTGTTTGGTTTTGCTAGGTGCAGGCAATTAAACTTTTGGTACGCTGGCTCTTGGGTATGAAAAACAACCAGTCAAAATCCGCAAATTCCACACTCCGATTATTATCAGCTATGCTCGTCAGTGAAGGAGACTTGACAGAACAGAAGCGAATCAGGTCAGATTTTGTTCCTTCCAGGCTTCCGTCAATTTTAGTGTAGAATTTCAGAGAATATTAATTCTTTTGGAGCCTTTTCTAGAATTTTAAGGTGAGCACAGTGTTGACTCTATGGGATGATAGAAAACAGATCTGATTGGAGTTTTAATAATAGGCATGGAATGGCTGTATGAAAAATTGCTTGATACCCCTTCTTCTTGCAATTTACTAATAATCTAACTTAGAACCTTGTAAATATCTTTGATGGTAAAAGACACTCTAGAGAGTAAAAGACCTGCAGGAGTATCTTTGAAAACAATTGAGTGATGAGATTTAACATACTTCAGAGTTGGGTGATCTTGGGTGGAGCTTTTTCATTCCAACAGTGAAATAACTTTGCACCTCATCTTCATTCTGAGGGTGAAGGAAGGAAAGAGAAAATGTGTGAAGAAGTGTTGCTTTCTTTTACATAGTGATATGAAAATGAGAAACTTGACTCACTTCACTATTTTTTGGAATTAATTCTTTTTCTGAGGAAAGAGGACACCTTATTTTCACAAATCTGTGTGGGTTAATTTAGCTTGATCTGAAGCTATAGAACTGTAATCTAATCTAACAGAGAAAAACCTTAATTGCTCATTGATCTTATAAAAACAAGAAATGGTGACATGCAACTAATTTAAGGATAGTTGTGGTGAATTGTGTGGCTTTTGGTTTTTTTTTCCCCCTCGTGTTTGTGTAGTAAATCGGATATGTCTCGACTGCGATTAGCTGCTGGTAGTGCAATAATGAAGCTTGCACAGGAACCCTGTTACCATGAAATAATTACCCCAGAACAGTTCCAGCTCTGTGCACTTGTCATTAATGTAAGTAACTGCATTTGAATTCAAGTGGATCTTAATTAATTGAGTTCAGAGTCCTTACATCTGAGCTTTTCTTGCTGCTACACTGAGTATTTTTCTATTCCTCATTGCAGCTTTCAAAAGAGTTCTTGAAATTTCAAGTATTTACTGTGCGGCTCCTGTTGCTGTTTTTTAAATGTCTCCTTGTAATGACAAATGCTTTTTTTTTTTTTCCTTGTTTGTTTTGTTCTGTTTTCTTTTATTACAGACTGAGATTTTTATGGTTGCGCTCTTATGTTTTGTGTTGCTATAGGATGAGTGCTACCAAGTGAGGCAGATATTTGCCCAGAAACTGCATAAGGCACTTGTGAAATTATTGCTCCCTTTGGAATATATGGCAATCTTTGCTTTGTGCGCCAAAGACCCTGTGAAAGAGAGAAGAGCACATGCCAGACAGTGCTTGCTCAAAAACATCAGTATACGAAGAGAGTATATTAAGCAGAATCCGATGGCTAATGGTTAGTATATCAGTAAAATTAAGAATGCAATAGTCAACTACTAAACTGGAAGGGTTATTCATTTAAACTTAAGGAAATTGCTTTTGTAAAGAAACTCTGGGTAAGTGTAATTTGTTTCCTCATCTTTATCTACACTTAGTTTAGCGTTGGCATAAACCATACAACTCTTCTCGGTGCATTGCTGAGAATTACACATGTGAAATACAGTGCTGTTATTCTGGTAGTTATTTTGCTCAAAAAATAAAGTTTTGTTTTCTGGTATTTTAGGCTTTATGACCTTCTTCCTGAAGTAAGATCAAATAGTTTTGCGATAGTAAAACTCGTCCACTTATTTTTAATATTTCATTAAAAGTAGAATTTGTAGGAAGAAAATGCAAGTCAAAATTTTACATTCCATATTTGACAAAGTAATACTTTGAAAAAGTGTTTCTTGTGATACATGTGTGTGTGTACTATAAGAGGTTGTTTATGATTTTTTTGTTACTGTAGAAAAATTGCTATCCTTGCTGCCTGAATATGTTGTACCATATATGATTCACTTACTGGCACACGATCCAGATTTCACAAAACCTCAGGATGTTGATCAGCTTCGTGATGTCAAAGAGTAAGTGTCAATTGTTATGCTAGAATTTTCCTGCGCTTAGAAGAAAATGATTAGGGGGAGCAACTCTTTGTCTTATCAACGATATTTTGCGAAGCAGTAGTCTTGGAAATATGTAACAGTTTAACCAAGGGAAGCAGGTGTCACCAGCTGCTTAGGAGAGTATTCTGAAAGCCCAAATGGCAGCCTGTAGGCTACACCGTAGTATACCAAATTGGTGAGTTTTCTAGGCTTCTTTTAAAGTGAAGTAACAATTTTAAATTCTTGTATTTGTGCTTAGGCATATCTGTAGAATCTCCCAACGCACTTGGGGATGCCAAGTAATATCAGTTCAAATATTTCAGAACTTAAAAAATGCAGAGCTTCTCCAAGACTTGAGGACATAATGCCACTTATGCTGGGTCATAGTCCAGCTTCGCTGGAGACTTTTCTTTTTTCCTATGCAGACCTACTAGAATTCATGCTGAGTTTGTTGCTGACTTATCATTTGTACTATACATCTGCAGTGCAGGCGTAGTACTTCTTAACGTATTCACCACAGATTATTATACACAAGCCTGTCACACAGAAGCTTGTCCTATACTGTTTCCAGTTTGAGACCTTCTTGTATGCCTCAAACAGGCTTTCATATTCCTCGAGTATAACTTTGTTCTCCTTTGTCTCTTGTAATGTATTTTAGGAAATAATTAAATTTTAGCACTTTTTAAAAAGTGTTAAAGTGTACTCCTTCAGCTTTTGGGTTTAGTGTTTAGGTTTTTTGTTGTATTTATTTTCAGTGGAGTAGTGAGGTATGTTGTTTTGGTATTACGAAGCACGTACTACACTATAGATCATTAGAAAAGCAGTTCATTCTTGGCACAAATAGACCAGTTAACATCTTAATTCTTTTTGCATCTTCACCTGTGAGAATTCAAGTCTTATTCATAATTTCTTTAAATGAAAAGCTTAATGTGTTCTGATTTCTGAGTTAATTGACTCACACCTGATCAGAACCTGATTCAGTGAAGATTTCTTACCTAATCGTCTAGTCTACATTTTGTCCCAGGACTCCATGTTCCTGGCAACATCTGAAAGCATCCTCCAGTGGCTACTTTATACAAAACGCATGGAACGAGTTCTAATTCGCGGTTGTTGAGCTAATACTTTCTCTGAGAAGCGCTTTCAAGTGCATAGAGCTTTTTTGGACACCTTTTGTATAGCTTTCCTTTGTTGTCAAATTTCCTCCCTCATGTTTGTCACAGGCTGGCTGAACTAGCCAGAGAGGACTGCTCCAAACAAAGAAATACTCTGTACGGGAATCTTGGCAGGAGTACTTCTCTGAAGAGTCTCCTGAGATAAATCCAAAACATTTTTCTCGTATAATGTAGTACAGTGTTTCTTTCAAGAGTTCTGAGAGTCACAGTGTTCACTTTAAAGTGTTAACGTAGATGCTTGCAAACTTGGAAAAGCAGGCTGGCGCTGTGTTTTGTAGTTGTCTCTTCAGTCATCATGGCCTAAATACAGTCACATATATTCAATACATACTTAGCAAATTCCTCAACCATAATCTGTGATATTTATTCTTACAAAGTTTTTAAAGCTTATTCTACAGAGATATGTTTGGGTCTGGCTTTTTTGCTGAGATGATGTCTTTTTTTATTCTGTATTCATATTCCAAAAATACTGAAATGGGTACAGAGAGTGAATTTACTTTATATGACTATGTCCCTCTAAGTGCGTATTTTTTCTACATAAAATCCCTCTGTTGTTCTGGAAAGGTCTTGTTCGGGATTGATAATGAATACTTAGTTTGTTGCCTAAGTGAGGAATTATCTGAGTTAAATTTATCCTCAGTAGTAATCTTTGGATGACACAGGGTTTTGGAGAAGCTGATTCAATATGGTATGTTAGCAGTCCTGTATTCATCCCATGTAAGTGCTTGAGAATAATGATGTATGTAAAGATATCTTAACAGGTTCATTTTTATGGCCTTTGTAGCTCTTGAATGCAAGTCAGAATGTAGATGTCTTGTTTTATGTGAACACCAGATAAGTGTTTGTTTTGATGGAGCACAACCCTCTGACTTTTTGAGAGAAATGTTCCTTCGTGTCTTTCGTTACAATCTTTAATTTGTATCAGCTCAGAATATTTGGGCTTTTGTGGACAGGGAATTGTAATGTTCAGTCATCCTGTTTTTCTAGTTTTTTATTAGCCTCTTTCTATGATGTAATCTCTCTTCCAGAGCTTCAGAATTAAATTAGCTCCTGGCAAAGTTTGCATTTCTCAGACCCACCCATATGTCTTTCTCAACTGTGTATTATTTTACCATATTATGATTCTTGTAGACCCTGTAGCCACATGTAGCTGTGGAGCTTGGTAGTAAATGATAGCAAGGATGGACCAGTTGTGCTTTATATCATAGTTGAAAAATTCTTAAAACAAACTTCTAGTCAAAGTATAATGGATTTTCCCTATAAATAAGCTAGATCTAAAGAAAAAAAAACTGGGGAAAGCTAATTCCGTTCCGTCTATCTGTAAGGATTTCTTTTGCTAATGCTCCGTATGGGAAGAAGAATCTGATCTGCTCAGTTTTGGATTTCCTCTCTATTTGAATTCCAGTATTAAACCACATAGTGTGGGTAACTCTTAGCACCAGGGTGATTTGTTTAAGCCTGTTTTGAGTGTGGTCATGGTACATTTTTCAGAGGAACATAGACATGGCCCATGGTAGTGATGACAGAATTTTATCTAGATAACAGGAGCACCAGAATTCTTGCTTCTATTCATATTTGGAAGAGAAAAATGTTGGTTAGACGGTGTTTACAGATATAATGAGAGAAACACACTCATTTGGCAGGTTTATTCTGAAGAGTATGATTAAGACGCTGTGTGTTGAAGGTCTAGAATCTATTTACACCATCAGACGATGTTATCTGTTTATGTTATCTTCAAATTGATTGTGGCTTCTTAAGAAAAAGCTAGTACAGCTGAGAAAAAATTTTAAGGCATTGCTCTATGTGGGAGCTGCAGTATAAAAGCTGGAATGTAATTGCTTGTGGTTTTATGGCATTTTAGGTGCCTGTGGTTCATGCTTGAAGTTTTAATGACAAAGAATGAGAACAATAGCCATGCCTTCATGAAAAAGATGACAGAAAACATCAAGCTCACCCGAGATGCTCAGTCCCCTGATGAGCCAAAGGCCAATGAGGTAAGAAATGAGATTCAGATAAGTGTTGGCTGATGGGCTGAGGGTTTCACAAGCAGTTGATGAACAGGATTTGCAGGAAATCAGAAAGCACTAGCTCAGATGTTTTTGTGGTCTTCTGGAGAGAGTGTTAATTGCAAGTACTGTCTCTATATTGCCAGTCTCATTCTTTCAGAACTGTGCTGACCTTATCCAGTACACGATACCTAATGAAGTTAATAAATAAAATTTGTTAAGTATTCCTGTCCCTGTCTGCCTGCCTTATTTTAACTCCTACTGCCTAGTTTCCCAACATAAGTATCTTCTGCAGTTGGGGATGAAATACTGTGTTATATGGCTACTGTTAAACCTATTCGTTTCTAGCAGAGATGAGAAAACATCTATGGTGATTTGATTCAGCAAGAGCTTCTATTGTACAGCATAGGTGTGTAAAGTATTACTAGTTTTTAGTAAATAGTATGAAAAATGGGGACTTCTGTATATGTTTGAAGAGCAAACAGTATGGTTAATGATGTAAGTAAAAAATATGTTCTTAGTGATGCTTATTTTAACATAGAGATTAAACTTTTAAAATAACTACATTCTCTGTACACTGTAAAACCAGTAATTCCTAAAGCATACTTTCTCTTTTTTTTTTTTTTATTCAGAAACTTTATACAGTATGTGATGTAGCACTATGTGTAATCAACAGCAAAAGTGCTTTGTGCAATGCAGATTCACCAAAGGACCCTGTATTGCCAACCAAATTTTTTACACAACCGGAAAAGGTAAATTTCTCCATTTAATTTCCAAAGTAATAAGCGGAAATACTTTCGTAATTGAGAGCTGGTTATCTCCACAACATAGTATCGTGAGTGGGAAAGTATATATGTTTTTATCCTCAGCAGTTAAATTTTTTGATATCAGTTGTACACTCTGCTATGGATGTGTTACGAACGTATACCAGAAATGTTTGTAACCAGGGGATAGCTAATTAGAATAATTATGGAGATGTTAGCATGTAACATTTCATTAGTGTTTTACCAGTGCATCTAAATATATGAGAATGTATGTGCATTCTGACTGTATATCTGAATTAGAATGTAAAGTAGACAAAAAAGAAAAAGGGAACATTTTTTATGTTATTCATGGTATGTTTGCCATCTGTCTGTAGTAATGCTCACTAGAAATCTCCAAAATACTAGTTTGACCTATTTATTACATTGATTCATTTGTCAGCAGGTTACGTGGTGTGAAGTATCTGTAGCACTTGACAGTAGCATCTAATTTGTGAAGTCAGTCATGTATATATAAAAACAACAGCAAGATTGAAAGCTCAAGCGCTAACTGATTTTTATTATTTTTTTTTTTATTCAGGATTTCTGCAATGACAAGAATTACATTTCAGAAGAGACAAGGGTTATTCTTTTGACAGGAAAGGTACTGTATTCTGACAGGTTACAATTCTTTGAATATTACTTGTGGTTTGTTGTTGGTTGGTTTTTTTTGGTTGGTTTTTGTTTTGTTTTGTTTTTTTCAAATGTCCTGAACTGCTGTGGTCTAAAAACTGTATTAAGACTTCGTGTGCAATAATTGATGATTCTTTTATTTGGTGGTATAATTAAGGCATTTAACGTGCTACCTGGTGAGTACACAAAGCCAAGATTGTTACCTGTGCACTGAGGTCTAGGTTGTCGATTAAGCACAGTTTTTCACATAATTACAATTTTTTCATTATTCTGATAAGTGTGGCATAAAGTTATGATTCAGATAATGAATTATGACACCACTGGCATTGGCAGTCTTTAATTTTCAATCGTAATATCTTTAAAGAGCTGTTAATGCTGTTAAATTCAACTGCACCCCTTTAAATGTCTCATTTTATTTCAAACATAATTTGTCTGATACCTCTGCAGGGAAGAGAAAATACCAAGTTTTCCAGGGGGGCAGAGGGACTAGGAAAAAAAAAACAAAACAAACCACAAAAGAAACAGAATCTGTTTTTATACTTTTTAACATCCGCTGTCTTTTCTTGGGATTCTGAAACTGCCTTTCCTAGGTTCTAGTTAAATTATGTTGGAATGCTTTTTAGTCTAGCTCAAAAATTAGCAGTGTTTTTGTTGGTTTTTTTTCTTTTTTTTTCCTTGAGCTTAGTGAAGGAATTCTGGCTGACCCTTAAAATACAAAAATGCTGAGAACAATCCAAATAATGTTTTTAATATAAATTTCATGGGCATTTATTAATTTTCATGTTCTGTATTCCATGAACTCTTACTGCATTAGTTTCTAAAGTGTTCAGTTAGAGCAGAACTTTGTGCTAATTATTCATTTTAAGAGTAGAGATAAATGATCGCTCTGTAAATAGCTGTATAAGTTAAAATTGCTTCTTCTCATAACTAATTTTTTTTGTTTGTTTGTTTATACTAAATGTTTCTGCCATCAGAGCAGTTCATTTGCTCAGCTGGCAGAATCGTGCTGCTCCTTGCTTCCTGTTCACCCTGTGACACCAGCCTGGCTGCTGCTCAGTCAGCTGGTTTGGAGTTACCTTACTAAGGTAGGAGGCAGACAGAAGACAGCCTCCTTTAGCAGCAGCCAGTACCAGTGCTGGTGCTTTAAATATTCTCAGAAGAAAATACCTGTCTAGCGTCGTTATTGTTTCACCTTTGACAACATTCAGCTATAAAGAATGAAGTATTTGACATGTTTAGTTAGCTCTGTAAACTTACTACATTTCTTTTAATTAGACATTCAGCAATGTAAACTAAAACTGTGTCTCAACTAAAAGAATCTTACTGCTGTAAGATGGGCTGCTCCTGCAGTCTTGAGACAGATTGAGGGTGAGGGATGTCCCATACCACGCTCATATTATTCTAGGTAATCTTCAGTGTTCTGGGAAAGCAAACATGTATTCCATGCTCTAATAGAATACACGAACATGTGTGGTTTTTTCTGCCTACTTCCATTTCAGAAAAAGCAGCTATCCCACTGACTCAGACCAGTGGTACTTTTTGGCCTGGTATTGTTTTCGCAGAGGGTCTGATACAATGTGATTAGGGAGAGGGTGCAGATCAAGCCACTTTCTGCTGTACATTCCCATTCTTGCCCCTTTAGCATCCATAATTCTTAGAATAGGATGCTAGATTCTGCATCTGTGCCAGTTGGTTTTCATGTGCAACTGCTTATGGACTTGTTTGCAAACTTACCTGCTTTGGTTTTGAGCCTCCTCATGCTCTGCCTTCACAACCTCTTATGGCAGTAGGTGCTAGAAATTTGCAACGTACTGGGAATGCAGAAACACTTTTTCACTCTTAAAGATTTTTCTCTCTCCTATTAGCTGTGCCAAATGCTTCTTGCTTTTTAAAAAATACTCAGTAAAACGAGCAAATAAAATACTATGAGTAGTATGTTTAAGTAAATATCGTGCAGTACTAGCACCAGGATGATGCAGCTACTGAACATGTGCTCAGTAACAGGCCATTTCTATAGAGATCAGTGCTTTTTTTGCTAGCCAAATGTTTTCCAGCATCTGTGGTATCTCTCTCCTGTCTGCTCCCTCTTCCACACATGGGAATTATTTTTTTCTTATGGGAATGTCTTAATTTATTGACTCGGTCTCTGAGGAAATGTAAAATTACATGAAGAACGTGACATGCCAAGTTATGAAAACTTCTTTGATTCCTCTCCAGAGACAAAATAAAAAACTTCCTGCTGCCTACCCAGCAGCCACAGCAAGGTCTAAAACACCATCGCTGTATCGGAGAACCCCAGAGTAGATAGATGGTATTAAATATTTTTACAGTAGCTTTCTGTGTAATAAAGGTGTTCACATTTCCCACTGTTGTAGTGAATCTAGTTTTGCATTACATTTTGGAAAGCCTTTCCCAGAGGTGCTTTGCTTTGCGAATACAGGATGTTAGAATCATGGAATATGTCAAGTAGGATGAGACTCCTAAAAAGTCATCAAGTCCAATTCCCTGCTCCTCACAGGACTACCTAAAACTAAATCATATGACTAAGAACTCCTTGAACTCTTGACAGACTTGGTGCCCTGACCACTTCTCTGGGGAGCCTGTTCCAGTGAGCGAGCGATCACCCTCTCCGTGAAGAACCTTTTCCTGATGTCCAATCTGAACTTCCCCTGTGGCAGCTTCATTCTATTTCTTCACGTCCTATCGCTGGTCACCAGAGAGAGGAGATCAGCACACCCTCCTGTGCTCCTTGAGGAATTTGTAGACTATGATGAGGTCACTCCTCAGCTTTCTCTTCTCCAAGCTGAATAAACCGAGTGACCTTGGTGGCTTCTCATATGTCTTGCCTTTGAGGCCTTTCACTATCTTAGCTGCCCTCTTCTGGACATGCTCTGATAATTTGGTGTCCCTCTTACATTGAGGTGCCCAAAACTGCACACAGTACTCAAGATGGGGCCACCACAGTGCAGTGTAGAGTGGGACAGTCACATCCCTTGACCAGCCAGCTATACTGTGCTTGATGCACCCCAAGAAACGACTGACCCTTTTGACTGCCAGGGCACATTTTTGACTCATATCCAACTTGCCATCAACGCAAACCCTCTCTTTCTGCAGGACTGCTCTCCAGACTCTTCATCCCCTATTTTGTATGTATAACCAGAATTACCCCATCCCAGGGGGAGGCTCATGCACTTGATCTTGTTAAATTTCATACAGTTGGTGATTGTCCAGCTCTCAGGATCATTCAGATCTCTCTGTAAGGCCTTTCTACCCTTGAGGATTCCACAGCTCCTCCTAGTTTAGTCTCTTCAGCAAACTTACTTAGTGTACATTCAACTCCTGCATCTAGATCACTTATAAAAACAGTAAAGAGCACTGGCCATAAAATTGATCCCTGGAGAACTCCACTGGTGGCTGTCTGCCAGCCTGATGTAACCCTATTTACTATAAACTCATCAGCCAGTTGCTTACCCAAGGTATTATGGATTTGCATAGCTGTGTGCCGGGCGGTTTGTCCAGAAGGATACTCTGAGAGTATGAAACGCTTTGCTAAAATCTCAAACCACCTGTTCTGCTGGCTTCCATTGGTCACCTAAATGGCTGACCTTGTCATAAAAGGAAATTAAGTTGGTTAAGTAGGACTTTGTCCTTGTGAGCCTGTGCTAGCTCTGACCAGCAACTACATTGTCTCTCAAGTGTTCTTCTGTAACTCCCAGAATGACCTTCTGCATATTTTACCAGGCACTGAAGTGAGACTGACAGGCCTGTAATTAACAGGGTCTTCCTTCTTACCCTTCTTGAAAACTGGGACAATATTTGCCAGCTTGCAGTTTGCTGGGACCTCCAGACTCCCAAGACCATTGAAAAATAATGAAGAGAGGTCCCACAATGACATTGGCTCGCTCTTTCAGTAAACTGGGATGAATCCCATCAGGCCTCATAGATTTATGCACATCCAGCTGGAGCAGCAAGTCTCAAACACAATCAGGGAGTTTACCATCCCCCCAGTCATGGTCTTCCGTCCAACACAGGACTCTGGTGGTTCCAGGTCCATCATCAGTAATGGAGACAGATGTGAAGAAGACTTTAACCAACTGCACTTTGTCATCTCCTGTTTGTGAGGTGACTGACCTCGTCAAGCAACAGCCCAGTGTTATCTCTAATCCTTTTCTTGCTATTAATGTATTTTAAAAAACTCTTTTGGTGTCCTTCACAGTGCTGCCCAGCTTGAACTCTAATCAAGCTTTGGCCACACAAATTTTCTGCCTACAGTAGCAAACAACATCTCTGTAGTTGACCCATGTCAACTGTCCTTGCTTCCAAAGTCCATACACTTTCCTTTTTCACCTAAGTTCTAGAAGATCCCTGCTCAGCCAAGCTGGCCTTCTGCCTCCCTTGCTTGACTTCTGACACTTTGGAATTGCCTGTTCATGTCTTTTTTAAGAGACGGCTCTTAAATAAAAGTGACCAGCATTTGCAGATCCAAATACTTTCAAAAGCAGGCTAGCAAAGGACCTTACTAACTAGTTCCTTCAGCAGCTGAAGTCTGCTTTCATCATACCCAGGGTCAAAGTTTTGTTGGCAGTTTTTATCCTATCACCATTGATTTGGAACTCATCTACTTTGTGGTCAATGTGACCAAGACAGCCACCAGTCACCACTTCACACAAGTCCCTCTCTGTTTACAAACAACAAATCTAGGAGGGTATCTTTCTTAGTCAGCTCCCTTAGTACCTGCTCCAAGAAGTTATCTTCAACATACTTTGGAAATTTCCTAGACTTTGTCTCCACTGTATGATATTCCCAGTTGGTGTCTGGAAAGTTAAAATCACCCTTGAGGACAAAGGCAATTGATCTAGAGATATCCCTTAATTCCTTGTAGAATAATTCATCAGCGTTGCTATCCTGGCTGGGTGGTCCATAGTAGACTCCCACAACAACATCTGCTTTATTTCCTTTCTCCTTCATCCTTACCCGGAGGCTCTCAGCTGCATTGAGGCTGAAATGATACTGCCACATTCCTTCAGTCCCCTAATACTGCCCAACATCTGGCTTCCGTAGAGACTTCTTCAACTTCTTATCCCTTCAAAGCGTGAGAGAAAGACCATTGATGAAGTGCTGTTAAATCTTAAGAATCTGAAGTAGGATAGACAGTTGTTTTTAAGTAAAGATGAGATCTGTAGCTCTAAACGGATGGCATCATGACTGAGACTGATAATCCAGAAATAGTACTTTGAAATACTCAAGGAAATACTTTTAAAATGAAAGGCATATCTGAAGTTCTCATTTTAAAAAATTTAACTGTTTTCTTCTAGCCAAAACCAACTGGTGTGTTAGGTACAGTAAACAAACCATTATCTGCAACTGGAAGGAGACCGTATATTAGAACCACAGGATCGGAGACTGGAAGCAATATCAGTGTAAACTCTGAGCTGAGCTCTTCTGCAGGAAACAGGTCAAGGTACGGGAGTTTGGCATTTCTTTCATCAGCTCTTTACTTCATGTCCTCCAGTGTGTCTGCATGTTTTAGGACAGGAGATCATTTGGTGCATGTGCCTATGTGTTTGAAGAGTGTCTTTATTTTGTCCAGTTTTAAAAAGTATAATAGTTCTCTACAGGTAAAATCTCCATCTTTTCTTTTTGTTCCAGGGATTTTTTTAGTAGATGAAACTTCAGTGCAGGGTTGAGTTGCAACCTGCCTGAAGTCACATATAGTACAACAGAAGAGACACTATAGTGTCTGAAATGTTGGTGTTTAATATGCAGAAAATATATAAATTGAAGAGACCAGCCATAATGAATACTAAACAGCTTTTGCAACTCACGCATTTTGGATACATAAATTAGGATTAATCCTCATTGGTAACAAGAAACATTTTCGATGTAGATGAAATATTCTGACGTATTTAAGGTTAAGAACAATTAAAAAGAGCTTGGTGAAGAAGAGCAGGATCTCAGTGCAGAGATGCAAGATATGACTGTAATATTCAGTTTTTCTTCTAGTAAATCTTATTTTTATGTGGATCCAGAGTTTTAAAATTTGTCATAAATCTGGAGAAACAGTTGACACTTTGAAATTTTAAGATTATTTAATTTGTTTTGGAATTGATTAACTGGCTAAGAGAGAGGGTTAAAGAAAGTAGAGAAAGTCAGCTCCAGCTCTTATGTTTCATAAGGCCAAAGGGAAGTATGACACAGTTCAAAACTTGTTCTATAAGTGTGCATGATGTATGCTGTAATAATCATCTTTTTTTTTATTATTATTATTATTTTGGTTTTCCAACTGTTGTAAGTTTGTGCAAATTAACTTGAAGTTTGAGCATTGGTTTATGGTCTTTATCTTTCTTCACCGCGTTTGCCAATATCAGCTTTTTCTATCTGGAAAAAGAACACAGCCTCATTTAAAGCATTGATCTTAAGCTGGCAAAAGGCAATTACATGGCATTATGCCTCTGATAAGGGATTTGGCACAGTGACTAACCAATCCCTTTCAGACCTTTCCTAGTTCGGGGGGGAAAAAACAAAAGTAAGCGTGGACGCCGGCAAATTCAACTCTTTTAAAACGAATTTAGCCTGTCTGCATAGATTTTTTCTTTTTAAATTATTATTTGTTTTTAAAAAATAATTGTAAACATTTTTCTTTCTTTGTTTTGTATATTTTGGTTTTATTTTGTCTTCAATTATGCTACTAGGGAACAAAGTTCGGATATATCAGAAACTGGGGTCAGTGAAAATGATGAAAATCCTGTGAGGATTATTTCAGTCACACCAGCAAAGACAGAACCTGTGAAAAATAAGGTATGTATTGGGATTTTATGGACTGTATGTCTATGATAAGCTTGGCATTGGGATTTACTCAGTACACATCACTGCAGGTGGTATCTGAGGAACCGGTAATGTTCGATTTCATACCACTTTCCTAGCACAATAGAAGGCATCTGATTTTCAAAACAACTATTTCTTTTATGTAGAATAATTAATAGAGCTCACATGCTCAAAACTAGCACGGGCAAATTGGAAGCGACTTCCTTCTTTTTTCTAAAATTCCAAAAGATACCTTTATTCTGTGTTTTCCACTATAAATAACAGTAAGGCTGTGATTCAGAGTGAAGGTTGAAAAACCTGTACTTTTCCCCCTTCCATTAGACAGAGATGATCATGCTTGAATCATAATGATTTTTTAACTTCTAAAACATACAACTGCATGAAGTTTAACAAAGGTGAATGTGAAGTCCTGTACCCGGCATAGATTACACTCAAGCAGCAGTACAACACGCTGGGATCTCCCTGGCCGGGGTATAGGTTGGCTGAGAAGGACCTGGGGGACCATCACAACCAGAGGAGTACGAGTTAGCAGTGTGCCTTGGCACCAGTGAGCGCGAGGTGGATCCTGGGCTGCATCAGCAAGAGTATAGCCACAGATTGAGGGATGTGATTATTCCACCCCCTTTGGCATTCCTTAGGCCACACCTAGACTACTGTGCCCTCCCCAGTTCAACACAGATATTGAAAAGCTGGAGCGAGCTTTGCCAGAGGGCCACCAAGATGATAAAGGCTTGGAGAAGCCGTCACATGAAGAAAGGTCAAAACTGTTGAGTTTGTTCAGCCTCATGAAAAGAAGCCTTGGAGGGATCTAATCAGTCTTTCAATATCTAAAAGGTCTTTATGGAGAAGATGGAAGTAGTCTCTTCTGAAGGCTGCATGGTAACTTGACAAAAGGCTAACTGTGTAAGTTGTTTCAAGGGAAATTCCATCTGGATGTGAGCAGGAAAAAAAAAAAAAAGGAAAAAATTTTACACTGTAAGGGAAATTAAACACTGGAATAGGTTGCCCAAAAAAGCGGTGGAATGTTGCTGTTCACAAGCTGGCTTGTCGGAGTCTCTGAATAACTCTTGAGGCCCTGCTTTCAACAGGAGGTTTGACTAGATGATGTCCAAAGGTCACTTCTAACCTAGATAATTCTGTGATTCTAAACTCAAAATAGGTTTTTGTAATAATTTAGCGATTCATAGATGGTTCATGCTGTACACTTTTAAAGTAGTCATATATCTACTCAGTCTTTAATTATGTGAAATCAGAGTAATAAGCAGGTGGGTTGGATTTGTATCATCATATAGAAAAGTTAGCTTTTTCTTAATCTTTAAAAAAATATCCACATGATATTCTCACCCGTGACCTAAGGAACTGAAAAAAATCTTTCCCAGATTTCAACATAACGGTTCCCTTTTAGTTTCCTGTTCTCCAAAACAGGGGTCTTCTGAAAAGTTAGAAAAGTTAGGCAAAGTATTTATGAAATAAATCTTCAAGAACATATATGTTCTTGAAACCTGGCTTCAGTTGAAATTTTAAGAGTGGCTGTTTGTGAAGTTCTTATGAGTAGCAGTTGTACTTGTCTGCTCTGAAACTGCCAGAGCAGTAATAAAGATGATGGAGACTGCCTGACTTACTTAAACGTTTAAGAAATAATGTTAGAATATTTAACAAAAAAAATCCTTGCTTTAGACCCAGCACTTACTATAATAAGTGGCTTTAATTGGTTTGTTGGAAATTGCTGACCTGTCCCAGCCAGACCTCCTCAGTACCCTCTTCCCTTCCCCTCCTCTTAATTGTTTTGGATGCCAGTGTTCGGATGAAGGCCTAGCATCCAGTTGCCTCCTCTTTGTTTCCCTATGACTCCCTTTCTGTATAGAGACCTACATTGCCACCACCCTTTCTGCTTTCCATATACAGACACCGCTTCATGAAATTGAATCACTTTCATTACCTTGTTCAGTGAGAAAAACGTGCATGTAGGCCGTAGCTATTCAGACCTGATGAAGAATTAAAAAAGATAGCAAGTTTCATGTGTGACTAGGTTGTACTCCCTTTATTCCCTGCAAGCCTTATTTTGATTTGGTTATTTTTTTTCCTTTTACTGGCATTTAGGGCTTTAGTAATCTGCACCTTTACTGAAGGTTGGTCTCAAAAACTGCCATGTATTGAAGTAAATATCGTTTGGTGTACCAGCATTGTTGTTCTTGCTCCTCAGTTCTGTCGTGTCGGTTGGCGTCTCTCTTGTCAGTCAGCAAAGAGGCGGTAAAAGGAGTCCGGAAGAACCGTCATGGGAGGATCTGAGATTACTGGATTGGCTGTAATCTCACTTCCAAGCAACTAGAACATACATTGGGTGCAGATACTGGCATTACACACAATGTAGAAAATACTTTTGCAGGGTTACCATCCAAACTCCATTTAGTAGAACTTCTTACTAGTTGTAAGAACATGCGATGCGTTTTTATAAGAACACTTAACTGGTTGATAAACTCCTGTTTCTATTTATGGGAGGTAACAATTTGAGTTTGCCTCTTTCTTCACATTCATGATTTTTATTTTCTAGGAGATGAATTCTGATCAGGCTACACAAGGAAACAGCACTGAACGTGGGAAAAAAAGAACAGCAACAGCATCTGGAACTGAAAATATTCATCAAAAAACAGAAGAAAAAAATGTAGATGAAACAGGACCATCACTCGCAGCAAAAACCAGGAGAGGGCGTCCAGCCAAACCTGAACCTCAGGGTACCACTGCAAAAAATGAGGAAGCAAATAAACCACCTGTCAGGGGAAGAAAAAGGGCAGCAGTCACTCAAGAAAGTTCAGGGAGTTTAGAGGCAGGTAATGCCAAAGCACCAAAACAGCAAGACACAGCAAAAAAGCCAGCAGCAGCACAGAGACAAATTGACCTACAAAGGTAAAAATAAATAAATAATGAAATAGGGTGGGTGGGGTGGGCCTTTCCTGCCTCCAGATAGACCCTGAGTTTACAGTTCTAGCAGATCTTGCCTAGTTAAAGGGTGTGGTCAGACCGTGATGATTTATAAACATTCTGATCCGACGTATATTGTGTCATATCCTATTTTTCAATATAAGTACCGCGGCAGCTTGAACTGAGGAAATGAAGTTTTTTGATCGTAACAAGATAATCTAGTCTGTTTTCACCAAATTTTGGTTTTTGCCTGTTGTGTTCTGTTTCCCCTTAGTAGCATTGCTGTGTTAAAGAACTAGGAGTTGAGAGTGTTTATGTGCATTCGTTAAGGCCAGGTACACAGGAATTCAGGTGCTCTGCTCTGCTTCAGTTTGTTGGTAACGAAGGCTTGAAAAGTGACCATCTTTAATGACAGAACTAATTGTAATTCGAACTGTTAATTATTTTCTGGTATTTTGGGTCTGTGCCTGTTTAACAGTATTTTAATATATGTTTTAAGTAAATCAAAAGCAGAATTTGGAAGTGTGTAGACTACAAAAGAGGTCTTGGATGGTAATTTATTTTTCTATACTCCAGTGTTTAAATGTGTTGATTTGATTTCCAGTATAAACAAACCACAAATGCACACAAATGCTGAGAAAATTGTTTAACTGAAACTGATACAATAATAATAATAATGCTGCAGAAGTGTCCTTAGTTGTAGAGCAAATAAGGTAAGGTCAGCAAACCAGTGTGCTGGAAGAAATGACAAGATTAATCTAAAGGAGGAAAGAATCATTGGAATGGTTTCTTTCTAGAGATTTTTGTAAACTGAAGATCTTGCAGAGAACCTCAGTCAAAAAGAATTACCTTTTCCACTCACAGCAGGGTTCGTACACTAGTAAATTGTTCAGTCTTTCAAGAGAGTAATATTTGTGTACTGCCTTGTAATGCTTGTTTCATACATCAAACTTTTTAAGTCTTCATAAGGAACTGTGCAATCCCTAGCCTTTCATAAGCCGCCTGTATCAGATAGCTTCTTTCAAATGTGTAATGTTTCAGTGTTTCTTGGAAAAAATACCAAACCATTGTTAACGTTTTTCAGAAGACAGGTGCTTGGAAGTGATGGAGATTCACTGTTGGAGATAGACTCAAGCCCAGAATATTCCCAAAATGCAATGGATCTTTTTAAGGCCTGTGGGAGCAGCCAGGAAGATACTGAGGATGCAGAGATAGCAGAGGGAGGCTTCCTTAAGGTGTAGCAGGCATCTTATATAGGACAATTCTGTGGGGTTTATTGTAGCTTATACAGTAAGGAATCAAATACATTTGTCTGCCTTCTAGAAAAATGTGTGGAAAAAATAGCTGTGTCTGATAGGTTATCTTGCTTTTAAGTAGACATGTGTAAGTTACTGTAAAGATTTGAAAAAAACATTTGTAGTAGCGCTTGTTCTTAAGTAAGAGGCTATTTTTATAAACCTGGGTAATTCAATACAGTTATTTAGAACAAGTCACCAATCTTATTCTCTAATTTCAATGAAAGCTATAGATAAATGTATTTCTATTTACGCTGAAAAAACATTGCTCAGTTATGAAATTATTATTTAGCTAGTATATTTCCAAGATTATCGGAAAGTTGTGCTGTGCAATAAGGAAATTCAGTTATGCTCGATTAATTATGTAATTTCTGAGAAGATACAAGATGGAGTGGGAGGAATCACAGTTTTATAAAGAGGTATAGGTAGGATTTTGATTCAGAATCAATTGTAATGTCCATGTCCTTACGATTAACTTTTATTTCCTTTTCTCCCCACAAAAAGGTAAAAAGAAAACTCGCTCGAAAAGGGAGGAAATGAAGGCCAAATAAAGGCATGCTCCAAGCTTCTGCAAAAACTAGGATTCAGAAATTTCCTGTACAGGAACTGAAATTACTTCAAAACACAAAGCTTTCAGCTCTGAAACCAGAAGGAAAACTATGCTTCCCTTTCATACGAAATTAATCCTTCTCAATGGAAATGTAAAGCAGAAACTCTTGAGAAAGAGGCTAAAAGCATCTGTACTTATTTCCCCAGAGACTTTTTTTATGAAAAGTCAATAATTAAGCAAATTGCTTAACACTTGGTTCCAGTTCCTGCATTCTGGAGTTTAAAAGTGTATTTACACCATTAATTTTCATGCTGCGTTTTTTTTTTAAAGAAAGTCAGAGGAGGTCCTTACACTGACATTGAAAATTCATGATCCTAGAGCCAGGTATTCCCATGTTCCACAGAAAAAGTAGAAGTCTACTGAATGAATTTTAAACAAAACTAGAGGAGAGAAAAAAAAAGAATCACAATTTTTTTTTTTTTTTTTTTTTTGCTTTACTTTTGGAGACTGTTTTATGTATAATTCTTTCTGCCTGCCTACTTTTCTGCAAAAATAAGATGTACAGATTTCAGTTCCCTGCTATGAAAAGTCATGTGGTGGCAATTTTATAAATGTTGCTTTCTGATTTTTATCAGAGTGGGAAAGTAATCACTTAAAATTATTATTAATTCGCAAGTAGACATTTCATTTTTTAATTTTCCCTCCATTTTAGTTTAATATAATTTGCAATAAATGTACATATTGATGTTTGTTTTATAAAAACATATATCACTTTTAAGTATTTTTACTCCTGCGGTTCTGTTGGAATATTCTAAATTTTAAAGGAGTAAAGACAGTCCAGCATTTGATTTTATAATGTTTGTCACCAGATTTTTATTATTGATGTAAAGAAAAAAAAAATAATCAATTTTTAAAAATAGTTGGACTTTGGCAGCTTTGTAAGGAAAGTTGGAAATGTTTAGGATTGCTCTCAATTTTAAGCATTGTGCTGATTGGAAGTAAGTCTGTTTTGCATTTTGTCTTCCTGTCCAGGCTCATTTTTTAATGTTTATTTTAGAAGATTGTTGCATCAATATTATGTTTCCTGGCATTGTTCAGCATAGATACAGTGTACACTTTTATGTACACATGATCATATTTAAGTTTGTTGCATAAAATAAACGCTTCTAGGTGTCATGTGGCAGTCTTTTTAAATTTTTTTTTAAACTTTATTTCACAGAAAACTACTTGCTGTATCTGTGCATGGTCTTGGTTGTTCATAGAAATACTGTATTGAGCAAAGAAGTTGTAATGCAGGCAGTTACACAGTTTAAAAGAGAGGGTTTTTTAAGTGAGGGTACAGTTCTTTAGCTTGTAAAGTTGTCTGGGAAGAAGGGAGTTGGCCAGCAGAGTGACAGTGAACAGTGTAAAGCGGTTCCTTTCATTTCCCGTGCCTCAGTTCCCCGTTTCGTTTCTGCAAGATTGGCTTGAAATCCCATGATCTGTTCTGGAAGTGCTGGATACTGTTGACATTAGTTAAGGATTACTTGCTTTCCCAAAAGGGGTAGGGCGCAGTTGTGTGCTCTTGAGTCTCTCTTCCCGAGCGTTGTTTTACCTCTGTAGCAGAGAAAATAATCAGG
Source organism: Baryphthengus martii (assembly GCA_013396935.1). Taxonomy (NCBI): domain Eukaryota; kingdom Metazoa; phylum Chordata; class Aves; order Coraciiformes; family Momotidae; genus Baryphthengus; species Baryphthengus martii. The sequence goes on from VWZK01012128.1 coordinate 114,697, forward strand.
CTCTTCACAAAGCAGTGTGTGCAGCTCTTGCTCTGCAGCAGTCTGTGATGCTTTGACTCGGAGGCTTTGAAATGCTTTTCAGCAGAGGGAAACTGGGAGATTTTAAAAGCATTTAGTTACACATCCATCAGGGTTTTGATTTCCAAAACTGAAGAAGTAATTTCGCAAGATGGATTTACTGATTGTAATGCAGTTTCTTTTTAGTGCTCTGGTCAAGTACTTCCGTCATGCACAAGTTACAGTATTTTGGTATAAACAATTTCAAAATGTTTTTGTTCAAAGTTTATAGGTGCTACCTAAAAAAGAAATTGCTTTGAATTTTGTGCAGTGGATAAATATTGAGGGTTTTTCCCTTTCATTCTTTTTTGGTCAGTTTTTAATCAGTTCAAATGTCAAGTTGCTCAAGGAACCATTGTAGAATAAATAACTCAGCTTAAAAGGAATTTGTGGGGGTTCAGTGCCATGCTCAGAGGAGGGTTTTCAGTTGTCTTTCTACAAACAGAGTTACATAAAGTTTCTTTCCTGTTTTTTTTGTTGTTATTTTTTAAGGGCACATTTTGAGTTACTTCTGTATGTCAATTATCAGTATAATTAAAGCAAATCAGTACATTCAAGAAGCAAATTATGCTGAGCCAAAATGTAGCATACAAACCAGAGCAAAGGTCTACCAGTGGCCCGCTGATTTTTTTTCAAAACTTGCCCTAGGCAAGGCTACACGCAGAATTTCAATGCCTGCCTCCCTCCTACTTCCTCCCCAACATCCAAAGAGCAGCCCCCGTGGTACCGTTCAGAGTTGCCTCAGCGATGCACATCTGTCTGTAAGAGCAGTGGTCCCCTAAGTCATTGCAGCAGCCTCGCCTGCATCGCCCTTACAGAGAGTGCAGGGAAGTACAGGCATCGTTTCTGTGCGTATATCACTTGGGCATTGCTAGTACTCCTTCTGACGCTTTAAAAATGAAATCTACTGAACAGTAATTGGTATGAAACTGCGGTATCGAAGGCAAGTTATTCCAAAGAAAGAAGGGTGAGTTTTGTACTTGGCCGGATATGAGTATTTCAATATTTTACATAAGAATGGAGATTCTCTCATTGTAATAAGAAAACTGTTACTCGGAGTTTTTCACCTGTTAATGTGTGATAAAGAATAAAAGGAAGCCAGATAAAACTCAGTCTTTAGAGCTTTTATCCAGTGTAGGATTTAAAGGTGCAGAGGTTTCACTTTTAGTTACGTAGCTAGAGCTAAGTTCTCATCATCTTTAAGTTCCCATCTTCATAAAACTGTGGCTTTGTTTCTTAGCGGACATACATTTATTTCTGTTTCTTTGTGTCCCCTGAAGCCTGGACTGCACGGTAACAGTAAGACAGGAAGGCTGTTCTGAGAACATACTTTGTAACCTACTAAATTAAACCGCTACCACTCAACAAAATTAAATCTGAATAGTTGTTTTAAACAAGTAATAACGTTTCCTAGAGCAATCTTAAACAGGAAAAATAATATGCGCTACAAATCTTTTCTGCACATGCTGACAAGCCTTTAACTTTTAGAACTGCTAAATAACAGATTCTTATCTAAAATGTACTTTCAGCCATTAGATACTCAGCACATGTTGTTGGACCACGTTCCACATCAGACTGGCTCTCGAGTTTCAAGTTAACTCAGGGGACTCTTGCGGCTGAACGGCTCCTCTTAACAATCCAGAAAGATTTGGGATCGCCAGACATTTGCAATACGTAAGAAATCTGCTTCTTTAAGAAATCTGCCATGTGGATCTTAGGTCACTTCCATGTCTTCTCCATTGTTACATTTAGCAGCAGTAATAGTTTTGTTTATGCACAGAAATCAAGTCCCAAATCGTTGCTTAAGGAAATAGCCCGAACTGAAGAAGCCGGACCATGAAGTCTACTTGCCAACCAGGCTGCAGGTGTGCACAGCTGATAACCAAGCGTTAGTCACAGCGTAGCTGGTCTCGGCCCGAGGAATTGCATCTCAGTGTAGGAACAGGTCTGCACAGGGAATAGCAAAGTGTTAAACAGCAATTAGCAAAGTCCTGTACAGCAGCATTTGATATGTCCCTTGAAGCCTTCACTTGCTTAAATTTCTGATGAGGGAATCATCCTGCCCATGAGTACCCCAGGTACTCAAACAGTCAGAGGGCAGCTCATACAGTAAGATCTCATACTCTTAAGCCTTCAAAGACCAACAGCAGCTTTCATTCCTTACAGTTTTTAAGCCCAGTGCTCCCTGGATCTGTTTGCCTTGGTTCCTGGAAGGCACGAAACAAGACCGGACTTCCTCAGGAACAGAACTTGGAAGTCCTGGTACAGAAGCAGAGGTGGTAGCTGACAGCCTCTCCCTTGCCTGCTGTGCAGCCTGGGTCAGGAGAGTTCATCCAAACATTCTTGTTCCTGTAGTTGTACCACATGAGACCAAAGGAGGTGAGCGACCCAGTTTCCCCCAGTCTCTAATCTTGTGTTTCTAACTGAAGGTGGCCAGTCCCAAGGCTCCCACTGGGGATTCTTTAGCACCAGATCACTGTGGTGAGCGACAGGGTGACTGCTTTCACAAATCTGACTCACTAGAATATCTCAAATTCAGAGTAGGAGCATCTCTCACTCAAGGCAAGTTCTCGGCCTTATTTTCTGCAAGGAAATGAGCAAGTTTTTGGCATTTGCAGCTGCTTGTGAAGAGGTGAGAAGGACCACGGCAAAAGGTTGGTTTGGGCTCGTTCCAGTTCAGCTAACCTCCCCCGCACTGTGGCTACAAAAGCTGAAGGAGCAACCATGCTTACTGCAGTCATAGGTAGCAGCAGCGTTGCCCTTGAACTCAGTGCCTTATCACACATGCCTAAAGACAATGTGAGAGTGTTCCTTGGAGCCTTGGTGTCGCTGAGGTGCTTGACACAAACTGCACATGAAGAGTAACTGGAGTTACTGCCTGTGACATGGTACCATTGCCCAGGATTAAGTCATCCTGCTAACCTGATGTTTCAGAAGACCTTCCAGACCCACAACAGAACATCTTCTCTCTGTTCCTGCCTGGTGAAAGTCAGGATAGACTTTTATCAGGGATCTGTGTGACTGCAATGGCTGAGTGTTTGGAGCCAACAGGAGAAGAATCGGGACTCGGGAACACCCCTTCAGCTTTGGCAAGAAATGATTCTAAGAATCCATTCAACTTTGAACCCGGTGGATTCACCGCTAACTGCGCAGCTAGATCCACCGTCAGCAGAGCTGAAACACCCGTGGGCAATACACATGGGCAGCACGGTTGGACCCAGTGTTACTTGGTGAGGAGGATCTGCCATGAGGAGCCACATCTGCTTTTCAGTGGGAGCACAGAGGTCATCCAAGCGAATTTGTAACTCACTGAAGTCACACTGGCCGTGTAGTCTCAGCAGCACGGCAGCTTTGGCAAGAAACACGACCAAATAATTTTGCATACACTGAGCGTCCTCCTCCCACGACAAGACTCATTTCAACAGCCACAGGAGCTCAGATGTGTGTTCGTAACGCAGCAAGGCAGGCGTGCTCCAGAACAAGAAATACACGTTTTGCTCAAGTTCAGGTGTTTAGTTCATTGCCCTGGAAGCGGAGCTTGATGCACGATGACCCTGATGCACCAAAGCTTCTGAAGCAAGAGATGCTTGGTGATGGTGACCGAGTTGCTTTGGTGTTGGGTCCGACTGCTGTAAAGCAGGTGGGTTATCACTGTGTGCTTTAGAAACTTGATAGGCAATAATCTGATTTCTTACCTTGGCGTGGCGTAGCTGCAGCAGCCAGCGTCTGGCTAGGCAGCGGGCCTGGGGTCTGGCACCCTGACCCCAGAAAAGCTGGGACGCTCAGAATATTTTGCCCTGCGGAACAAGTGAAAACTCAAACTACCCTTTGCTTTGCTGTATATTCAGGTGCCTCTGCATCATCCATTTCAGTAGTGCCCCCAAAGGAGGTGGGTTTATGCTTGTGGCAGAGGTCTGAGCCATCAATCTTCCCCTCTCAGGAGGTTTACATGCTGTCTCCAGAGCATATGAATAGTGTCCTGCATGGACAAGGCATGGATCCCCGCTGCCCACAGATAAGCTCTTCTCCACTTCCTGCAAAATTAAGAGAGGTTGTCACTGCCCAAGTAATTCGTGCCCTCACCTCTTGGCTGCTTCCATCCCCAAGTGCTTCCAGGAAAGGAGAATGCATGGATAAATTTTTCTGGGTGGTGGTTGCAGCAATTGCTGTTCATCGTTCCTCATTCTGTTAGACTAGGACAGGATTCAGCCTGGGACATGGACGAGGAAGCTACTTTGCAAATCCTGGGAGTGGACATGACTGCAATAGCTCTGTACCTCTCCTTAGTACCCTTTCCTATCCCCTTTTCTCAACCCTCCAGCTGCAGTACATTGCTTCCTGGCTGTTCTTCAAGGGCCTCTTGTCTGTATCCATCCATGCCTACACACAGCTGCTTCTGCATTACCTTCTCACTTTCTTCTATGTCAGCAGAGCTTCTAGCCTAGAAGACAAAAAGAACTCTGTGGCTTGGTTCATTGGTGATGCTTCTTGGTGGATGCATTCACAGTTTATCAATCAGGCTCTGCTGTAGTAACAAGACTTTAAAACTGTTATTTTCCCACAAGGCCTCACCACGTTCAGAGTAGGTGTCCTCCCTAATTCAGCACAGGTTGCTGCTGTTACTCACTCCTTTTGCCAAGCGGGGAGTTGTTTCTCATGGCACACGTCCGATGCAGAATCTGGCTCTAGTAACCTGTATGTTGCTCACCTGTCTGTGAGGCACAGTCGCCTCAGGAGCTGTCTTGAGAATTGGTTAACATGCACCAAATGGACAAATCTCGAAATGCTTTAGGGATATTTTCTGGTCATCTGGACTATTACAAGCTCTCAGAGGAGATCTAATGTTCCTCCACCCAAAACCAACGTGTATGTTTAATCCTTTCATGTTTCCAGAGATCTGTGAACCACCAAACCTTCACAGACTGTACATATGAGATCATGGTGGCATTTACAGTCCTGTTGTATTGACCATGAGGCAGGACATGGTCATCTCTCTGGCTTTCCAAGTTTCAAAGGCATCTTCCTGGTAAAATCATCCATCAGAGCATACCCAGGTGTATAAATACCTAAAGGGCAGAGCGTAAACAAATGGACCCAGGCTCTTCTCAGTGAATACGCACAAAGTTGTGCTTGGAAGTACAGCCCTAGAGAAATGGGTGGTTGATTTGTTTATTTGAGGATTTGGCTCCGAGTGCTCTGAAACAATGGTGAGTGATTGATTGTTTCTATCGAGCATTACTAGAGCTCGGTCTTTTATATACGAAGTTGTGGCTGGAGCTTCACCTCATTAGTAGGAGCTTTTCCCTCTCATTTTCTCTTCTGCCGCTCCTGGGTTATTTTTCCGTGACAGTGGTTCATGACACCAAGTTCAATGTGTCAGTGGCGCTCGGATCCAGTATAGGTGGTGTGTGGGAATAATGCAAAGGCTTTTGTTTATAATCTCCTGGAACCTTCAGGTACTGACCCTGCCAATGCACTGACGTAGCAGATGTTACCGAAATCCTCCTAAGTAGGATAATGGACAAAGTTTTGACCTACTTAAAAAAAATAATTAAAACAATATATTTATTTTATTACAGTTCATGCTGGCAGCAGCTTCCTTAACGTCCACGCAGTTGCACATGTGGCAGAAGGTGAGAGGTTGGGACCGGGCTGTGGAGCAGCCCGAGCAGGGCTGCAGTGATGTGATGTGCAGCGCGTAGGTGCCAGGCTCAGCCCCCCTGCAGCTGCACCTTGGCCGCCACTCGCTCCCCGTCTGGCCTGCCAGGGTCTCGGGGCTTGCCTGGGCCCCTGGTCCTATGCAGCTGGACAGGCCCTGTGGCCCACTTTGGCACCTTGCACAGGGGAAGAGCCCTGTGCTGCCCTCACAAGTGACTTGGGGCAGAGAAGCATTTCACACACTCTGTGTGTTTTGAAGGGCCTGAACAGGCCAGGACTTATTCCCTAAGCTACAGAGCCTCTTGGCGCATGCTCAGCATCAGGGCCACCATAATTGCTGGGCACTGGGTTGAGCCCCTGGTTCTGAACCTGCATCTGGTGCAGGGGACACCAGCCTGACCCACCCCACACCAGAAGTGTGAAGAGGTGCCCCTTCTGGGGAAGCAGAGGGCTGGAGAGGGTCCAGGAAAATCTTCCTGTTTCCAGGCCATACTTACTCCCAAGCAATTAATAACAACCTGAGATCATGTCCTTTGTACATGACCTAGTCAGAGACCTGCTTGTGTCTGCATCCACCCACGTGACTCATCATCCCGCCAGGTGCTGTGAGGCTGTGGCTCCCTGCAGCCTGTCCCGTGCTCATGTGGCAGGGGATGGGCACCACCAGGGCTGGGCCACCACTTTGTCCCCACCATCTTGCTCCATCTCCTTATACACTTCTCCAAGGAGATTGTGTTTGAGCACCACAACCCTTTCCCATGTAGCCATTGGGTATTAGAGGCTGTCTGGCCATTTTGAGGGCACCTGTGTCCTCCAGCCTGGGCACCTCCACTCCCAAGAGCTACGCTCACAGATGTAGGGGCTTTTGGTAAGATAGACTTGCCATCTTGTTCAGAACTCAAGTCTATTTGTTATTTGGTCACTCTTCAGCCTTGACATTCCTAAACAAACAGCCCTGGCAATGTGTTCCTCCTCCCCAAAAAAAAAAATTGTTGTGCCAAGCTCCTTCCTCCTTCCCACCCACCATCCAGGGATCTGCACATGCCGAGGCCCTTCATTGCCTCTGTCAGGTGAGCAAGGGAGGGTTCCAGCTCTTACAGCATCTCCTTGCACACATTTTTCCTGAGGATGGTTTTTCAAAAGTTGGCCAAAGCAGTTGGCTAGAATGATACCAGAATGTCACTTGCATAGGCACTATTGAGCAGCTTTCTTTCAAAAAAAAAAAACCCAAACCCAAAACAAAACCACCACACCTTTTTGCTACCACGAGGGCTTTCTCACATCACATCTACAGGCTCTGGGCCTTTTGTAGCTGTTTATTTGCTTTTGCAGAGACATCCCGCTTTTGCCACAAGGGCAGGTTGGTGGTTCATGGTCAACTTGGTCCAGGTCCTTCTCTGCCAGGTGGCTTTCCATTTGCCCCATTGAAGGACTTGAATGCGGAAGATGCTATAATGAGGACAGCAACAGCACATGCCAAGCAAAACAGGGAGATTGTCCCTCCCCCTTACCCCATCCCAGCAGGTCATTTGCCTCTGGATTAATGTCTTGGAGGTTCCTCCTTAACAGTAAAAGCCGTGTGAGGAGTACTCTTTCCCTTTGAACTGCCAGCTTTGGATCCTTTAAATTGCCTTCTACACACAGAAACCACCTCACGACCACCACAGCTTCTCACAGCAATGCGAATATGCGTTGGACACCCCTTCCTGGAAGGCCTGGGTCCCCCTCATTCCTGGTATTTGTTCCTCAGGCTGTGTTCAGGGAAATTTAAACCTGTTGCAGTGACACAATTACCAGCGCTCGCTCTTTGTTAAAAGATAATGCTTATCTGCCAGGCAAACCCTGACAGCAGCAAGAAAGAGGACCAGCCACTTCTAGATCTGCTTTTTGAAGCAAAACCCACCTTGGAGCATAACTAACTGGCTCATCATTTTTGGGGGGCTGTGACTTGCAAGGTGTTCCTGCTTCAAGGAAGCTACCCTCATACCCGACTCTGCCCCCAGGCAGGAGGGGGACATTTAAAATGGGACAGAGAGCTCAGCTTTGCCCTCAAAGAGGCAAGGGCTGCTCCCATGATCTGGTAACTACCTGAATCTCTCCAACAGGATCAGCAGGAGCCTTAACTACTCAGTGCCTATCATGTTCTTAAATTGCCAGTTGTGAGAAGAGTTGCTTTGGGAATGGCAGAGGAAGGGAAGAGCCCAGGGCAGGGAAAGGCGGTGCTCACTGTGCATGGTCCCTTTTCCCACCTGCCCCAAGAGCCATGGGCCAGGAGCCCATGCCTTGCACTGCCTGGGCTGCTAAAGTGGTGGGTGGCTCAGATGATAACCACAGCACATCTTCCCCCCAGTAACACCAGACTTAATTTTTTCCTCACCCTCCCAGCCACCTGCCCTTTACAAGAGGCTGTCACAAACTCACCTGAAGACTCCATGTATTTCAACACAAAGCAGCCACTAAGTGAAGCAATGTAATTTATTTGACATTATACTAGACACGGGTGCTCCAGACCCAGCTTTGACCTTAAAACAATTTTAAATCTTGGATGTGCTGTATTAGCAGTTATCAGAGGTACCTGCCTGAGAACTAAATGTGTCAGTATTACAGCTCATGAAACACAAAATGAAGTACAGGAGGAGTCAAGAGAGCAGGCACCATTAACCCATTTCAGCCGTGAACGTGGTTCCAGTTCTGTGGTACTGGCAGAAATGACAAGGCTGTTGGTCAATGGTGCAAGTCTGTCAGTATAAAGAGCTCTCAGATACTGATGTCACAGTAGCATCTAACTACAAGAACAAGGGAAGATGGATTTCCCACTCCCCTCCCCACATTAATGTCCAGGCTCAGAGAAGCAGCCTCCACTCCTAGCAGAGGGGGTTGGGTTCAATCCCAAACTTCCTTTTTTAATGAACAACATACAACATAGGCCCTGCTCATAGTCATTTAAACAAAAAACCCCTCCCTTTGCACCACTGATTTAACACTGGAGAACACAGCTGGTAGAGCCTGCCTGGTAACCTGCACAACCTGCCCACGGCCAAACACACACCTGAAGACAGGACCTAGATCTTTAACACTATTAGAGGCAGTGTCCCAGCCCACGGGGCACATGCTCTCTTTCAACCTGCTTTACTCCAAAAAAAAAAAAAAAAAAGTCAAGTGGTGGCAAACAAATCTGTAGTAATCATCTCTGCCCTGTTTGTTGACTGTAGAAGAATCCAGTAGTGTTACTACGCACCAGGCTGTTGCTGCCCCAGCTCAGAACCAGCTCTAGTCTCTATGGAGTTCGTAGTTTAAAATGCACAAAGATGAGACAAACACGAGTGGCACTGGAAAAATCCAAAGAAACCTCCTTCATCTGTGAGGAACCAGCTTTTGTTTCTTCAGACAGAGCCTGTGAAAGGACACACAAGGCCTTGTATACATAACGTACAGGTCTTAGGCTAGCACATGAGGCAGGAGTAGTGAAAATCACACAGCTTCTATTTACACAATTTTCTGCTTCAAAAATTTTTAATATGCATCAGGAAAATGATCATCCCTTTCTTTCTCATTACTGACATGGAAGCAGGATAGCCTGTAATCTCAGAACAATTTGAATTAGCAGACATAAAATGAAAACTGTTTTCAGGGAAACATGCATTTATTGTTAAGCATTCCCAGTGAAAATCAACATCTTTTAAAATGTGTGTTTATTTAAAAAAATCATTTGTGTACAAAAGTGTTTGTGTAGTTTTTATTTTCAAGACAAAAACCACTGCTGCTGCATTCCACCCCACCCGCTCCTCCGGTAGAGGAAGTCCGATGCTCAGGAATCAACTTCCTGCAATATTTTTTATTGGTAATTTTTTTTATTTTGTTTAATTAGAAAAGTCAGAATTTAGGATGGAAAAGGTAAGTGAAAAGCAGGGTTCTCCAACAGTTGACATCAGCATTCCTATGATGGCAGCCTCCTTCAGACACAACAGAGCATCAGCAGTTGCTGCAAATTGTAAAATGGACAAGTACAGCATTTTCACAGTACATTTCCTCGTCCGTTGAGTCACGCATCCTAACTGACGTTATCGATGAACGGCTCAGCACCGTAAGCCACCGGCTAGCTAGTTTGATGCCTACAAAGCAGGTAACAGCAGAGAAGGAACATCACGTCACAGTACAGTGCAAAGGATTTGCAAGAGTTTGTCCAGTGAGAACAAATCCGAAGTTGAGCACTGCAGCTGGAACAAGCGAGCAAGAAGCAAGAGCGCCTCAAGGACAGTCGGCCTGGCGAGGCTACTGATGGAGCAGCTGAGGACGCTAACGCCACAAACGGGAAGAGCAAGCCGCACAAGTTACTGATGGGTTTGGAATAGATCAGAAAACTATCATGAAGCGACTGTGCCTGGAAAACGAGGACGGTAACAGTGAAAACATCTATATGGTCTTCCCAGGCAAAGCTTTAGGCACCCAAAGAGCATCTTTCATTTCAGGCTTTAGCTCTGCGACACAACAGAGGGTATGATGCGGTGCGCTTTCGCCATCTATTGTCGAGCCGATCGCTCATCAAAACCCTACAAAACCAATCACCTGACCACAGATCAGCGGTCACGCTCATCAGGATGTTTCTCATCAACTCTACCAACAAAACGCAGCAGGAGAGGACACTTCATCTCCTCCTTGTGTCTGCTCAGCAGCAGACATTAGGTAAAACTAACTTTCGCTGCTAAATTGTTTAACGTTTCCCGCTTTGGGCAAGGCTCCAAGTCTAGGCTAGCTGCTGTTGGTATTCAGGAAGGAAGCAGGGGACACGGAGGCAGCCAGGCTTCCCCTTGCACTCAAAAGGGAACACATCACCTGCACAGTATATGACCGATGCTGTAAACAAGAACTCTTGCTTGAAACTGTGTTTTGATTTTTTTCCCCCAACTCCTCTTCACCCTTCCCCCATTAAATAAGCAAACCATATTCTCTGAAGTGCCAAGTCTGATTCACAGCTGTTAAGCTTAAATTTGCATAGTTTAAATGTTTCTGTCACCCACACCATATAATGCAGATTTGGCCTTTACAAGGTAAGCTTCTTTCTGGCTATTTAATTCCTCCTTTCAGACAACGACAACAAAAAAATTCTATGTTCCTTAATACTAATTTACTTGGAAAACAGTTAAATACAATAACACTTAAAAAAACCCGCAACAAAACCAAGACGTATTCCTAACACCATTAGTACCTAATTACTCGGAAAAATATTACCGAACCACTTATAGTCAAGGCCCCATGTACTCTGTGACAAGCTTTTTTAAAAAAAAAATAAAAAATTACAAAATAAAGTTTGGAATATGCAGAATGAATAGCACTAAGCGCTGCATCTTTCCAGAAGGATATGTTCCTAAGTTTTTTGTCTCCAAAATGTACCAGTTTGTCATACTGAGAACACAGCTTGTTCACAAAGCAACGGGAGGAAGCTGTGAATTTGGCGAGTGGGGGTGGGATACAGTCCGGGCTTTTGGCACTCGAGGGAAATCAGAGGCTTCTGGCAACAGGAAAAGGCATTTCTCTACCTTCAAAAAAAGCTGTGCTTTACTCTTGGAGGAACTGGACAAGATGGGAGTTTCTTGTTCCCCATCAACAAAACAAAACAAGAGATGAACCCCTTTGCCAGGTCCATGTTAAAACGTTGAGCAGTGAAATGGGATTGATGCTCTGGCCATCAGTAGACATAGCTACCAATATCTGGTTTGGAAAAATGGGGCCATTTGGACTTCAAAATGACTTTTCAAGCTGTCTTCTTACCCGACAGAGGAAGACAATGCAGGATTTATTTGTACTTAGAAAGCAACTGTACCCATGTTTTATGTTCTTGTTGTGAGGAAGCGGTAAACGTGCAGCCCGAGTCGGCAGCTGGAGCGGAGTGCGTGGCAGCACCACGTGTGTGAATGCTCAGGGCCCTGAATATAGCCATCTTCACTCATACAGAAAACAGAACTACCCTTTTGTATGTACAAACTCACAATGATAAACTGAACACTAACAGCAAAATTCCCAGGGCTCAGCCCCAGCTGCAGTTCAACTAACCTTGTACAACATCATCCCTATATTCAACTCTGATAATTACCAAGAATACAAAAACATTCCTTATAAAGGACTCATATGTCAAAATTCAGAGGGACTTCAGACCACAGATGTCTCCTTAATACTGCGTCACGTTTCCTTCCCAGCTGACTTCAAGAAGCTTCCCTCCTGCCAGCACCTGAGCTGGCTTCAAGATACCTTTGCTACCAAGCACACGGGTAGAGGGCAAAAACCAGCACTCGACACTTGCGTGTACGGTGAAAGGGGAAGACGAGCGTTTTGCAGTAGAGAAGAAAATGAGGTAAGTTCGTGAGAGAAGTAAAACCTAACAGGGCATCGTTTCAGAGGTGAACACGCTCACCTAAGAACCATTTCCTCTTTTCTCCCCCTCCCCCTTTCTCTGGATTCTTTATCCCTTTACATGTTGTTGGAAAAACTCGCTGTTCTTAGGAGACTGATCTTATCAAAGGACACGTTCAGAAGCCCGTAACTGAGAAGTTATGTCCACAACAATGATTTCCAACTTCTTTCTTTCGATAAATAGCAGCGAAGAACACGGGAAAGTAGTCAGCAATTTATAATTACCACCAGGGTAAAAAGAAAAAAAAAGATGTTGATGTAATCAAGTTCTTAACCTGTATAACAGAAAAGACAGCAACTTGAGATTAACACAAGTGGCAGTTTGCCATAGTTTCCTACCGTCCGTCCCTGGTTTATCACCTAGCAAACCAGCTGAACAGTAGCAGCTTCTCGTTAAAAAAAAAATAAATAAATATAAGGAAAGACAAAACAACTCATTTCCTTTGGCATCATTGCAAATGATTTACACTAACTCAAGAAAAGCCAGGAGAAAGGATCACTGACTACACCTTAAAAAGCAGTAAGTATTAAGACTAAGCAAATGCATTTAGTATTGCACTGATATGAGTTCAAAGTATTTACTGTCTGTGCCCTGAAATATTTTAAGTTTGGACACATCAGACAGCACAGTATAGGGAACATCCCTGAACTAGCTAGGTCTCTACAGCTCTATTTTCTGGTTCTGTTCCCCTACCGCTATGCTCCAGATATTTAACAGATAAAATAATGTTCCTGATTTCCTCTAATATGATTTATAAACAGACTGTCTATGAAGTGTGAAACTATTTCAACTCACACTTCATAGCTCCAGAAAAAACCCCAGACAGACATATATTTCCCCACCCCATTAATTGCGTTTAGGAGAAAAACAAACAGTCGAGGAAAAGATGACATATACAGTACTCCTTTATCCACAATCCCCATTCTCTAGTCTCAGGATGTCTCTGAACTTCCTTGTCAGATATATTCTCAATAGTTAGCATCATATTCACAAAGACATTACAGCTCTCTTTAAATAGATGTCCTAGTGTTTCAAGTTGCAAAACTAATAATTTTCAAGCTTTTGCACTCAGGATGAAATGTCATTTTAATACGAATGAAAAGACTGACTGTATGTACAAGTCAAGATAAGATTTCAGTTCTCGTTTATCAGAAACATCAATCCAAAAGAAAGCTAAATTGAGAACACACTTCTACTTCTATGTGCATTGGAAGTATGTACAGTAGAAACACCAAACACAGCCTCCACGTATCGAACTGGAGAAAAATGCAAGCAAGGATGAATTTTAAGTACCTGGAAAGCAATCCTTACATTGAATCCCAAAATAAAGCTAGAAAACCTCTTCAAAAACCAGCTGATTGCATCATATCAAGTACTTAAAGAAATTTTTTTAAATCCTCAGTACGCTACAGAATCAGCTTTTTCTTCTTTCAAACCCAGTGAAATCATATTATCCAAAATGTACTGAAAAACACTTTACATCTATTTAAGACAAAAAAAAAAAAAAGAAAGAAAACTAGCTCCATCTTTCTGTGCTATATCGAGGCATACTCCTTACGAGATTGCGTAGAAAACGTAACGGATGAAAATCATTACAGATAATTCAAAATATGTATTTTTAAAGGGGAGTCTAGACTACTGTAAATGGCACACACAATATCCACAGATGATGAAACACAATTTAGTGAGGATTTTCAGCTGTATGATGTAAGGGAGAGGAGAATCAGGTTTCCCAATTAATAAGCTAGAAAGAATCCGGTTCTGAATAGGTCACCATTTGGAACTTTGGGTAACTCTTGAAAGTCTTCCAGGAAAAAAGTTGCAAGAACACTCGAGTATTTCAATGGTGCTCTCTTCAGCGACCCTACCTAGTATGTCTATTAAGTACAAGCATGCAAATATAGGTCAATCCACAGGCACATAGGATCCATGTTAAAAACAGTAAGATAGCTGTGATGAGCGGCACCAACAATTTTTGATGACTTAACACTCAAAAATGTTGCTTTCTGAATCACTAAATCAAAATCCTGAAGCAAGTTCCTGCTAGTCTTCGTCACACTGCTAAACACTAAAGTAGGCATGTTTCCCCCCCCCATTATTTCAGTTGAGCTCAAAGAATTTTTACAATATTTAGTAAGAAAAAAAAAATTAAAGTATTTCCCCTTTTTAAATTTACACAGACGTTTAATTAGCTTTATTTACAGAGCGTTGTTGTTTTTTTTTCAGTCTCCAATAGTGCCTAGATAGCATTATCAGGCAAGAGTGCCAGTTTTAAAAGAGAATCTATAGAGAATCCTAAAAATAACAGATGGTGATGCTCCTCCAGAAGGGGCAAGCTGGACTACTGAAGCAGCTCTCTCTACATGGCTCAGTTACTCAGGAGTAATTCTGTTGCAGTCTCTACATCCCATGATTTTGAAGACAAGGCCACTATTACTGCATTCTGCAATGAGAAAACAAAAGCAATAATATTTTCAGTGTATGAACCTGCAGTTCTAAGAAGTGGAATGAAAAGTTCACAGATTAATCAGAACGTGGTAATTTACCATTTGTTAAATCCTAACTAATAATTTATAGAAAAACTGCTTCAAAAGAGGCACGATTTACTAATAATGTAGTATCTTAAAACTCCAGTTCTTCAAAAATAACTAGCAAAACAGAATGATTAGACCTACAAAAAAAAAAGTCTTGAAAGTAGCAAGCCTGCTTTAGTCTATACTAATGACTCCCTGTATTTATACATGTACACTTGCCCTGCCCCTACGGAAAAATATTTAAGTTATATATACTTACCCTATCAAAGCCCATAGCACACAGGTTTTCTATTTTTTTGGTGTATTCTGGACTAGAAACTGGTGCTCCAGCATACACATGTGCCCAAAGTCGAGCTGTCTGTTTAAACATTTCTGGGTTTTGTTTGTACTACACAAAAGAGAGGGGAGGAGAAGGGGAAAGTTAAATCAACTTAGCCATCCAACCAAAAAGCAAGATGATACGGCAGATTCCAATCCATCATTCTTTCTACAGCATCTTCAACAGTGTTTCGCTCTGATCATACCACTATCTTTGCAATGAAATTGGGAAGTCAGGATTACACACAGAGTAAACCTATGCAAACATTTCATTTCATACACTTGCCTTTCGGTTAAATTACGTACTACAGGTATTTTACATGTACAATCAGGTACTGCTCTCAATCGCTCTGATCAAAAGTGAAGCAGATATATTTAAAGCAGCTCCTGGAACTTTATATTTAGTGTGGCAGAACACAAATTATCCCTACGATAACATCTCCTGAGTGTACAGACTGCATGCTACTCTAATGTAATTCTCTAATGACTTTAAAATATGCCTAGTTTTATACAGTGCAAGGAGGTCTGCAGTTTCAGTCAGGGTTGACATTTTACTACCAGGCTTCCTCCTGAGGAATTAGGATATTGATAGTATATGTGACAAAAGAAAGACCGAAAATTGGATGAGCATGTGCAAGAAGCTAGGAAGCTGCAACTCTTCACACAAGCCACTGTTTACCAGAAAAAAAAAAGTAAAAAGTAGGATATGTAAACATTGTTATGCAGCAATCTTGTCACTAACAAGTTTCTTTATAAAAACCAGAATGGACCTTATCACAGAGTTTTCAGCCTGCGTTAAGAACTCAAAAGCTAAGTAAGTGGGTCATCTGTCACAAACTGTACTCAGAAAAGCAAGATGAGTTTCCTATTTTAGCAACTTCTGTATGTAATATCAAGTTTAAGGTTTCTGTATTTAGAAAAAGACTCTCTT
Organism: Baryphthengus martii; assembly: GCA_013396935.1. Taxonomy (NCBI): domain Eukaryota; kingdom Metazoa; phylum Chordata; class Aves; order Coraciiformes; family Momotidae; genus Baryphthengus; species Baryphthengus martii. The sequence goes on from VWZK01012128.1 coordinate 130,604, forward strand.
AGTTGTTACACTTCAAATATATTACCACCTTTAGATATATAATAAATTTTAGCACTAAATAAGACAACAAGATACTGGGAAATGTATTATTCAAGTACTTAGATAAATTTTAAGGACAGACACATGGCTGATTTAATAAAGTGCTTAGAATTATATAGAGGAAAACAATCATTAAATCTATAAAGCACTGTCCAAGTGGATACAATACTTTTTACTACTGTACATTTCATTTTACCTCTCCTAAGGCAGCACACATCAACTGCACAGCATTGTGTGCTTCGTACATCTCCCACTTAATTCTGGTCCACATTAAGTAATTTGTATATTTACTATCTGATTATTAACAGCATTAAAGCAAACACGGGAGACAATCTATTGTTGGAAATAGATCAGCGTTATAAATATAGGAGTCTGTAATAAATTTCCTTAGTACTTCCTGAAGTACTATATTCTTACGCTCCTAAGAGATCTTCCCCCAGTTTCTATTTTTCTTAATTATTTTTGAGAACACTGCCAAGTCTAGAAAGCAACTAGCTGAGGCACAAAGAATTAGTCCTAACCGCATTTTATTCAGAACTAGCTTTCAGTGTCCTATAAATAAAATTTCTTTACTGAGGTATCTGTAAATAATCTAGCTTCTCACTGAATTGAGAAAAGCCTTTAGGTACCTTTTACTGATTCTCTATATCAGGAATTTGAGGCAATCAGTGTTGCTGTACTTAAAAAAACCCCAGCAACTAGTTGAAGTAGTTTTGACACCAGGCAGCTGGTGCCTGAAAATAGTGCCATTAGTCAAACAGGAGTTCTCCCTGGGATTCAGCTTAAGAGCTTGTAGGACACTACCGTTTACCTGGACAGCTTAGTAGTCTAACAGTTTAGTAAACTAGCACAATGAAAAATGAGTGTGGAGGATAACCAATTCTTTGTGAATTTCTGTTTGGGGGGGGGAAAGGCATCCAAAACACTCTTAAGCAAACAAAAAAGCCACCACCAAATAAAACACATGAAAGAACTGGGTGTTTACCACCACATCTTTAAAAGATGTAATCACTTTCTCCTTAGATACATATGCTTTAACTCAAGGCCAAACCCCAATATAGTTTTCACACAGGAATCTGCGGAGAACAGGAGAAACTGAATCTGCCCCACATCAGCCGTGCCACAGTCCCACTGGACACATCCCCACAAGCAGCCCGGAAAACTGCTTTTCAAAATCTAGGAAGTTTCATGAAGCTTTTGGCCTGAGAAAAAAAAAAAAATAGTCTTTCCAGCTGAAGCACTTCTACGAGACTGTTACAATTCCCACACTAAATTCTGCCATCAGGGCCAGAATGGGAAATGCTATTCTTGTTCTTTGTAGAAAAGGAAAAAGTTGCTTTGTTTAATAGAGAGTGAGACGGCAAGGGTGTGCATCCAGCAACAAAAAGCGGTGCGGGGACACGCCTGGTGGCCTTGCTGGCCTTTGTGACAATTCTCCCTGTGCAGAGCAATTCAGCCTGACAGAACTCTGCATGGATGTTTGGGCAGTACTTCCAGTACTGCAGAATCCCCCAAGCCAGCCCTCTGCACTTAACTGCCCAGTACAGGAGGACAGTAGTAGCAAACAGCTCTCCCCAACCCAGTGGTGCAATGGGCTACCTCTGACATCCATGTTTCCCTCCAAATCCTGACAGGTTTCATAAACTGCTGATCTATCACCCTGTACAGATTTTTAGAGGAAAGGAGTGTGCACTTTGTCACCCTATCCTGCAAGGTCCTGACTTACAGGAGGTAGAGATGAGATTGATGGTGGATGAAGTTTCTACTTGCTTTGTTCTTCTGTGACTGAAATATACCTTTCCTATCAACCAGGGGGGAGGAAGCCAGACCTTCTTTTCTCTCTCTTTCTCCCCTCAGAGTAAAAAGGAAAACAAACACACACGTACCTGAGACTTCACTGAAAACTGTCGGATACTTAAGTTACGGTTCTTATCTCTCATCACTTGTTCATGTTCCTATCCTATCCCTGTTCTTATTTCTCACCAACATTTCAAATAGAACCGTGTCGGTCCTGGTATGGCATAAGATCCAACTGACATTTCATAGAATCATGTAATTCTCAGGGTTGGAAGGGACCTTGAGGATCATCAAGTTCCAAGCCCCCTGCCATGGGCAGAGACACCTCCCACTAGATAAGGATGCTCAGAGCCCCATCCAATGTGGCCTTAAAAACTTCCAGGGATGGGGCTTCCACTTCTCTGGGCAACCTGTTCCAGTGGCTCACCACCCTCATGGTGAAGAGCTTCTTCCTAACATCCAATCTAAGTCTACCCTCCTCTAGTTTGGATCCATTCCCCCTAGTCCTATCACAAACACTTCATTGTTACTACATTTTTAGAAGCTGTTCCTACCATCTGAAACGTAACAAACCCTGTTGATTGCAGAATTCTATTGATACTAATTCAACTAGTGACTAAAATAGTTATCCCAAGTAGTTGCAAAGGTAAAATACACAGGATACTTCATTCAGATTAATTGCTCCTCAGGATTAAATGCAACAGTAATTAAACCAAAGCCTAAACTCACTAAAATTCTGATATTAAACAAATGCAATACTCAACAACATTCATAGTAATCTGGAAGAGGAGCTACACACTAAGCCAAATCCAAGGAACATAATCAAGCTAAAACTCATTTTAAACCAATGCAACACTGCATTTCTTATACTAGAAGCTTTACATTTTCAAAGGCAAGTTATATTGGAATTCATTTTACCATGCTGTTATCTCCCGACATTTCTGACAAGCTATATAAGGAACAAAACTAATAAAATAAACCTCCTGACACTGTAAAATAACTGCTGCTTATTCTGGAATCCAAAGAGTAAAGAGCAGAAAACACTATAGTATCTCACACTTACCATAAGGCAATTTTCCAATAAATTCTTTTAAATCTCTATCTCCCCCAAGGTCTAAGACCCAATCCAAGTTAGCAAAAAGTTACAAGGGAAATTTTACAAATTCACACTCAACTGAGTATCTTACCTGGTTTGCCACTACTGCATCTTGCGGGTCATCTGGTTCTGCAGCTGCCAGTAACGCTTGCAGAGATAACAACACTGTTCTTAGAGTCATTGCTGCTGCCCTAAAATTAAACATTTGAAAATTACTGTATCAAATCCCATACCTATACTCACCTTTGCTGCTGCACTAGTATCACAGAAGGTATGAGAGTACACGTACAGATTCTAAGAACCATAATTTTAAACTGATGCAGTTTATCTGTATTAGAATATCATTACACATACTTAAACAGGGTTTTAAATGTGGACTTTCTTATTAACAATGGTTTTTTTTAAGCTTTTGGAGAATACAGTCCTTGACCTACACATTTGACCACACCAACTTCACAGAATTAATTTCATCTAAAAAAACCAAAACAAATGAATTTGAAACTTGCATTGTCCTTCCTTGCTACCAGTAAAAGCACCTTGAGTAAGGCCTAGGTACTCAACCAGTAGCCCATACGTGCTCCCTCTGCTGGCACTCTTCACAGCAAGATTCCATATATACAAATAGTGACCTATATTTTAAATATTTGTAGCAGATAAGGAATTTTACACATTAAGTATCTTTTGCGATGTATCAGTTTTACTATGACACTTTTCAATAAAATTTCATTTACATAGTGAATCACTTCTGTAATAAAAAGGTTTGGCTGTTACAGAACAAGCAATTGAAAATACTGTCTTGGCTTCCTCTCATTTCAATTTGATGTGACTGGCAGAAGCAGGAAAACTTTCTGTAGTCACGATGGCGCTAAAGTCACTCTTTTGCCTCTGTGAAAGAGCCCTGTCAAAGGCAGCACAGTTCTAGAGTCAGAACTTCTAAGGTTCTAAGTTCTCCTCATTTATCTTGATCTCAAAGTATATTTGGAATAAGAGACTTCAAATAATTCAGTAAGGGAAAACCAAGCATGTTCATAAAAGTCAATAAACACTCAGAAAAGTAGAAATATGTAATTGTTACACACACTGTAAATCTAGAAGATTTTAAATATACAGTTTGATTACACTTTTATCATGAATACCATCCCTGATCTACCTTTTTAGCTGTCCTACACTGGAAACCAAGTAAGGATCCCACAGAATCTGTGAAAGTTCAGTATTTCAGCTGACCTAAGAGTCTATTACTCGCTGTGGCAAAGGCACAGACAGACGTTCAAGACAATACACAAAACTGCTCACTCTGCGTAAGTACCAGTAGAAAGGTAAGCAGGGAAAATGCGACATCTTAGATTTAAGCACAACGGTTAAGTCATACGAAATGCCAGAGGAACACTGGATGCCTATGCTTCGCAATTTCTTACAGAAAAATGTCCCATTTTCAATCAACAGAAAAGAGTTTCTTCTTTTCAGAAGACTGAAAGTAAACACAGAGTCTGTTAAGAGTGGGCGGGAAAGAGTTTGACCTGATGGTCCAGGTAGAAAGGAAATAGTTTGCAAGTCTATTTCCAGTCTCAGATTTCAGAAATTTATGCATTTTCCAGAACCAAGCACTGTATTGAGCTAGTCTAGCAGAGCAAAGAGGTGCTGGTCCAATGTCGGTGGTACATGTGTGACACCAGAATATTATATTCCTAGATACTTACGTTTACAGCTTTCCTGCTATGTCACTAACCACTCAAATATGGGATCCTTCCCTAATGGTTTCTAATTTTAGAAGATTTTTCCTAGAAACTTGCCTCTTTTTTTTTTAGGTTGATACTCATTACTGAGCTTCCACAGTGCAATGTTCCACATCAAAACACAAGTGAGAAACATCCCAAGCGACAGAGATTTTAATTAGCACATATTGCTTTATTCCAACTGCACATCAGCTTGAAGTCCCTTCAAGCTGAACTTTGCAGACTTAAATCTTAAAAAAAAAACCCAACCAAATCCTCATGTTTTTAGATCTGAATTCTGACAAATCACAAAACCTTCAAAATATATTTTTCTCCTTTTCCAAACCTATTTCTTAGTAACAACACTTCCTACCCCCCACAATTTACAGATTCTCTTCCAGCTAAATTTAAGTATTTTGGGTTTCAAGTTCAATGCTACTTCCAAGCCAAAGAATATTTCTTTAAATTACAAACAAAGCTGGGGATTAACTGGTAAGATTATATTTAATCAGCTAAAGAACACCTAGTTACTGAAACATATCCCCAGTTGTGTGACGAGAGTCTACCTAACAGAGCAACTCAAGAGTACAAAGCATCTTGTTTTTTGACATCTAAAAATCAGACACAAAAACCTCAGTGAAAGAATATAGAAATATTTTTGCTTTATGTATACCTGTGCAATTTTACTCTTATAATTTCCAGTTCTTTGTGATCCCTACTGGTCTACACTGTCTTGAAATTAATCTACTTTAATGTACACACTGATGACATAATTCACAGTGGTATCTGTGAGTACTAAATAACTAACACAATCTGTTTACTATTTCAGCATTCAGGTATCACAGAACGCCACATCTTTCAGGCCTTCCTATGCTCAAATGGATTTAACCATTTTTATTTTTATGCAGTGAATTTCAGGAACTACAGAAGCTATAAAACCTGAAGTCTTTTTTCCCTAGTTAAGTAGTTTTATTACAACATTTAGTGTAGTTTTGAAGATAGTCTCAACATGAAATATCTATCAACTGTAACCAATACTATAGTTACTTTCCCCAAATAAAAGCTCTTCTGCACTTTCCTTTACCAGAAAACTTCTGCTTTAGAGACATCTGAAAATACTGCCATTATTTAAAGCAGAGAAGATGAGACAAAAGGAGTTGTGGCCACTTGTGTCACTTTCACACCCTCCATTTACGCTGTACCTCCTAGGAGTGTTTCCACTCAGAGAAACCTCAGGGAGCAGGGGGCATTACTAAGGCCCAAAGGTGCCATGGATGCCTAGAACACAAGTTCTGTGCTGGCTCCAGCCATCTCAAGTTTAAGACAGCCAGGCTCTTCCAGCCCCTGCTCGTCTGCTACGTTTATACACTTTCACACAAAGCATACTGGGACTTGAACTGCTGTTCTGACACTCCAATTTCAAAATGAGTAATAAAAATAAAATACCTCACCCATGTGGATATACAGATGGCTATATGCTCCGAGAACTCAAACTCTAAAATAATAAGTTTATAGACAAGACTAGTTTAGTTATATATGCAAAAAGGTTTAAAAATGTAATTTACAGCTTATTTTCAAGTCTCATGTCTCAAAGTGGCTTTCACATCTCACGCATAATAAGACAAAGTCTTCATTGGACGCAAATGTTTAAAGAAATATCCTTAAATCATAGAAGAAAATCTGTTACAGTCTCAGCTGCTGTTTGTATTTAAAATAGGAAATTAAAGTTTGTGATTAACAGCAAAGAAAATCTGACATTTCATGTAACTATCATATGCCATGTAAAATTTTCTACTGTTAGGACACCAATTAGCTTTACTGATCAAAGAAAGCAAAAAAGTCTTGTTATTTTCTGTGTAGCTTAGTCTTAATTTTTCAGACATAAATTCAGATTCCCAGAAGAAACTGGAAGGACAGCTAAAAATAGATTCTTATTTCCCAAATACCTTAAAAAGCTATTCTTCCTTCCCATTTATTACCTCCATTCACTTTATTCTCCCAAAAGGAGACAACTGCCCAGAACTGCATTTACAGACACTAGTAAGGCCAGATATGCTCCTCACAAGCAAAGGGTAAAATCAACTCTCACCATCACAACATCGTATTCACCTTGCACATGACATGACATTGCCTTTGTCCCATGACATTACTGGCTCCTGTTTACTCCTAAACTTTAAAACAGCCCTGGTCTCCCATCCCCATTCCAAGATGCTGCGTAGCCACTATGCAGGCTTGCAAGATTGACATCTAGAAAATGGGAGGAAAGGTCATTAACATCTGCCAATGAGCTGGAGAGAGCTCATTACAGGGAAGCACTGTCCCTCTGAGAACTTCAAATAGCTTCCACTCTGGAAAGCCTGACCATAACCCAGGCTTTCTATTGCAACTGCATTTATTAAACAGCAAGGAAAAGCTGGAACGAATCATAACAAAGAAAGCTGATATATATTTCATGCACTTACACTATTTTTTTTTTGTAATACCTTGGGGCATTTCCATTAAAAAAGAGCACTCCTATTTTGGGTGAATATAGGATAATATAAAAAAGCAGGGCAAGCCAGCTGTGCCCAGCATGCCTGAGGTAAGATCTCTTACCTTTCCATGAGCTGAAAGAGTCCTAAGAGGATTATGAGATACTACCAGTTTTTCTTTTCCTTCTTCATTTTTAAGGGCTAAGTAACTTTCCATTTAGGAAGTTTTAACTTACATTCTGTACGTTTCTCTCTTGAAACAATCTCTCGAGTTACTCTGAGAGGTAACCCAGCAGAACAGCAGGAACAGCTGCAGCCAGCAGATTGCTTCTCCACTCTATCAACCAAACACAGCTACTGGGAATAACTCTCTTAAATTATTTAAAAAAAATAAATCTGTAATATCTTTTCCATTTGTGAAATAATGAAGCTTGTTAATACAAGAGAAAAGCACTAGGAACTTGTACCAATGACTTACGGAATCTGAAAGGAGAGAGACAATGAATAAGGTCTTTGAGTGGAAGCGCACTGTACAGTCACTATTTACAGGAGAAATACAAAACTGGGCACCCGTTAGGGAAAGAAAAACAGAATAGAATACCTTTGACACAGTGTAGGGGGTGGAAGAGCCTGCTTGCTGAAGAGTTCCCTCCAACAATGTTCATATCTCTACATTTTTCTCCAAGCTTCCAAGAAGCTCAGTGCTTCGCAAGCACCCTGAACAAAACCCAGTAGTTCTAGATGCCCAAGAAGATGACTCCTACGAGCTGGCTGTTGCTTACGTCGCTTAGCTATTAAGATTGTGGAAATCTTTATTGTAAGAGATAATACATCTCTACTAAAACTAAAGCATGAATCCTCCAGTACAGTCACCAAGAAAAAACCAACAACTTATTATGAATTTTTGTTTCAACTGTCAAAGCCACAACAGTCAAGAGTCTTTTGTGGCCATACACAGCCACAACACATTCACTTTATAATCACTGCTCAAGAAGTTCATGCAGAATTTATGCAGCTTTCAACTAATTTAATTCTCAGCTTTCAATGAACAGCCTTAGACACACTTTATATACAACAATACAATTTTGAGACAGAATACTAGCCTGGAAGATAAATACAAGCTACTGTAAGTGAAAGCAGGTAAAAGCCATTATCAAATCAGCATAAACATTATTCCTTCTACAAAGTCACATCCCTATTTTAATTCTACCAGCAAACAGTAGTTCTTTGGCAAACGAACTGGCCTAACAGGTATTTACAAATTTAAACATGATGAAAATCCACAATTGCAAAGAATTTCAGCACCACACATACTGTGGAGAAAGAATTCCATTAAACTCATTTAAAAAAAAATCATTTAAAGACATTCCTTTGCAAACTGATTAAACCTCCTGCCAATAAGCGGACCAATACCTCAACTGTGCTTATTAGAATAGAAAATCATTATCATGGGGTGGGTGAGGAAGGAATTTTTTTTTTAAACTATGTAAACACATTACAATCTTTGCATTTGTATTCAACATATTAATATTTCATCAGTTTATTAACTCTTCAGGAAACCCTATTAAAGTCCCATATGCCCAAATTCTGTCCTTCAACTCCCACAGACCTCACTGAAAAACAGAGACACACTGGAATCTGAGACTTATATGTAAACACAGCAACAAGAGCACCATTATTCAATTAAGAGCATCACAAGTCAATGAAGTCAAGTCTGTTCAGAAACAGAGCTTGTTACTAAAAGATTTGACAAGAGAGACTGTGGAACTAAATGCATTTTCTAGAACACAGTCATTAGAATATTTGAGAACTGCATTTGTCCCATTTACCTTTGAATACCTGGTGAAATCCATTCAATTTTAAATTATCAAGGTTGAGGGGGATGCTGCTTGGGGTTTTTGTTTCCTTTCTACTGAAGCTATCATTTTATTCAAACCACTGTTCAATCTACGTGTGCAGAAAACTTAAAATGTGGTGATTGGGGCATTTCCCAGTTTGAATAGCTAAACCAGCATATACTGAAGAACAGTAAACAACTTAAACAGTATTATCCATTCCTATGGCTTAGGAAGTTTTAGGAAGCTACTTAAGGTTTATCTATGACAGCACTGAAATCCTTCAAACAAGAAAGGATGGAGGTAGCCAAAACAGTTTTCTCCTCTCCAAAGGACCAGAGGCTTTGACAAGCACTTCAACAATGCTCAAGTGATTTTCATTTACCATTTATGATTAAAAAAACAAAACTTGCAAAGGTTTCTCACTACTAGAAAATAAAAGGATCACTACATTAACAAACATTTGAAAAGGAATTATAATTTATAAGCCGCCACTCCCCCCTCAAGTTCTGTGAAATTCTTTTGTTACTGCTTCCAAATGAAGCCAGTGTTTCAAAGGAAGTTTAACAATATAGAAGTGGCGTAATACTGGTGCTCTCTGTGCCAGCCACTTTAAAGAGACAGAAGACAAGTTCTTGTTCCAATACTCATATTTTGTATACATCCTGAAGAAAGGTATTAGGTTTTTCTTTTTTTTTTTTCTCATTCTGCAGAACTAAGACATAGATTAAGACACCTGTGCAAGACCTGACTTTTCAGCGATTACAAGAACAAAAGTAAAGTTTCCTCTCCTGTTCTTCCTTTCCAAACCTCAATGGTTTTGACTGAAGAAAATTTTTTAAAAGTTGAAACTCATGAATTCTTTAGGTCTTCATTGCCCTTTGGTATATTCTTTAGTTTGATCAGCCACTGAAAAGGCCGGTTTTCAATTCTCAAAGCTATTGATAGCTTCACTCTTAAAGCAGTTTTGAGATGAAACAGTCTCACAAAATTCAGTGTTAAGTCAAAGTTTGACAATGCTGAAAGACAAGCGAAGACCTGTTCCAGGACTAGAAACCAAAATGTGGTCTCCTGAATCCCAGTCTGTTGCTACAGAAGTGAGATCAGCCATCCTCCTCCACAGAAAACACTACTCAGGGAATATATTAAAGTAACATGAAGATAACAAGATATTGTTAAAAACTTGTTAAATTACTTTAATTCAGAATGTGATAAATAAGCATGACTTCTGTTAAAGATGGTTCTTCCTCAAAGTTTCTAAGGGAAAATGCTATTTTGAGAAACATGCTTATGGGCTTCAGGTGTGGAAAGATTAGCCTTGAAGACACTTGTTGAATGCCACAGACCCTGATACTGTGAGTAAAGCAACCAGACAGTGCATAAAGCAATACCAAAAGATGGAATTAAAAAACAAACCCTAGGCTTAAAAATTTTGGATAAATTCTTCCTGGGAGAGTATTAATGTCATGAGGATGCAGTCCCACATTAAGCACCTTTGCTACAAGAAAGAAAGAACTTCTGCCTTCCCACATCCTCACTACTTAAACCTTGTCCTGTGTGAAATAAGCCTAGCTGGGATAGCAGGTTTATGTCCTCCAGTTCAAATCAGTTAAGTGATCTCTGTTAAAAACATCCTCCACAATTTGTTTTGCCAAAAAAATCCAAAGAACCCAAAACGAGCCAAACAAAAATCCAAAAGAAGTCCCAACAATTCCAACCCATCAGCCAACCTCATGCCCATTCACTAATCTGATGTAGAGTACGATCTCTTAAAAAAACTATACTTGCACAGTTAAAGAGTCATTATTCTCCAGTATAATTGTAGGGTAGCATGAATATCTAGGTGCAGGTATGAAAGCACACTGGCTATACTCATAGCAAAAGTATACCATGTACCATGGCATGTATGTGGGAAGATTCTACTGCCTGAAGGAACATCAAGTGCTCTGAAACTGCAAGAAAAAAGATGCGGTTCCAGAAATGAGAAAGACAACACCTTATGATTATGATGATTTCATTTTATTATTTTACACTAAACTACAGGATTTGCATAATCTTCTCACTCTGTAAAAGATGAATACGCTGGATGCATCACCCGCAAGACCTCAACTCAAGCATTCTGAGTGTCTCTATCAAACCCAACTGACATCTGCCTGGCCAACAGCAATCTTGACGAAGTTGCTGAATTACAAGCATTTGAAGCTTGTATGGATTAGATACTGATCTTATCTGCTAGGGAATTACAGTCCTATTCTTTTAGGGCAGGCACAGAGGGAAATGACAAAGATGAACGTCATTCATGTTAGATATCATGTCTTCTATACAATTAGTGCGTACGATCTTCAAACCACATGAAATGTATTATTTGGGAAAAAATGAACAATGAGTACAGCTGTTAGTCTGGACACTTACAGGTCTACTCCACACATTTTGGCTATTAAAATTTTTTTAATAACATTAAGCAAAAGCCAGCAACTGATCAGTGACTAAAAGACAAATGGTTTAAAGAGATGTAAATCATACTACCAGTGATAACTCTTGAGACAGAATCTGTATGGTCAGTGTCTTCTCCCCTTCCTATCGCTGACCTGTTACCTTTTATACTCCCAGGCTCACTTCATACATTGTTTTAGTCCTATCAGAACTCATTTTTGATTTGGAAGTCGAAGTCAAGAATCAGAATGAAGGTAAGCCCTTGGCTTTTTTCTGCTTACACCTCAAGAGGCTGGAAGCACAAAATTCAGGAGGCAATAGGTAGCATTTGTTAATGGAAAACAAATAAATAAATAAAATTAACTTCTACAAAAACACCCAAGAACATCAAAAACAATGAAATATTCACTCCAACCCTAGTGTAAAAATATTTGGGAAAGCTGTTTATGCTTATAGTATCTACTCAGTACTTTTCAAAATTAGCACCCAATCATTCCGTTTGCATCTTTTCAATTCAAAATACTATATTGAAATATTGCAAGCTTTAGGCACATCTCAATTACAAATGCAAAGTGAAAAGCAACATGAGCTGTTGTCTCCTATCCAGGACACGGGTATGCTTGATTTTGCACATTTAGATCTATATGGAATCTTACCATTGATCCTTCAGAATATCCAAACAAATGGCCCCAGTGACTGAGCTAATATTAGGATGCCAGATTTTGGTAATAAATCGCACCTAGAAGACAAGACAATTTTAAAAATCAAAAATGGCTATTAAAGCAGTATAGTCAGTAAACATTTTAAACGAACCATTATGAAGAAATGCTGATTTAGGAAATACCAAGCTGAAAAGCAGAACAAAGACATGTGATACCACTTCTTTCAGTTTTCAAGGCCATTTCTAAGACAGAGCCTTGCTTGATTGAAAACCAGATTCCTGCCCATTTGAGGACACATCCCTGCTTTCCCACACACTGTCATATGTGCACATCCCTGCTTAACACAAAGCCATTTAGAAATATCCTCCAGCAGTACCAGTGTTTCAACATAAGTGGATGGTCAAACATAGACTTAAAACTTCCAACACTGTAAATGCTACAAAATCCACTATTAATAAAGCAAAATAAGTCCCAAACTCTCAACTTAGGCACTGGGTCTCACTGTTCGGCTACACTGTTGGTAGCTAAAGTAGGGTTATAAAAAAATTTCCCTGGTGGATGATAATACTTCTACAACCATCCAGTCTCATTACTGATACACAGAAAGCTCTTCCACAAACAAGAACCTAACTAGATTACAATCATTTTTCTTTTCTGTTGAAAGGATCTAGTCCCAGCACTCATTCATTGATCATGTCAGTAATTTTTACACCAAAATAAAGTTTCTTCATGCTTTTCGAGCCTGAATACAATGAGTTTGTGTTTCCTTAGTGGTTTGTTGTTTTCTTAAGACACTGAGAAAGTTAAAAGCAGCATCTTCTTTTAAAAGTCTCAAAAAACAACATTGTCCTCTGAAAAGAATATAACCATGCCTTTAGAAATTTCTCCTTCATTTTCTTCAAATCCCTTATTTCAGGTTGTACTTTAACTGCCTTCTAGTGACTTTGACCTGTCCCTGTTCCTCACCTCTGCCTTCTCAACCCAAACTCCTGACAAACATTTTATGTATAGCACAAATCTTTCAACCTTTGCCCCTGATCTGCAAGCAAATCAGTGCAGAAAACATGTTACTTGTCAGGCACTACTACAGCAGAAGACTGTATACATACAGGGCTATAATAAAATCAGTGGTGTATAAATAGACAAGACCATAACAGTTCTGCTTTCCAGGAAAGAAAGTAAGAGATCGTGTCAGCTGAGCCACTTATTAACTAGCTCAACTCTCTAAATCACTTTGAAAACATAAAAAGCCATGTAAATACTAGGTAATTTCTCATAGTGAATGACAGCTATAAATGCCTGTCAAAGCACATACTGAACCAGATTAAGAAACCTTTCAGATGAAAGGCAGTGCTAGACACAAGCAAAAAGGCCTCCAAGTCAAGACTACAGACTCCAGAATAAGCAGTACCATGCAGGGTACAGTGCACTGAGCTTCTACCAGCTGCCTACAAGCTTTGGAAATGGAAACCTCCAAGCCCTAAAGCAGCAATTAAACCACGGTCCATAGACCAGTTTTTCAGTGTCTCTGACCTGTTTCAGTTCTCCTTATTTTAGCTCCTGCCACAACACAGGCAGATGGAAGAACTGAAAGAGGAACTGAAACCAACAGACATTTCATTAAGACTTTGTGTCTTTCACTCCAGTCTCAACCAAGTCAAAGGACAAGAGCCAAGGACCTGTGAGCTACTGGCACATCTCCCTTCCTCCTCTTCCCTAGTTCCTTCCCTGTATTACATACCACAATGAAAATAATCAGATCTAGGACACATTCTTAGCTCAAAGACATTTTTCAGACAAACAGAAATCCAATCAAGAAGCCGAGTCAGACAACTCAGGAGTCTGCTGATTCATCAGAAGCCACTGAAGAAGGGACTAAATCTACGATGCTGAAGGGGAGAGAAGATAATTTACTTAATGTAGAGAGTCTAGCTATCTGAAAACAATATTTATCTCACCAAAAAGAAATGACATGAGGGTCAATAGTATGGCACAAACTCCTTCCCAGAATTTGCCAGTTTCCAGTTTAAGGAATAATCATTGTATTTCTGAAGGGATACAGCTACACAGCCTACATTATTTCCACCTAAAGATGACAGCTCCAATGCCTGTCTAGAGAGGAATAAGAAAATGGAAGATGGGTACTACAGACTGTACACGAAAGCAAATAAATAAGACTACTCAAAACCAATCTGTTAGCCAAATTTTGTTATCCAAAAAAGTGTTTACAGTACCTTAGGAGGATTAAATGGATATGTTTCTGGAATTTTTATCTCTAGTTGATACCTTCCACCTTCAAAAGACAAGAACAAGTTAGACATTAAAACAAAAGAACATTATTCAATCTTAGTCTTTCATGACAATAAAGCTTACATTTCTAGCTTATCAGGTTTTCAAGTAATTCAGATTTACTCAGAGGTATTCATTAGATACTTCTGAATTTCATATATTTTATAAATAAAAGCCTATAAAGTCAATCTAATAAAGTAGTATTTTCTTATGCAAATCAGAATTAGTATTTCTTAGGTATATTTAATGTGTACATTCTCCTATAGTTTCTTGTTTCCAACACTGTAATTTCCATGCTCTATTTTAGTAAAATATACCAAAAAAATGAAACAATTTTCTCCCAAATAGATGAAATAATACACCATATGAATGTTCAGGCTGAATACGGGATATTACATTATTTTGACTCTTTTCTGATACTTCATGCCAGTAAGTTTTTTTCAAATTACACAATTGAAATTAACTGCATTTAATTTTAAACCTTTCAGAACTGAGGAACATGAGACTGAATCATTTTTAAAAAGCTCCTACGCTTTAGGGAAAAAAAAAATAAAATAAAGGAGTCTCCAAATGTTACTTCCATTATGGTCTACATTACTGTCTGAACCATTTACTTCTAATCAAATTCTGCCAAGACTTTGACACACTAGTACTATTAATACAGTTTGCAGGAAAACAGAATGCAATAAATGACAGTACGGACTCAGTGGCCAGAACCACTTTCCACTGCTCTTTTCTAAGCATTTCTCAGTTTTTTCTCCCTGTTACACCACGACTACCTATGGCTATTTCAATTATAGTTTTGTTAACATTCAAGCTTATTATCAATACTTCCCTCTTCTGGAGTGATCTCAAACTATCTCTGCCTGCCCACTGAAGATCATTTGCCAGGCAGCAGGTTTAATGACAAAAAGAACAGAGTATAACAAAACACACACACAAATCTAGACATACAGTTTTTATAGAAACTGAAAGCATTCCTTTTCACTTGCAATTTTTTTTCCACATTCTGAGGCTGTCCTTCGAAAAAGAAACCTTTTCCCTCTCCCAATATATTTTGTTACAATTTATAAATTTCCTTGAATTAAAGTTGAAGTATCTACAATCTATTTCCTCTGGGATTTCATCAGTGATTTACTCTGCTGCAAATCACTCTACACAAAACCAGTCCTCAAGTAGTCTTCATGTAGGCAGCAAGATTCACATGCAAGAAGGAAACCTCAAAAGAATACTCTGAATAGTTATATAGTTTATGCCATCTTTTTATCCGTGCCAAATTCCATGTTAGCAGCTGCTGATGCCTCTTACTGGTGAAGTGTAATGGTCTCATACACTACATCTGAAACTGGTTAATATCAGTTTGGTGTTTTACACTATTTTCTATAGCTGGTTTTTCTCAATACTACAGTAACTTGAGAAGTTTTGACAGAAGATACAATAGGAGAAAGGTCAATACATCCAAACTGGTAATAGTTAATGTCTAAGCTGATCACTTGTCTGCTTACAGGGCAACACAGGTGAAATATTTTTGAAGACACGTACATGAACAACTTAACAATTAAGTTTGCTTTTCCTTTTGCCTGAATTGAAGCTTAACTCAGCAGCATCTCTTTTTTTTTCCCTAGGAAATAGAATAATTATACTGTTTCTGGACCACAAAGCTTCATCAGTCCCTGTATGATTTTACTGTTACACCATTTTGTAAGGTCATATAAAACTCATCCTTAGGCATTACCATTTCTGCTTACCACTAAAACTTGCCTTTAAAAGGCAGACTATTACAGCCTTTTGCATAACAGGCTATTCAGCCACAATTTTTTTCCACTTGGAATGTACAAGTCCAAAAGATTTTAAAGCTGCAGGGACTAATGAGTTGGTAATATGATCTATACAGTACTGCTGTCATTCATGAAGGTTTACAGTTTAAAGTATAGGCTCAAGACTTTAACTGAAAAAAATGACATTCATTTCTGTAATGAAGCATTTAAAATGCAAGTGACTTACACATTAACTTCTCTATGCCAGTATTTCTGTGGCTTCTCCCCCTCCAAGAGGAGCATGCATAAGTATGGCTTTTTCATAGCTATTTAATACTTGAAATTGAATTAAAACAGCAATAGCAGAATATTCCTCCTGTACTACTGGAGCATATGTCTCAGAATAGAGCAAGTTTGAACTATTTTTCTTGAAGAAATACTCTATTACAAGCTTTGCAGTTACTGTGGCTCACGTGCAAACTTGGCTTGAAATTAAGACCATGGTTACACAGGGTCAGAAAAAAAAAAACAAAAACCAAAAACCACAGAAATAACCTAGCTGTTGAAAAGCTCTTGAATCAAGTAAAACCAGCAGCTGTTGATCTAGACTTTCAAAGATCCTCTGTCCAAACAGACATGTCCAAATAGACATGGAATGCAAACATGTTTCAATGGAACCTGTGTCTCACAATATTCTGATAATTGATCAGTAAGAGCTGATCCTACTAACAGAAAAATAAAAGCTGTAAAATTCGTCAACAATAGATGGCATTCTTTTACTCAGTCATACTTAAATGAGTGCCCCAATAGCACCTACAAAAGAATTTTGCGGTAGCAGTTTGTTTTCAGATACCTCACTAACTGTGGTCAACAATAAATATTACTGTTCTTTCACTTCACAATGGTTCTAGAATTCCCTCCTGTGTCATGGAATGGTCTGACTTGAGCTACTGCATTAATTAGCTTTTCTTCATAAAGCCCTTCTTGCTGTGTCATTGTTCAGACTATAGATGAGAGGAGATCAGTCAGTAGTTATGCAGCACGCATTACTGCGTTAGTCATAAAAGGTAAACTACACACACTGCCAAGCCCTTCATAATTACATAAGGGAATAAATGCATAAAACTATGTTACAGAAATATTAAACTTCTAAAGTAAATTACTCAAGTGTCAGGAAACACCAGAAACTAGGCTGCCAGTAACTTTCCTTTTGCTCCTTGGTGCATATGCCTTCTAGATTAAAGTAAGCATACGAGCACAGTACTTTTCCATGGGATCCCTGCCATAATCAAAATACAGACTAGTTTTAGCACCCCCCCAATAGGATATTTACTATATTCTCATCATTAAATGTATTCATACGTATGTAAGCGTTTCACATCAACAAATCCCACACTAAACACGTATTGCTGATTTTCATTAGCAGGATATGCTGAATACGTGAATATACAGTGCTCAGCTGTTGAAATTTTGGTCCAGCTGAATTAGTCAGCATCACACAGAACCCAGCTCTGCAGATAGGCATTCAAATCTTTTTTTTTTCACCCTCTTCATGAAGTGCTATAGAATTTTTAACTTTTGTGACACATGAATACATCTTTCATTTCAAATAACTCTCAATACATTCTTCAAGAAAGGCTGATTTTATAAGCCAAGGTAATGCTGACCTGGGGGAGGGGGGGAATAGCAAGCCATGACAAACTGACTCGCCTGAGGAGGATTAATTCGGTTTGAATGGAAAGAAAAAACAAACCACCAAGCAAACAACAAAACCCCTCAAAACAACATGCTCCACCCCACCATTCAGGTGTTTCCTAAAATCGAACTATTTAATTTTGTAACATGTTAACACTTGTATATAAGATTTGGTTTTACAAGACCAACTACAGCTGCAAAAGAACTACAGAGAATTATTCACTTCCAAATAGATCACCAGCACAACTACGTATTTCAGCTCCACAGCACAGTTCTCCTTTTAAACTAAAGGCACATGTTATAACCAGAAGAAATTATCTTCTTTCCAGACATGATCATCTGTCAACTTAACACTAGTAGCTGATGAGAAGAGGAGGGAGGGAGGAACTCTGGAACTCAAGGTCTTAAAAAGAGCATCCTTATTAGATGCTTCTACTATTCTACTCCCTTCCAAGCTCATTTCCTTTCTCTCAGCTTCTGACACCTTCTACCCCTGTCCAATATTCTCCAATGTCAACCTCTGTTAAGCTGCCTCCTCATCTTTTATCTGGATGGGGCAGGGAGAGTCACTGGGGAGATTCTTTCCCTGCTCTCAAGTCCAATGCTGGTGCACCAGCAGCTCCAAGCCCGGAGAAGCAATGACAAGGGATGTCCTCCTCAATGAAAATGCCAACAACCAGATTGGCATCAGTAGGCACTAACGCTTTTGAGTACATATACATCTATACCTACACAATTTTCAGCTATTTTCCCCCCCTTGATGAGAATTTATTTTTCAAAATAATTATAAAAGACATTGAATATGGTCCTGAGACCAGACACAAGTCCCACTCTCAGCTTATTATACACACACAAGCTTTACAAGTACCAGTGCTATAGACTAATTTGGTATCTCTGATGAAGGATGCTGAATTAGCTTCTGTTAAAGTTTCTATATGGAATAAATTACCTTGCTTTTTCCAGACTGAAGAGGTGTACTATTACTGACAACAGCTTTAATAAACAAGAAAAAGTCAGTCAGGTGTAATTTTTGGAGAGAGCTATAGCCATGAAGTTCTACTATAGGGTCCCCCACTCCAGTATAAATTAAGTACTGGGACCCACGGATGCCTAAGATTAATCCCAAATTTAATTGGCAACATCATCTCTCCTTGAGACAGAGGAACGAAATATGTTTTTCAATGACCACCACATCAGATCACATGTACAATTACATTCGATTCTGAAGTTCAGTTTCTTGATGCCTCATGGCTAAGGAGATTAAACTGTCAAGACAGTAAACAAATAACGAGAACTCAGAATTACACCAACTACTACACTGCACAGCTTATACCTTTGATATGGGATAGTCCACCCTACTGTAGAACAGAACTGTCTTCAGGCAACAGAGAAGGTGGATTTAAATATTTTTCAGGCTTGAAATGTTGTGGGTTTTTTTCGTTTTGCTTTTTTTTTTTTTTAAATATCAGACTATGTTAAAATACATACCTTGACATTTTTATGCTGTAAATTAATTTTACAAACAAAGCATCAAGACATGTGATTTGAAGCATACAATGATTGCATACACAAAAATATTACTTGCCTTCATATGGTGTGTCCGGAGGTCCTGCTATTTCTCCTCTTAATTCTGTAAAATTCTCATCTACAAGATCTACTTTAATTTGATTTTTGCTCGTCTTAAAAATAAACAGAGAAACAAAGAATCATAAGTAAGCATTTGATATACAGATTTTCCCCAAAATATGGTATTTTAAATTTTCAGAATGGTAGTTTAAAATAAAATAATTAAAATACAGTAACCTAAAGTGAACAGCTATCTTTCAGTTGGAATTTTACTTCACTAAAGACTGTTCTAAAAAGACTGTTTGTGAAGCATTAGAAATTTCAGTATTATTTATACTATCACTAAAATAAGCAAAGAACCCATTAATATCTAAAGTTTTATTTTACAAATTATTACATTTAAGACCATGGTTTTTCAAGTCCGCTATTAATTTTATATATCTTAAACTACAAAATTAAATTGACCAAATCACACATTGTTCGGTTGGTTTTTGGTTTTGTATGTTTGCTGGTTTTTGTTTGTTTTGTTAAGAACAATTTAATTAATAACAGATGATTGTTGCTTTCCCTGGAATACTGAAAGGCTTCCCCAAATGGAATGCTCACTATTTTAAAACAGTATGATGACCTAAAGAGAATATTGTATCCTTGATAAGATCACGTTTATCTTTAATATTTAGGTGTAAGGTTCAATATATTTATATGCTTGCATTTCATTGTCACCTCCTCAACATTTCACACCCCGTATCAACTTGCCTACAAAATCAAAACACTGTATTTTGATACTGAAAAAACTCGTATGTTTTCCAGAAACAGATTCTCAGAAGGGTCAGCCAGAACTACTCATTCCACTGAATTTGCTTTCCAAGTCCAGAGAGCAGTGATAGTGAAATTCATACAAATCTTTCAGCCAGTAACTGTCTTTGAGGGACGCAAAGCAGAACCTCCTTTAGAAAGATATATCAAAAACTTTTTCAAGGTACACAATTACAAGTTTGATCATTCTGAATACCACGCTCACTGACTGCCATACAGATGTCCTGACTCAAGAACTCATATCATCTTCCTAGATCCTTTAAAATTGTTCCAACCAGTTTCAAGCCAAAAAAACCCCACAAAACAGTGAAACTGTGCTTCTCCTCTCTCTCAGAGCAAACCTGGTTGCTGACAGCTATGAGAGAAGCGTTAAGTCAGATAAAGCCGACGGTTGCCATAAACTGGTTCTTGGATCTACCAGCTACGTGAGCTGTGAAGGGTGCAGAATTCTCACTCAACAGCTGGGAGTCTACCTCTACTTCCTTCCAGTAACTCTTCTATAGATCAGTCCATACCCTCCCCAAAAATGGGGCTCTTCTAACCAGAGATACTCACACACACAAAAAAAAAAATCTAAGTAAAAGTTTCACTAAATTAATCTAATGGCGATTTGGGTGCTTTTTACTTCTATAGTGACACACATTTGTCTTGGCAAAACCCCTTCAACCCACACAGATGAGGCAACATCTGCAACTGCATAGTTGAGGCCAAGTACTGCACTTCAAAAAGTAAAGATTCAAGTAGACTACAAATTAAGAATGCACCATGCACATCCCAAATAAAAAAAAACCCAAACACACTTACATACCAAATGTAGTAGTTCTGTTTTATTAATTTATATCTACAAACTAGCTTCTTGTTTTAAGCTCAGCATGAGATCTTGCTTAGTCTGATCTAAGACATCAGAGAAAGAAGTTAACAGAATGGATGAAATTATGTTCTTAAAGATATTTTAGATACAATTTCTTTCTTGCTACTGCTCATCTAAGCTGCCTGAGCAGAAAGCAAGCGTAACAGTCTTGTATCAAAGCTTTGTTTCTGTAACACCGAGCAGCAGAAGGACAGACTGCCCCAGTCAGACAGCTCTCCCCAGCCAGGTACTTTAAGAAAATCCCGAGGCCAAACTCAGTCAGAGGTAACACATTCCTCTTGCAACCTTTCCAATCCCCCTTTTAAATTTTTTGCTCCCACTGTTCCAACTGGAGCTCATTCCACAACCTCACAATTGTTAAAAGCTTTCTAAAGCACAATTTAGGTAAAGTTATAATCTATATATGCCCACCTGTAACAGCATTGTTTCTTAACTTCAACAAGTTTATTTGTATCTCTAGTATATATTCCCCTCACAAAAATATATGGTATTTATACTGATTTCCCTTTTCAGCCTTAAGTTCACTCTAAAAAAGCTGAAATTTTAATCTTGCTGTACTGCTTTTTTTTATTATTATTTCTCCACTCCACATCCCATGATCACCTTGCTAGCCCTACCTGAAAGAATTTAGATGAAGTCTCAGAATCAGTGCCATGAACACTCTGTAGCACTCACTGAAAATACATCACAATCAGCATAACCTAAAATCAAATTTGCCTTCTTCCATGGCAGCATGACAGGAGGCTCAGAGCAGCGAGAGAGTCCCAGTAAAGCTTCCCACGGAAGTTTTGGTCCTCTGCCGTGACTGCACTGTGCTTTCTCCGAAGTACCATCCCTGTGTATTATCTGAGTTCACAAAGCAGCACCTTGGGTTAAACAATCAATACAGTTAATGAATTATCAAAACTACCCACTCGGGCAATACAGCCACTCTAAGGTCTATTCAGGTTCTCCTGTCAGCTTCACCCGGCAAACTCCAAACTGACAGCAGGAGTTTTTGTTCTTTGCAAGGAGACCTGTAACTTCCCATCTTGAGGACAAAAGGGATGAATTTCATCATAAAATCTATAGTTAACCATGCTGCAGCTTGCTTAATTTTCTGCTTGGCATTTTGCTTTTCAGTGCCCTGCACGCTCTTGTAGCGGCCTGGATACTAGAGAACCACCGAATGCTTTGGGTATTCTCCCTTCATATTCAACTTCATTTAGTATTGTATTAGCTGTTTTTCACAATGAATTATTCCTAAATCCATAAAATTGGTAAAGAACAAACAAACAAAAATCCTATTGCTAAGATCAATTTCTTTCAAGAGTCAGTTCCCCCATTTGAGGTGACTGCTTTTAATACTACAGCTGTAGCTATCTTCAAACCCTTACTCCCTTTCTAGAGAACCTTGAGGAAAGATGGCAGGCAGAACTATATTACCTTGCTTCAATGTAAGGATTAATTTAATTTCAGGTTCATACTTAAATTCTACCATGCCCTCTATACAACAAATGCCTTTTTTTTTTTTTTCTTAATTCACATAGCTGAAGAGCCTTTTTCACGCTATTCTCATAGATTTTCAAGGTGTGGCTCAGCTTGACCTTGCCAATTCTTGCTTTCTCCTTCATCTCTGGAGCAGTAACAAATATTTAACTGTAGTGAAGTGATTATTCATCCAATTAAATCTGAAGTGTTTTCCTACAATACTTCCCCTTAATGAGGATCAGACAGGATAAAATTACTTAATTTTTGCAGCTCTAACGGAATAAATCCCTGGTCACCACCACAGTATCTGAGCTGTCTCTAAAATGTTACCAACAGTAGAGTTCTCTAAAACTGTGCCTCTGACACTAATTACCTTCGCACAGGATTTATGAATCAACTTGAGATCTCACAACACAACCTGATTTTCCAGAAGCAGTTCTTCTACAAAGACCTCATTAGACTTCCACGCCAAGTCTAAAATAACATCACCTCCTGTTGATTCAGTAACAATTTAGTGACTAAACCACTGGACTAGCAATTCCTGAAATATGAGCCCTGCCAACACTGGCAGCATTTATTTCCATAATCTCAAAGAAGTTAAATTCTGTAACAATGCAACACCCACTATCATTTCTCACCAACACAAAAACACTCCACTGACACCAAAATACTTTTCTAGGAATCTACAAGTCCAACACTACACCAGCAGAACTTCCCATCATCACATCTGAAAAGGATTTTAAAAAAGACTGACAAAAAAAAAAAGGGAGAAAGGAGTGTTAATACAAGATATTACACAATGCACAATGCCATTCCCTCATCTGTTTTCTTCATATTCTAGTCAGATCATGCATAGCCTTTTTTTCTTTCTAAATGCACCCCCTGCTTCACGCTAGGGCTCTAATCAAAAAGATCTGTTGTCTCAGACTATCCCAACTGTTCAGACTCTATGCATTGCTATAGTTACACTTAACAAATTTTATTCTGTTTTGTGAAGATTAAACCCAAGTCTGAACATTAAAAAGTGAGGCAGAACAACTGGGGAAGATTCATACAAACGCACTTTCAACCATTATAAAAGCCTTATCTCTAAAAAGAAACCAAACAGAACCAATCCTTCATGGAGAGTCATCCTGTGAGCATCTCCCTAAGACTGGGCATTCAATCACATTTATCACAGTAGCTACTGATCAATAATATTTCTACTTGTCTTTGTGTCTCTCCTCTTTAAACAAAAGAACAAAAATCCAGAATCACACTGCACGGTTTTATATACGAGTACGTTCCTCGTACATAACACACAAACCACTTCAGTAGAAACTTCTAAGAGAAAGTTCTGCCACTGTGAAGCCTCTATCATACTCATGTTCTCCGCTTCGACTAAAATCCTTGGGAAGTGCAGCTCCGGACCTTGTAATATTACTTTCAGCAGACAACAATCTCTTCTGTTCTCTCTGTTCACCGTAGTCTACAGGCCTTAACAAGGAGTCCCTCAGTAGAGGGGCCTGCCTTCTTCCTGCAGCTAATCCACTCTTTCTCCTGAGCCTTCCATGACATCTTCTTCTCTCTTCCAATTTGCCTCTCAAAAACTTTTTCATTGATGTGTTATTCATGGTCTATTATCCCTTTTACTAATCCACTACTTCCATTCATAAAGAAGCCCACATAAATCAAAGTTTACCTTCACAGGAGATAAAAAGCAAGAAGAGAGCCAAGACAAAACTATAACGTATTAACATCACAGGAGCACACTAAGACAAGATAAAAAAGTTGCACTCTTCTAAATATTTCTTTCCCACGTACAAAATACTATTTGCTACACTCAAAAAAAATTAAATTACGTATCTAAAGATCGGACTTGGAACATGTTTACTTCTTGATGACTGAAGGTAAATTAATTTATTTCATTTTTTTTTAGAAGTAGGAATTACAAGTGCATTGAAAGGCTCCAAATTCTAGTTATTTTGATAAGTTACTAGTAAAGCAAAAAAGTTAACCTCCAATAATGGGCATAAAAATTCCTATTATCAAAGCTGGCAACATATGGAGAGATACTAGCAGGTTTATCCAAAAAACCAAGCCCTTAAACACAAAAAAATCCCTCACACTTCCATGTCAGCCATGGCTACAACAGACATGATAAACTTAATGCTGGACAATAATAACAAAGAAAGAAATTTTAAGTAAGGTTGTTGTACTTACTCCCCCTATGACATGATTTTAACATTAGACCTTTGATCCCTGCATAATAAAATTACTCTAAAAAAATGTTAACAGGCCACATTTTTAATTATTGTGGTCAGAACAAAAAAAAAAGGAAAAGAGATTATGTTTATTAACAATATTAGTAGCTTCAATTCAGCACATTACTTTCTTAAAAAGAATAAAGTAGTGTCAAAATGTATTATGACTCGTATGTTCTAAGTGTATCTGTCTCACTTTACATATTCAGATACCACATGCAAAATTCATATCAAATATCTTTGGGTATAAATGCTGAGATAGCAAGTATTTATAAAAACAAAAACCACCACATGCACAAACCCCAAAATCTCCTCTAAACAGAATTAGATTTGAAATTTAAAACCCAACGGTTACTTCTGAATAACTGTAAAAAAAGTGACGACAAAAAAAAAAGTCACTAGCAAAAAATCCTGCTGTTCCACACAGCAATTCAATAACTTCAGTCAGTGATTTTACAGGTCCTGTTACATGGTTTTCCTCCATGTTAAGGGGGATATACTCTATACCAAATAAAGTACTACTGTATTCTGTTAATTTATTGTTGCAGAAAACGCATAGAAAATTGTAGAAATAGTTAAAAAAAAAAACCAACAGAAAACTCCTCATCTGAAAAGACACACACATAAATGATAAATGACATGTACAGATAAGCAAGTCTAGTTGCAATATAGGCAGTTCAGTATTAAAATTCTGTAACCATTTAGTGCTTTAAGACTAGCAACTTACACATTAAATAAAAGTTTAAAGTGACAGAAATGTTAAAGAATGTACAAGCTAAGATTTCAGCAAAGATTAAAGAATAAAATTGAAAAATTTCTCCAGAGTTTTCTCAACCAAGGGCAAAGTCCACTAGCTTGTGAGGGAGGACATGCATTTAAAACAAAATGTTTTCTATCACTATTTCCCAACTGCACCAACAAAAAAATTACTTATTTATATTGTAGACAAAAATTTTAAATTGATTCCTTTATGAGATAAGTTGGCAATCAACACTTTTTACCCTACCTAAAATCTAACAAAAAATTTGTTACTTCTTTAATATATCTACAATTTACAAATATAAAGTAAGTACTTTTGAACATCCAAACGTTTTATAGTGATACTATAAGGATCAATATTTAATAAGCCAAATTAAGCAAGAAATGCTTCACCCTTGTCTGAAGCCACGCTAGCAAAGCTAATTCATGGTACTATGAAGTTACCAGTGTCTCATCATTCTTACCTTCCCCCGCCTTTTATATTCTACCAGAAACGTCCTAGTCCAAAATCTGGTATGAGCACACCTCAAGAGAGTTACAGAAAAAGACCATCTGACTACCGTAATGAAATCCATAGCACGCTATTTTTACAAAAGGCCATGAGTGCTTTAATGTAACTGTTGAGCAGAAAACTTTTAAGGAGCAGTTTACTCCAATAAACAATTATTTTAATTAATAACTTAAAAAAACAAACCCAAGTTCATTCTTATTCTCTTTGTAAGTCTGAATAAATATTCAAAGTAATTTTGCTTTGCCATAATTGCCACATTATTTACTTATACCCTTTCGCTGTGATATCATTAACTCTCTCAACTTAGCTCAAATGATTGGGGCTCTCCCCTTCCCTGGTATACCAGAAAGGGAGGATTGTAACAAAAGCTTCCCTCTTAGTCCGCTAAGAAGTCAACTAGAGCCTCTCCTCTCCTCCCCCTGGCCTTACTTCTTCTCAGACCAACACTCTATCTTCTTAACACGTTGCTGCTCCAGAGCAGCTCACAGTAAGTACATTGCGCCTGCTTAGCTCACACCTCTGCAAGAAATGGAAAAACAGTAAAAAAGTAGAATATATCACTCTACTAGGAAGCAAAGTGCAGGACACTGTCCTACAGCAAAATGGCAAATTCAACTTTGAAAATATTAAGGCCTGTAAAATTGTGGATTCCCCCCCCCTCCCCATCACAAAGAGCTATCAAAGCAAGATGAAATAGTTCAATACTTTGGAAATATCCCTTCAGACTCACTCCTGTTTAAAAGCTGGAACCAAATGCATCTCCAGAGCCTGAACTTATTATTAAGAACAGTAGCCAAAACGTCACGTAATCACCACAGCGACAGCTATGAAGTACAGGCACTGCACTATCAACTGAGATCAGCAGATCACTTCTGCATTCTCAGAGAGCTCTTGCTGACCTTCAAGGCACGAAGCAATGCTCACTTGTGAAACAATCAAAGGTCTGGGGCAGGGCAAGAAGAGAGGAAACAAGTCTGTCTGAAGCACATTAAAGAGCAGTTTTCCTAGATAAAAGCCCAATACAAAAGTGCGCATTCTTAAAATGTTCCCACGTTCTTTGACCTTACTATCAATTTCAGCCCTGAAGTTCTTCCATGTTTCACATTCAATTTCATCTCACTGTATTCACATGTATTTGCTACAGTTATACTTGTTTGAGTAAAAATGTGAATTATTTTTGCATACGAATTTTTTCATTTACTGATCAATACACTGTTACTAATACGTAACTTGTATTTTACTATATTTAAGGAGCTACAAGTATGAATACTGTGTGGATTCTGCAGTGCTGGTAACGGACCCACACTAGAATTTTCATATTTGTAAGTTTTATTTTTTGAATCTATCCTGATAAAATTCTTTAATAAAATGTCTTAACAAGAGACTAAATCTGTGCCAACCTTAAAATTCTGTATCACACATGTTTATACATAAGAACAAAACTGAGAGGGAAGTTTATTTCCTGGGAGAACACAAAACATCTCAAATATTTATCAGTCTTCATTTTGCAAGAGTTACACCTGGAGCATCACAAAGCTTTAGTAAAACTTTACTTATTTAAGGTAAATACCTATTCTTGCTAATGTTCACTGGCTAAAACATCACTCTACCAAAACCCATAGGAGACACTACTTTAATAGCAGTTTAAGCCAGTCTATAGCTGCCAAGGTCCTACTTTTCTCCTGGTCTTGGGAGAACTAATGTAAAGGAGGGGGCAGGATTTTGGGCAAGTGTTCATAAAACTGCACAGCAAACATCTGAATTAAATCTTAGTAAGAAAGTTCTTTCTTTTTAACCCAATTCCCTGATGTGCAAGTAAGAGAAGGAGCACAAAGTGGGAGGACGAGACTAGGCTGCAGGAGGAATGTGACACTGCTTCTTGGCACTGCCTTAGGACAACTTGAAAGAATTTTGAAACTCCAGCTCCAATGTCTGTCTAAACTATTTCTGACAAAATCGTTGTGTCAGTCACGGACACACAGAGGTGTAACCGAGACAGCTATGCTGGCATAAACCCTAAATGCAGTTATACAATCATTGCTGGTCTCACTAAGGGATAGCGCAGTTAAACTGCTAAAGCTATGCCACGAAATCCGTGTACAACACAGCATACCTACTCTCATACTGGTCTAAAGTCCCCTACATGGTCATAGGCTGTGTCTAACTACACGAGATCTTTATCGCACCTAGGAGCATCAGACGTGGGCAGGAGTTGCCCAAAACTAATCCCAGTGCCATTGAGATACTCAACAGCAGAACGGGCACAGTGCAAGGGACGCCTGTTCCCGATAACCCAGTCCAGGAAAGCCTACGGGAATGAGCAATTTTGCAGGAACGCAAGATGCATTTTCCTTATCTCTTTATGCACAGTTCTGTCTTCAATGCAAAACAACTGAAAATCCCTGCAGATAAAGTATGCTTTAATAATCAGTTTGAACCATACTTTGAATTAGTCATTCTACAAACACCCAAAACGATCTGATGCAGATTCCGCAGTCAGTTCTGTAAGTCTACTTAGGTTCTAGTAGTTCTACATAAAGGAATCACAGGCTGCAGCTCATTTTAAATCAATTATGCTAATTTACTCACAGTCCCTGGGCTTGTAGACTTACGGAAATAGCTCTGAACAGTTTTTCTCTACTAGCTTCCCATATGGACACCCTTATTCCAAAGTGGAAGGTCTTACCTAAATACCATGAAGGCTCTTAGTTTCCAGGAAGGGAGCAAATACAACCCAGCTATTATGACTTCCATTTGTGCATGCTACCTTATTTCAGAGTAGTCTCCTGTACTTAAACACATCCTAACGTAGCAAAATCTTAAAAAGACTTTCTCACAGTTCACTTCTAAACACATCCACAGCTAAAAATAAAAAGCGACATACATCTGGCTCAAACTAAACTGCCTGTTTAACTAAAATACGAAGTAATGCATTTGTGGGTTTGCTTTTGGTTTTTTGTTTTTTTCCTCTTCATAAAACCTATTGTAGAATATGAAGGCATGTTACCTTAAAGTTTGATTTTCTGAAGTAACTAGAGGTAGACAGTCATCAGTCTTACCCAAAGAACTGTTGATCTTACTGGCTAATAATGAATAGAAATGATGAAATAATGAACACAATTTTTTTTTCCCCATTCAAATACTACAAGTATTAATACTGACATAATCTGAAGGGAAAATGCTAGCCAAGTCAGGAGTGCAAAAGTGGACTACATCCCTAGAGTGTCTTACAGAATACTATTTCTCAAAATTCACACTCTGTCATAAAAGAACTATACAGCTTAATTTCCTTATCTAAATTGCTGCAAACTTTTACCTATTTTGTCAGGGACAAAAAGATAGTCTGCATATTAATGATAAAGTTTAACCAAAAGCTTTTTCTCAATTTAATACCAGCAGCAATTATTAGCTTAAAAGTGATGAAGTATAGCAACAATAACAATCCTTACTAGGATTATGAAACAAGCTAGAAACCATTTAACAGGTGAATAATTTAGGAACTATACTAAGTACTTTCACTAGTTTAACAAATTTAATGCAACCAAAAGACCATTAGAAAACCCAGGACTGAATTGTTAAGCAGCGGTTTCTTGCAGTTTATAGTTACAGAAATTTACTACAATGAAACGTTAACTTTTATTTCAATTTCATACTGAGTAAAGTGAACTAACCTTAGGACTCGTACACTTCTTTCCTATTAAAGCCAAACTCCTGGAAACAAGCACAAAAGAGTGAATGGGAGACTGGGAAGGTTAAAGGATTGGCTAATTGCTACTATCCCTAAGGTTCACCAAGAGTTGCAGTCAAAGGGTACTACTATCTGGTAGCTGCAGCCTAATCCTAAACTGACTAACCCAGTCCAGTAACCAGTGACTGTTCTCTATCCTCAGGTTTTTCAGACATTACCAAAGAACATCAAACGAGCCTGACCAACTGAGACCAAGTTATTTTTCTGCCTTCCAATTACTTTGAAAATCTGATAGGTAGGTAGATCATTCACCAGAAATCAGGACTCAACGGCATACATGTTATCATCTAACAATGCCATTAACTGAACACAGGAATGAGCTGCAGATCTTGCCTTCCCTGCACAAATATTCCCACAATCAATATTCAGACAACTCCCAGGTCTGGTCAAATGATCACTAACACTGCATGTTAGGTATTTTGAATCACAGATTTAAGTAACATTCATCATATTAGCGCTCATTAGTATCTACATAATACTGATCTAAAAAGTACAATGGTATTCTATTCAGAGAATCCAAAAAAAGAACTACTGGTTTAGATAAACAGGTGTAAAACCACAAGTAAACTAATAATTCAGATCACCTTAGAAGTGAGAATAATAAGCAGTTTTCTTAAAACTTCCTAGCAAATGTATTTTGTTTTGAGCCAACTATTCTTTAGTTACCAAAAAACAGCTATTTGTGGACAAACTCGTTTGAAGGCAAAGATCTACAGATCCATTCTGCATCATTTTCCAATACAAACTGGAAGAAGATACAACCACAGTGTAGATAGAAGTAAGAAAACAGAAGATGCACAGTAATTGTATTCCAGAACTGTTCTGAAATAGGTGTAAACTTTGTCTTGCCTAAAATCATAGGCACACCTTGAAAGACACAACAGACAAAATTATTTTTGGCAACATACAAAGGATCTCACAAACTACTGTGAAGTTAAGATGATCTTCACATTTCAGAGAAATGCAGCTTAAAGAAGCATTATAGATCTCATATCTGTTCTACCTTCAGGGTTCCAACTCAGAACTTCTTCAACCTACAGTCCTTTACAGCTTTGCATCTACAGGAAAAACTTAGCCTTTGATTTGAAGAGGATTCATTATTGTCTTACAACAGTGGAAACTTCTGAATTAAAAAGGAAAAGTCTATTTAACAAATTGAAGAATTTTATACAGGGGAAAAGTTTAACCAGGTGTGACAACCAAGCTGTAGCTTCTGTCTTTATGTTTTCTTTCAGAAACAGAAAAAATACAGTAATAAAAAGCAAACTTTTACCAGAAATACGGAAACACGTAGAAAGAGACATCTAGGTGGCTTCTAGTCCTACTTTCTACATAAAGCAGGTACAATGAGAGCAGGTTGCTCAAGAACTTGTTGAGTTTTGAACATTGACAAGTATAGAGTCCAGGCTCTCGCTTGTCAATCTAAGTGTTTGGCTACTATAAAGATACTTTTCTCCAGAGTCTAGTCAGAATTTCCTATATTCCCCACCTGTAGCTGTTGTGTCTCATCCTATCCTCACGTACTTCTGAGACAAGTCTAGCTCTTCTCCAGAGCCTCTCATTACGTATTTCTAGATGAGAGAAGTGTTCAGAGGGACATCTTCCTGACAACAACATGAGTTCTGTCACCCTCTCCTCACACATCGTGTACTCCAGACCCTTAACCACCTTGATGGTGTTCTGCTGGGCACGCTGCAGTGTATCAGCGCCCTACACTAAGAAAGCCCCAAACTGGACACAATACACCAGATACGGTTTCCCAAGCATGGAAGAGAAGTGAAGAATCACTTCTTGCAACCCACTAAATACATTCTTGCTAATGCAACCCAGTATGGGGTTGTGCTTCTTTGCCGTAAGAGTACTTGGGAATCATGACAAACTTGCTCTCCTCTAGGTCTTCTAGCCAGCTCTGCTCCCAGTCAGTTTCCAGTCTGTATGGACTGATGCAGTGTTATTTCCTCCCAGACGCAGGACTTGGTACCTACCTCTGTTGAACTTCAAAAGGTTTCTGTTAGCCCATTCATTCCTTCAGCCTACTAAGATCCCTCTGCTTAGCAGCCCTGCACTCCCACATGCTGACACCACTCCTACCAGTTTATCACACACAAGTCTTCTGAGAGGCCAAATAGAGACTAGTATCAATATAACAATGTCCGTTTAAAAGTTCTCATCTTTATACATTATTTTCAACTTCACCCCTTTTAATTAATCAGGTGCATTCTACTTTTATTCACACAGTCCCACTGCACTCACTAAATCTCTACTGACTTCAATGAAACTATTCATACAAGGCAAAAGTTAACCTTGTGTATCAGCAGAAAACGGATACTGTTTAAGAAAAAAATATCTGTTCCTGACTCAGGAGCCATAACAAGAGACATCTCACTCATATATCTGCATTGGTTCTACACAATAAATGAGAAGAAAAACAAGGACCCACAATTTCCAACAGGCCCTTCTACTAACATGAAAACACAAATACTACTAAAGGTTTCCATCTTAGTAAATGCAACTTCTAGCACCCAAGACTGCCCAAATATAAACAAACGCAAGTAATGAAATTTTTCTGAGTCTGATGATTACTTACGGCTTTTCGAAATAGCAAGAAAACTTCAGAGATGTCACTTAGCACCTTACTATGAGCTGACAAAAATCACAGGACTGCTACAGGCAATGACAAAAGCAAATGAGAGCTACTCACTAGACCTCCAAAAGCCTAGGAAGGGACATGGTATGGCAGACCACTGTTAATGCTTCCTGTCTCCCTTTCTCCTGCAAATCACAAAAACACACAGAGGACTCCAAAACAAACACTCACTTCCTTCTGGGAAATTAAGTACTTCAAATTTTGCCATTAACCTACTGTCTCTGCTTGAATGCTGTTTTTAACTGCTACTTCAGATATCTGCTCATGCAGATATTCATGTTCCAAAACTGCAGTTGAGTTTAACTTATTCTCAGCTCTATCTGGGTTTACCTCTCATGCAGATAAAGCCCTGCCTCTTGATATTCATAAGAGAAAAACATGTGATAGACACCAGCAATTCTCCTCTTGCTAGGAGGAAGTTACGTTTCTGGATGTGTTACCTTTAGTGCTAGAGTAGTGGTTTCACCGTAAGGCTGCTATTAGCCTCTGACTTACAGATCATGATGAAACAAACCGGATGGCAAATTAAACATCGAATCCTTCAATGCTACCATAACACCAGTGCTCTATTATTATACAAAAACAAGTCACACATTGTTTAACATACCTGATGAACTACAACCACTTCTCAGCAACAGTCTTTAAGTGACCACAAGATTTTTTCATCATGTTTCTATTCGTCGTTAAGTGCCAGACAGATTCTTCCTCTCCTAAGATAGCTGCTTATAAACAGAGAGCAGATGAGGCTTTGACTACCCACTGCAGAGCTCCAGTAACTCTATTCTGAAATAATCCCAGCTAACTTTCACCAAAGCCTTCTCTCACTCACTAGAAGGGCGATACTATTCTCCCTCCGCCTATTTATTGGTTTCTCCATCATGCCGTAGCCTCATGCTTTCGTTCAAAACATGTTTTCTGGCTTCTGAATTTCAGCCCATAAAATCAAGAAGATAATGGAATAATGAAATGGCAGAACAAGAAAAGAGACAAAGTTGAATAACTGATGCCTTGCCTAGACTAGAATCTGGGCTATGATCTGACTTAATGTACAACTTAGTCATTTTAGAGTCTTAATGCAAGCATAGCGCAGTACTCTTAACACATTTAACCAGTCAAGTTACGACGAGTTACTACCTAGACTAACTTCACAGCTTCTTCTTTGTTAAAGATGCAGTATCTCATATACCTTAGAATTTTAAAGGTTTTTCCACACACAAAGGTAAAAAGTTTTATTTAAATCATATTTTGGAGACTACTTCCAACAAAGAAATTGTTGTTACCTTCATCTATTTAATTCAAATTAAAGAGATGCAAAGTTACAAGTATCTCTCCTAAATACACGGTATCCCACTTCTTTAGTTAATGTGCAAGGCTTATATAAACCTAGAAATAATAAAGCAAGAAGAGCAAAAATGCTTCTGTTGCTCAAGTGTGAAAAGACTTTAAATGCTTTTTCAAAATTCACAAGAAGTCCCAGACTCAGCTAAAACAAAGTAGTAGTAAAAAAAGTCCTTCATCTCTTCTCTGTAAGCTAGAGAGCAGGACAGTCTAAAACCCACATTTTAGTGATTTCCCAGAAATGCCATTTAAGTTAAGGAAATGGAAAGCACCAAGTAACAGGAAAAGTATATTTAGTCATATGAATAGCAAGGATCCATAGATCCTTTTCCACAGCAAGGATAAACACATTTTTCAGAACTTTTTCTTCACTGATATTTAGAAGCGAAATTTGGTGCTTCCAATACATACATGCAATAAAGAGGGAATTAATTGCCATCTAGCTGCTCCCTTTTAAAAATGTTTCTGGTTCCACCACTCTATTTCAGCTCAAAGGTGAGTACCAGAAGACAGAGAACAAACTTCCTATGGACTTTTGCCAAGTGTGCCTGCCCCCTCCTCCAGGCATTGGTGCTCATACTGCATCTGAAAGGAAACAGTGGGGCTGCTCTTCAGGTTCAAGTGTAGCTCAAACCATCAAAACAAGAATAATTTAAGAGCATACAACATGAGCCACTTTGCCTTCAGAAAGGGACTTAGAAGTTATAAGTAACAAATTTAGCAGTGCCATTCACTAAAAAGTTGGGTTGTTTTTTTTTAAAGGAATAAGGTTTAATAATCATTTTAGTACAAAAAACACATAGAAAAAAGCTTTTTTTCCCCTCTGTGATTTGTAGCATTTAGTTATACCTTCATTCACCATCTCACTCCATGTGAGTGCTCATGCTCACATGAGCACTCAGTGCTCAGCAGTGCTGACACCATAGTTTGACTGCCTTTAAATGTACAAACATTCACAAAAGACTTTGCTTGCAACTTAAACAACCACTGAGTAACACTGAAATTCTGCATTCAAGACAGGGGAGTTGGTATATTCCATAAACAGTAATTTCACACATACTGCTGTATCGGTATAACACTCATGCAGCTTGCTAATAGCATGAAAAAGAGGAAATGTCAAAATCTTTTGTATTGTAATTTTAAACTCCTATAATTTCAGTTTCTTAAGAATTGTGGTCTTATTTCTGGAAAGCTTTAAGAAGCCTAAAGGTTATTTCATAATATTATTTATTTCCAACATTGTGTATCGAGTCCTTCAATGTATTAAAGAAACAGGAAGAGTGAAAGATGTGCTCACTAGATTCAACCTTTACAATATGAAAATTTAGCAAGGATCTTCCCCATTAAGGTTGTGGGTTGTTTTTTTTTCCTATATAAAGCAAAGAGAAAGGGTCTTGAAGCCTTTAGACTGCACTTTCAAATAGAGATTTCTTTGTTCCTACAGTATCAGCCCGTTACATGGGGTACAAGGTCTAGATTTTCTAGCTTTAGTAAAAAGGTAGGCACCTAGAAATTTCTCTTAGTTTACATGCAATTCTGTACTCACTGTGCAATAGCTTGGCAAAATCAGCCTGGGCTCTGAAGGCAGCTCTAAAATGAGGCCTTTACATTTTTCTAGGGGCTAGTTCAAGCTGCATAGCAACAATGCTGTTAGCACAGACTCAATTTAAAAGCACATCAGCTCCTGCTACACTAAACACATTTTCCTTAAGTCATTAGCATCTTTCAAAAATTACCCTCTCAATTTTTCCTCTGTGAATTCATCCAGATTTCTAAAACACCGTCTTTAAGAGTTACATATTCACATTAATATTTCACAAGCATCTAACCTGCAACAACATCACAAGTAGGACGACAATGACGACACAACCATTAAAACCTCTCTGGCTGACATCCACCAACTCAGATACAGACACAGCAAAAGCCGTATGGATGCAATCCTGCAAAGGCTGCTGTGTATTCCCCCAAACTGAGCAGAACTTCTTTAATGTCCCCCTGAAAGGAGTCAGCTTCTCCTACTGACCACCACGTACCTCAGAACATACTGTTCAGGAAAGGAGGTAACATAATTGAAATGAGTGAGGCTTTAAAAGCATCCACCTGAAGGTGAGTAAGCCTGCAGTGGGATAAAGGAAGTTCTGTATTAAAGTAACCTAAATAAACAGGGATTTACTTGCAGTCCTCAAAAACAAGCACATTAGAGCCATGGAGTGCAGCCTCGGGCACCGGCGAGCCAGAGGGGCGAGTTACAGGGGACGTGGGAGATCCCGCACCCCCCAACCCCACAAATCGCTTCATCACCCCCGGCCCGCACGGAGCGGCCCCC
>VWZK01012128.1:167157-230895 GCA_013396935.1 Baryphthengus martii
CAGGCCCCGGGGCAGAGCTAGGGCGCTTCTGTTGTCATGGCTTCCGCCGCCGGCAGTGCGGTCCTCTCGGCCGCCCCGGCCCGGCCGTCTGCCCGCAGCGCGGAACAGGGGAGAGCCCTGAGGCACGGAGGGGGGAATGAGGTGAAGGAGTGCCCTCGGGAGAGCTGCGACGGGAGCTGAGCTGGGCCAGGGTCCGAGGTAACAGGAGAAAGGTCTGAGGTGTTCCTCTGGAAACAACTGGCTCCAGGAGGGGCGTCTTCTGGTGAAGTCCCTGAGCAAAAATAACCAGGGGAGGGTTTTAGGTGACTTGAGAATCTGCTCGACCTGCCCATACAGAAGTTCCCATCTGTCTCCCTCCCCCTTTATGCTCGCTGGAGAAGACTGCAGTTCTTCCACATCTGTCTTCTGGCCCGGCTCCTTGTCCTCTTCCCACCATTGCCCGTCCCTTGGAGACGCTGCCGCCGGGACAGGGGGGAACTGAGAGGCCCGGCAGGCTCAGGAGCAGGCACCTCTGAGGAGGCAGTCTAAGCCGCTGTTTAACTCCACGGATTCTGCTGCAAGATTTTTTTAAAAGCGGAGTAAAAGGTGAATGTCGGTCCTGTCTAATGGAATGTTACATTTTATTGCAGAAGCAAAGGCAGCAAGCCACAGATGTTGCTCTGCCTAGAAAACTGAAATAGGCCGCCAGTAGTCATCCCTGCTAGCCCGAGGTGCACAAAATACAGTGCAGTACGGAGGAGTGTAGATAGATTTTCAGAGGGGAACATGAGATTGCATATACTCCGGTTTATTCAGGAACTAGAGGCTTTCAAGACATTAAGGTCTATAAAAAGATTATATAGTGCCTTCTCTTAATGGGGTGCAGTGCAGGACAATGTACAACACAGACATCTCAAGAAATGTCTTCTTCTGGTATGGCTGTCATCTGCGAGTGCTGCTTATTTATCTCCATTAGTATGCACAGCATTTTGGCTATTATATACACAGTAAAGAAAGTATAGGCCCAACTGATAAAAATAATCTAGCAACTGTATACAGATGCATATAGTGCTTTTTCTCTGTGTGTTCACTCTTCCCCTGTGGGTTGGCTGGAAAAAGTCCATTTTCCTGCAAGAATGTTGTACCATGTACATCTGTTCATCGGATTACGGCTTCTTCAACCAACGCTTGTTTTTAATGCAATACAAAATGCGGTTTTTCAGCTGAGGTTTTCACTAGCTTTTTTAGAAGAACCAGTTTGCATTAGGCCTGATTTCTTTTTAATGACTTCTAGTGTGATCTTAAGCCTTCATCTTCAGAATAATTTAGACATCTAAGTCCCACTTGTTGTCCCTGATAAGGATTCTACACCTGGTGTGCAAAACAATCCACACACTGAGCAGAGATACTTACTTCTGTTCTGCAGAAGAGGGTGCCAGGCATCGAACAGCAGCCAGCACCCCCACCACTGCAAGGCACAAACTATTTATAATAGGCATGAGACACTTGATTGCTTAGTCATATTTCTCTATCCATCCTACAGCATACATATGTATGCTATCTAATGATTAAAACATTTTAGGGGGGATTCAAGTAGGTTCCCTAATTAGCATGATAATTACCTTAGGGATGTGTATTTTAGCATTATAATTGCCCAAAGTTACTTTAGGACACACTCTTAGGTCATTTTTGGTCCAAAAGTCATATATTTTGTTATCTTCCATCCAAGTCATCAACAGCAAAAGAACCACAAGAGAACCACAAAAGACATTGTTTTGTTTCACAGCCTATGGAAGGTTGACAAGCACTCCCTGTGATGCCTCAACCATGTTTCAGCCAAAACTCTTGACAAATGTTTAGCCTTGTTCTTTTGACACCACACTGATGTGTCTTAAGTTCCTTTTGAGGAGGTGGGTGGTGGCTTCTCTGTGCCTTAGGCTTTTACCTGTAAAATAAGGGTAATAACTTTTCTCTGCCTCTTAGAGCTCATAGATGAAGGTTGGGTTTATGGTGTGCTGAGCTCCTACTGACTACTATAGACAGAGATTATAAAGGTGGTACATAAAACCTCTGGGTTAAATGCCTCAGGTCTTTCCAGACAACTCATAGAAAGCTGAGCTTGTACTATTCAGATTTTCCCCTGAATGGAGTGGAAAACATGACCTTTATCAAGTGTCAGAGTCCTTTGTGTTCCTGTGAGTATGCTTGTATGTTACAGGTAGTAGACATCCAGTAACAGCCATAGTAAAGGGCAATGATTTCGCCTGGTTTGTATCTAGGTTCATTTTCACGTGCTCATTTGGATTACAAATGTCAGAGTCTGTTACTGTAAAAAGCAAATCAAATTAATATGAATTATTGTATCTCTTTTCCTAAGGTTACCCCACTTCTTTCTCTTGACCTTAAATAGGTGTCTTTCCCTTACCTCACAATGGTTTCATATTCACCATCTACTGTCTTAAATTTCTCTTTGGTAAAAGGTAGATATAGAAAGGCTTTCTGGAGGGTAGAACAGAGTAGTGGTGAGTCTTGCCAGGATTAAAATACTGCATAAAAACCAGTACCTTCTGTAATCAGCATACTGGGGTTATTGTATACCTCCTAGTCTGTTTTACACTGTACGTTAGTTCGCTATTTTACAGAAGACTCTACAGGCTTTTAGGCTACAACTGGACTGTAGACTAGCAGTCTTTGAATAGGGGTTTGGTTTAAGGTTTGCTTGGGTTTTTTTTTGTTTGGTTAGTGTTTTGGTGGATTTTTTTTGTGAAATAAGAGAATGCTTAGGAAAAAACCTGAGAATACAGTGTCTTTGTGTGATTTCAGTGACTGCCGCACCTGACTTCATAATATATTTTATAGTAGGTTGATAATATAGTCCTATGTTTATCCTTTCAATTAAGTTCTCATTTATCTTTCACCCTTAGAAAAATCCATACACCAAATGTAAAACTGTAGTCCATGGAACACAGTTCACTTTTGGAATTACAAAATTTTGTAGTATATCTGATTTTAAGAGATAGTTCTTTCATTGATCTCTTCCTCAATTTAGCCTTATACCAAACAGTTCTTTCAATTAGCAGCTTTCACAAACTGGCTGCAAACTGGTCTGCACATCTGCCCGTTGGTGTTGATCTTAAACAACAGGGTGGGAGACAATTCTGGATATCCATGCATTGTTTAGTCGCTTTGGAATATTGGTTTGAAATACGTCTGGAAGCAGGAGCAGGAAATACAGTGTTAAATTAAGTTCAAACTGTGTAGGATTAATGCAAGAGGGAAGTCTATAGGATCAGTGCCTATAAAGTGACATCAGTGGTGGTAAGACCTCAGCCCAAGCTCTCGCTGCGGAAAGGCTGCCAATATGCATTAGCCAATGTTAGGATAACCAAACATCCTAAACACTGCAACATTTCCCATGTAATATGGGAAATATTATCTATCCTACAACCTGTATATAGGAAACAGTTCCCCGCGTAGAAAAGTGGCTGTTGTTCATGCACAAGTTGTGCATGTTTGGCCCACTTGCTGTACACACAGTGCAGTCGCCACGTGCATGGTGGATCTCTCTGAGACGATGGATGCCTGCCAAGCCCAGTATTCTGCCTGGGGACTCCAAGATGAGTATGGCAGCACTACGTATGATCAATTTTATGTTCTTCAAGG
Organism: Baryphthengus martii; assembly: GCA_013396935.1. Lineage (NCBI taxonomy): Eukaryota > Metazoa > Chordata > Aves > Coraciiformes > Momotidae > Baryphthengus > Baryphthengus martii. The sequence goes on from VWZK01012128.1 coordinate 170,800, forward strand.
TAAGGTTCTTGGTGATCTTTTTTCTCATTTCCCTATTTTCCTAATGTTATTTTGTTCATATCAATAGGATATTTTTCTACCAGAATTACTCAGAATTTGGAATTATTGAGATTGTTCTCTGCGATTAGAAGAAAATGACAATTTTGAATCTATAATTTTCCAGCACGCTAAGCCTCTTTTGCCGCTTTGTGTCTTGCATAGCTCCTCTCCTCATCTTGGCTTCTTCAGTTTAGAAAAGTCAGAAATGTCAGCCTTGATCTTCTCTCACCGTTGCTGGAGAATTTCTAATTGGAAAGGAGAACTGTCTCAAGAGATCTGTATATTGATCTTAAAACACTTTAGAAACAGGGGGTTGAACCTGTAACATGTTTTTAATTACTACTAAATTATTATTTAATATACAAGGATTAACTTTACAGGCTGTATTAGATGGTGTACACTTTTCATTCAAATGTTCATACACTGATTTACAATAACGCTTTCTGTTTTTTTTTTAAATCAGCAACATTCATAAAACTAAGTTATTTTTAAATTTAACCCTCATTTCCCACCAAACTTACACCTACGGCTCCCTCTCTCTCTGTCATCCCAGCTTTTCACAGAGAGGCCTACACGCCAGAAGTTGCCTTTTTGATCTGCCTATCGTTTAGCACATTTGAGAGACTAGAAATAAATTTAGCCCGCACGTTTATTGTCTGTCATATATTGTGTTCCTGTCGTGGCAGCGTCTGGATGACTCAACTCATTCCGAAGATTATCTCGATCATAAAAATAACTAACTGCTTCTGCGAGCGGGCCGAGCCCTGAGCGGTGGCGGTAACGCCGCCGTTCCCGCCCGTGGCGCGGCCGAGTGCGCGGGCAGGGGTAAGAGCGCCCTCTCCTGGGCGTTACTGGGCGGGCGGGCGCCTCTGAGGCGTAGCCCGCGGCTGCGGAGATCGGTGCCCTCCGGAGGACTCAGGGCGCTGCCGCTGCCTTGTCCTGGGGAAGAACTCGCAGGAATTCCGCCGGCAGAAGTGCCTAAAGCAGCAGAACAGAAATCGGTCGATGTGCCTGGTAGAGGGAGGAGGGGGTTTATTCCCTCACGATGTTGGCGCTTTCCAACTTGTGTTTTTCGTGTCGGTAGCAGCTGAAGTGTATACGCTTAAAAAGGCAGTAAAAGTGTCCTCACTAATCAGGGGGCATCTACAGTAATTCAGTTTGACTTCATAGGATGCGGTTCATCTGATTTAGGGGAGTTAGATCAGAAATTAATCCAGCTATTGGTTTTACATCAATCGATCTATGGACTAAACAAGATTTAGTGAAGTTTTCATTCAATATTGCATGTGTGGAAAATTTTGGTAGCTTAATAATAGCACTTCACTTGTTAAGGGCTGTTATTAGAAATTGAGAGGACACCCTGGACTCTTCGTTAATTTGGTGGCCCAGCAATATCTTCTAGATTAATGTTACATCTGAACCCCATGGTTTTGGTAGGAATACCTGGCTACAAACAGCCCCAATGCTTTTAAGATTGTTAGCAAAATTACTGGGTTTTTAAACCTCCAATTCTTTGTGGAATAGTGATTTTCAATTGGTGATACATACACCTCAGAGTCTTGGGACTGTTCTTACGGGTTCATGAAAAAAAAACACAAAACAACAGTTCAGCTGGGACATAGTTCTTGTAATTCCGCAGGAGGTCCCAAGTTTATTAATATTCTTAATGAGCAGGCATCTACCTTGAAAAATTTGGCATTAGCAGACTGACAAGTTGATTCCAGGGAACTAGGAGCGTTTCTTATACAGGAAAAGGTGCAAAGCTATGCTCCTCCCTATCAGAAAAAGAAAATAGCAATCTTCTTGAAGGTCTTTTCACAGTGAAAGAAAGCTGGGAATACAGAAATAGATTTCACATGGCTATTATTATTAGTTTTATGAGTATTAGAGTTATAAGGGAAGAGAGGACTTGGCTAATGGTATAGAGCATATAGTCACCTTGCTACATTGCTGGTATATCATTTTCCACTCGGGAACATTTTCTACATTGACTGAAATATTTTTATCATTTTAAGCATTTTGTATTACCAATATTTTGTATTACTCACAGTACCTTACCAAATATATGTAATTTTAATTAAACATGGCAATTGTCCTTTCATAGATAGGTACAAAAGAGACTTAGAGCTGCCTTAAAAGGGCAGCTGGACAGCTTTTGCTGGACAGCTGGACATCATCTTCTTCTCATGTCCTTAGGACTTGTGACTGAATAACAATCACTGCTATTTTAATGACTGTAGGGGCTGAAATCAGATTCAGGCTGATGCTCAGAAAACCTCCATTTCATAAGTGTCATCACTACTGAAGTATATGCGACCTTGAAGCAAAAAGCTTAAATATGTTGTTGAGTGTAGTGGCAGCCAGGGAATTACCTAAAGGCAGTGAGTAGTTAAGAGAGAAGATAAAATGGCATTGATATTTTGGAACCATTGCTTGGAGGTGGAGTTACAGTCTCTCATTAGGCAAGTGGAGTTTAGAATTAGAACTGGAACAGTAAATTATTGCAAAGCGTTAATTGAATGAATATGGGAATCCAGAAAAAATAAAATATAAACCCACTTTCTGTTAGAGGAAACATAAATGCAGTCATAGCCTCATTGCACAGCATTGGTAGTGGTCTTTAATCGCTAAAATATTTTTGTATTCCTGACAGTGTAGATAAGCTAACTGCCACAAAGCTCACAGTGTACAAAGTGGTCCAATTGACAGCATGTAGATCAAATTTGAGTCTCCAGGATGCTTCCATCTGGTTCCCTGCCCTTTCCTTTGAGGAGACAGATAACACTCAGTTAAGGAGTATGTGTTGCAAACTATCCTCCTACATCACTGTCATGTCTTCTTGGAAGAAAAGGGTGAGACTGGACACCTTTTCCTCTTCATGTGTGTGACTGAGGCATAGAGCCATTAGAGCAGCCTGCAGAGAGGATCGGGCTTCTGCAGGCAATAATGTTATACAGGACATATGGTCCTAACTCAAAAAAGGTTTCCAGCTATAAGAGAATATGGATTAAAGATGTATGAATAACCGCAGTACAATACAAGAATATATGCAGTAAAATCAGAAATCTGCTTGAAGCTAAACCAGAGAGAACATATTCCAGTATACTTTGCATTGTCAATTGTTATGAATCTCTTCAGTGATGTCTTTGTTTTGTAAAGCACAAGACTTTTTAGGGATCCTGAAAAGTGGGAAAACGTAATTACTTTTAATTTAAAAAATCTGGAGCTCTTGAATTTGGCTATTATTGCTTGACTTAGCAATTTCAGGATTCTGAGGGGTATTGAAAATTCTAGCTAGAATCTGAATTTATTTCTAATGATGGCCATCTTGCTAAACTACAGTATAATCTGTCATGATGAGCACCAAATCCACAACTGATGAAAGTGTTTTGGAACCATCTACAATAAAAATTTACAAAATAGTCAAGTTTGTCAGAGATCATCCATAAAGAGCTCAACCACGACAGATGGGTAACTTATCAAGCTGTTGATACCATCCTAAAATGTCTGCATTTTGGAGGCTAGAATAACTTGGTATTAGGCAAAAAACCACCTTTTCTATGGATCTTACTACAGTAGAACAATAATTTAGGGCTAAATCATCAAGTCTAAATCATTAGTCATGGTTTAGACCACAGTTATGTAAGAAGATAACTGAACTGCATTTGAAGTCATAGAAACCAATAAGGACCAACTCAAGAATACAAACTAAGACAAACTGATTTTGTTGTTTTCCTAACCTTATTGTCTCCAGTTTGGCCACGTGGCTAGCGAGAATATGAGATCTGGCAAGTTATTAGAGGAGAAGACTGAGGATAAAGTCAGATTAAACAAACAAGGCTCAAATAGTGTTCTGTTAATGTATTGAGTAATGTGTGGTTTCCCTGAACCCAGCAGAAGTAAGAAACTTACTGGTCTTTGGATCTCTGTCAGGGACATGATGTTTCACAGAGCAGTGTCTAGAAAATCCCTGCTGTTCCGTGTGTCTTTCTTTTCAGTAGTAGCATATGCCTTTGTTTAGGTGGAAGATCTAGTTTAGATGTAAGGAGTTTCTTGTCTTGTACATATTTCTCAAATGAGGGGTAGCAATTATAGCAGTTTCAGCCAAGTATAACCCATCTCATAAAATTCCCTGTAGCAGCTTTTCCATACTCTGACAGAATGCAAAAAGATCACATGGTAAATTGGAAGTTGTCACATTTTAAAAGGCAGCATTCTAGACTGTATCGTTCTTTCCCCAATTAGAGGTTAGTCATGCTAGGAGATACTCAGTCATGCTGTATGATTTGTATTGATTTTGCAAATCCTAACACTTAGTCCTAGGTATGTTGTGACATTATGCTCTTGGTCGTTTCTCCAAACACACGGCAGACGTAAAAGATACTAACAGTGAATAGTGTGTACATATTGTGTCTTCCTGCACAGATATTTCTAGGTGTCTTAATATCCCTGTATTTTGCTCCCACTGAAATGGTGGTTAGAGTGCTCTGCAGGTGTACATCCTCCTGGATTCCCTCTTGAGCAGCACAGTATCATGGAACTACAGCATGGTCAAGGTTGGTAGGCACCTCTCGAGTTCATCTAGACCACTCCCCTGCTAAAGCGGGGTCAGCCAGAGCAGGTTGCCCAGAAGGATGCTGTCTGTTAGGGTTTTGAATATCTCTAAGAATGAAGATATCACAGCCCTTCTGGGCAACCTCTGCCAGTGTTCAACCACCATCAGAGTAAAGAAATGTTTTCTTATGTTCAGCTGGAATGTCGTGTGTTTCAGTCTATGCTCCCTCAGCAGTTTCTCTACAGAGGAGTTGGACTTCTATAATATGGCACTGAGACAAAATCTTTTTCTTGTTTTTTTTTTTCTGTAATTATCTCCATTTTTAGAGACATCTATGTCCAATGTTGACCCTAGTAGCTTAACACAAAGTAACCACAAGAACCCATTTAAACACTGAAAATGTAAATTCACATTCTTGAACACCAACATGGTTTCCCTTAATCTGTGCAGTGGTTTTGCAAAATTTGTAAACTGTGAAGCGTGAGCTGAACACCACAGATTGATTTTTTTCCTGATCTGACAGTATTATCAAGTTCTGTAAATCATAATTTTCTTTCTTATATCAAATCACTTGTAGAGTTTACAGCTCCTGTTCAACAGGTTTGACATACCACAGCAAATATCCGGCTGCATCATACTACATCCTCAAACAGAAAATATGCACAAGCTGAAACCTTTCACATAGATCTTGGCCAGCTGAGAAAGCAGTCATTTCTGGTTTGCTTGTCAATACTCATGTTTTAAGATCCGAAACAAAAATCATGGTTGAATGTGCTACAGAAACCAGAGTATTATTTACAATGATAACAGATCAGATTCTTTTCCAACAATTTGATTTATTTCTCTGTAGTGCATACAGAGATGCTGCCATGTTTTATGTGATAGAATACTGATCTCTAAGGACTGAATTATGCCTTTTGATACACCTACTCAGTGATGTGTGAAATCTCTTCTCTCTTTGTTCTCTTTTTTTTTTTTTTCCCCTTGGTAAATAATGCCTTGGCTTTTAAATGGATGGTTACTCTTAAATTTCAGTCATATACTGAGTGCTTAATACCAACTGCAAAACTGCATATATGCATTTCAGACCAGAGTAATTCCCAGGTTCTGACCAGAAAGTTTAACTCTGTGCTGCTTTTTAGATGTAGTAATGTGTTCCCGAAAAATCCTTCGAGATCTTATTTTCATTTCCTCTCTCACATTTTATTCTGCACTAATATTCATCAAATCTACTGGCTTGCGTTTTGTGCCCATGGTTCATCTATTAGAGATGGCTTCTTCTATTAGAAATTCACATGGAAAATGAACAGAGATTCATTTTTATTTCAAGTCTATGAAAAGTTGAGGACAGTTGAGGACTCTGACTCATGTTCAAAAGCAGCTTCAGACTATATGCTGAAATGGGTCTGAACATAGAGAGAGGGTGACATGAGTTTTTCCCAAGTGGCAGCAATTTTCAGATGAGTATAGCAATGTTAGCTGCTGGTAACTTTATGGCTGCAGATAGTTTAGAGTTGTGAACTACTGTTGCTTTAGAAGCAGTTCACACTGTTTCTCATCTTTCCTTTGCAAGAAAGCCACTACAATCGTGCAGCTGCTATTATGGCTTCTGCCCCAGAGTAAAAACAATTTGTTGAGGTTACACCAGTGTTGGTTCACTCAGACCGCATTTATAGAGGGGATTTCCTAAAGTATTTGCTAAGCATGTCCCTGACACTGATTGCATAATTATTAATCACAATCAAATTTAATGAAACTTTTTCTTATTAACTTTTATGGTTACTGAGATCTTAACTGTTCTAATTCTATAGATCTATTTCAGTCTAGTTCAGGTGGTCTGTCTTTACCAGTGAGTAAAAACAGTTTGGTGGTTCAAATGTTAATCCTCCACTTTAAAATGTTTGGGTTTTGTTTGTTTTGTTGGGATTTTTTTGCAGGCTAGATGTTGTCAGTGTCCCAGTTGGCCTGCTTGTATTTCATAGTTACTCAAGTTACTAGTCGATATTCCAGTTAAGCATAAAATAATCCTTGTCATTCCCTCTACTTCAGATTTCCTTCCTCCATTTCCTAGTTACAAAACTTCATTGGGCAGCTGTGATCTGGCAGCATTGCAGCAATCCTTTGTGACCATTTCCCCTGGACTGTGGCTAAATTAGCTCAAAGTCTGTTGGTGCTTCAGAAGCACAAAAGCCCTGCGTAGATCCCCTGACAATTTCAGTGGAGTTTCTTCTTTCCACCGAGCCATATTTTTTTTCTGTGAGTCCTGACAGGTTAGGTTGTGGTCGGATGTTCATTTAGCTTGTATCTGTACATTGACAGAAAATCTGGCAGTATAAATTTGGTTCAGTGATGATCACGTGACTAAATTTCTGTTCTATTAACCTAAGGACACAATGTAGTCTTGTGCCAGCTAATTCACAGGCTTGCTGCCTAGTATCCCAAAGTGCTTTTGAGTTCTCTGGTGCTTTGTGAGATGCCAGCGCAGATGAATTCTAGGAATGTTTGTGAGCAGCTTTTTTAAGGACTTGGCTTCTTTTTCCAAAATTAGATACCACTTTCCAAAGACCCAGTGCTGCTGCCAAAAAGCCACTCCTACCTTGTTAGTGCAAGGGTATTTTATAATCTTTCCCTTTCCACTTCCTGGATGCCATTTTCAGACCAGGCTGCAGACGTCTTCCAAGTGGCTCTTCAGTATCAGAATCTGCGGTAGAATTTCATGTAGATTCCTTCTAGAAATAACATTATCTACCCATTCTGGACTGCATACAAGAAAAGAGGGAGCCGACAGAAAAGAACATTAAGACATTAAAGAGTATTTGTCTCATTTCTAGGTAATTCTTCAGATATCATGAAACTGCGTGAATTGCAGGTGAAGAACATCCACTCCACAGAGCATCTGGGTGTGAGTGAGGCAATGCTTAGTGGCATGAGTTATGTAGCAAAGAGAGAACATCAGCACAAAGACAACTTTAGGATGGGAAAAGTAATTTTCTCAGGTATCTGTAAACAAGCTCATCCATTACTTGGCAACTTAGATCACCAATAAGATGCCTACTTTTCCCTTATCTACCAGGATAGAAAAGTTGAAAGCTGGCACTGTGATATGGAGTGTGACATCTGCCTGTTGCTTTACAAAGTGCCCAATCCACACTATTTTCAGATGACGGATGCAAAGAATGTCATAGAAAGTTTTGCTTAACTCCCACCCTCCTCCATTGTACGAGGTTATTTGTGGAAGGAACATGACCATCTTCTGCCCTTCAAACAGTAGTTTTCATAGTTTTAGCTTGGCAGTGGGCAGCACAATTTTAGCATGTCAAAATCAATGGATTTACTATTCTTTCTCTGTTACTAGCTGATCTTGAATGCATTTCATGCCTTTGTTCACAGAGTAGCCTAAGTCATCACTGTGTTCATCATAGTTTGACTGCCAGAAAGGAGACTTCATAGAGAGAGTTTGAAAACAGCCTCCACATCAGCATCTTGTTTTATTGCTGTATCATGCACTGAATTTGTAAGGGGGAGCAGATGGCTGAAGCTTGGGAGTAGGAAGCTGAGATAGAATCAGTGCGTGCTATGGCTTGTTCATTTGCCCATGGGAACCAGGAGGGCCAAATTCTGAGGGATGTTCTGGCAGCATGTTTTATGCAAAACACCTGTCTACTTTCTGCTTATATGTATGCACTTGCTGATTTGAAAGCAATAAGTTTATGCAGTGTCTCTCTTGTCCCTAGTCTCTACTTTCTGTAGCTCCTATTGCCTGCCCGTCTTCCTTGACTTCACACTATGAAGACTGAGCCATGCGGACCACACTTTCACGAATCCATCCTTTGTTAGGCTCATCAGCTTCCCATATTTCCAAGAATGCTGATGGAAATGTACATGTTGAACAAAGAAAACTAATCAGAAAAATAATTGCCATTTTTTTCTGTCAAAAAGGCAGTACAAATAATGCAGAATACAATACTGAAAAAGAAAATCTCAGATTTTACTGAGACTAGTTATGTAAAACTATTTACAGATATGCAGAACTTTGCAGTAACAACATGGGGGAAGAAATAAGAGTAGGAGGGGGGAGCTGCTTGGCATGAGTGCTTTCATCTCACCCAGAGGGCTGGCTGGCTGGCCAGATAGTGTTGTGCTGAGTTTTGGGGCTGCATTTGATTCAAAGTAAGAGAGGAAGATGTCATGGCTCTAGCTAGAAGTGCCATCATTGCACACTGCTTTCTTGTAGATTTCTCAGTTGTTATCCCCATCAGCTCCAGACTCTTTGCAGGTTCTGACAAGGCATCTGAGACATTCTGCTCATTTAATCTTGCCCTTCCAGTTCTAGCATTATTCAAATTCAGTTTTTCAAGAATCAATCACAAGAAGACTCTTCTCAAATCCAGCAGTTGCCCCAAGTGTGCTTGCCGTCCTCTTAGCAACAGCAGACTGTTTGGCTTTACCCATAGGCGAGAAGATAGAAGTGTCTAGTATTCCTGCCTCATCTAGACAGGAAGAATCTTCTTCTCCACTATTGTATGGTTGCCATTGCCCTCCTCTCTTGTTTGAGCCAGGACTAGTGTTAAGCTGTGTCTCGTTTTGGGATTTCTCATCTCAGATCCGTTTTCTAGAACAATGACTAGCCCTGTGTGCTAGGCGTGGGAGACGGATAGGAAAGGCTGCTTAATATGTTGGGAAGATGTCTCTGCTTGCTTCTAGAACAGCTTGTTCCCTGATGAAGGGTTAGGATGGCTGAAGGAGAGATGTGAGGAAGGATGCAGCTAAAGTTGATCATTCTGCTTATGTCCACCCTCTGACACTGATGCCTTGGATAGCTTTTTGTTTGGCCAGGACAGCCAAAGCATACTTCAAGCCAAGCGTACCTTGATGTTGCTGGTGTTCATGGTTCCTGTTGCACTCTAAACTCCTGGACAGTCTGTCAAGAAATCTGTTCTCTCAGGAAACATCATAGGGATGTAATTTCATATTTCCAAATTAAAGATAAATTTTAGTATCCTTAGTGCCTTACAAGTGGTTCAATTCCCTGGATTAGGGAAGACAAGATGACACAAGCTTTGCATCTGCATACTTTTTCATGTGTTGGCCTGGCTTTGTGTCAGTGCCTTGATTCATTTTTCAACATTGCCACTGTTTAGTTGGGAGCTAACAACACAAGAGAAAGGGCTGAAACCTGGGAAAGGAGAGACAAGATCCACGGCAAGTCAGGGCTGTGTGGTGTGGCCAGACGAAGGTAGCCTGCCTGCTGCCTCTCAGGAAACAGAATGGTTATGCTCAGAGCCAGCCCTAAATAAGCAGAGTTAGCCTACCCATGTCTTACAGGGAGAGATGGCTCTGCACACCAACGATGGCTGGATGTGCAAGGCTACCAGCTGGCAATGTGCCTGAGACTTGGCGGAGTAATAAAGGCTTGACACCCAAGGCTAGAAAAAAACTTTCAGAAAAAAACCCTGAGCCATGAAAGGAGGCTTGAAAGTCCCATGACAACAGCAAAGAGTGATGAGAACAGCCCAGCTTGGTGGGCCATATGGGGGGCATATCAGACTGTACGAGGAACTGGTGCCATGAGGAGGCACTGGCTTGTGAAATCTCGCAGCTTCCATCCAGCCTTCCTTTCTCACTGTAATTGTATCATCATCTTTGTTTCCTGGCTTGGAGGAGGTAAGCCACCCTTGAAAATACTGGAGGACAAGATTTTCTTCACTGTGTAATCACCATTGCATCATGACATGGTATATCACTGTCCCCAGGACAGGATGTGGTTCATCTTTCCATCTGGGACCGTGACACCCCAGCTCCTTGGCTAGGCACAGGTAAACCCAACTGGCTGACGTGAGAAGCCACAATCTGAAATTTTCCATTCTAACTGCATTCCACAGTATCTAAATGCATATTTTGAGGGATGCTTTAATTACTGAGAAGCCTTGTGAGTCGTGAGCTCCTAAAGAGGCTTTCGATTTCTAGGTGAGAAACTACACTACACTGTACGTTCCCTCATGCTTCCAAGGTGATGGCTGGGGGCCAAGCAACCCAAGCGACCGTAGTTCTAGGGGGGGCGCAGAGCCCTGCCCGGGGAGGCTCTGCCAGATCCACAAGCACAACACACCCCAGAGGAGCTACTTTCCTGGCGTCTTCTCAGCGCCGACTGACTGGAGCTTTATTTTGAAGAGAAGCGTTGCTTGAAAATGACACCGTCCGGCGCGCCGGGCTGCCGCGGCCGCGTACCCTCCTTGCCCGCCTCCCGCCCAAGTCCGNCGAGCCTGGGGAGCCGGCGGTGGGGGCTGCAGGGTAACTTCAAGCCTGCTGAAGTACGGGAGCGGCCCCGCTACCGACGGCTTGGCGGGTGCGCGGGAAGGTAAACAGGAGAGAGCCGGGGCTCGTTATTAGGCAGCCCTCTTATAAACCAGTGAAACGTCCACTCGCCTTCTTTATAGCTGCTCTGATTTGGGTTTTTCTGGTTGTTGTGGTTTTTAGTGCAAAGCGGCACTCTCTGTCTGCTGTGGGGTTTGTTGTTATTTTGCTGTTTTGGTTTTTTTAAGAAGGATCTCAGTCTGATACTTTGAGCCAAAGGGGTTTAATTTTCTCTCTGTAAAGAAGCTGGAAGTGGCATTGCTGTCACCAGGGTATGCACTCTCAAGCTGCTCCCTGCTTTTTGGAAAGTGTGTGTGCCGAAGTGGGAGAAGTTGAACAATGTTTTGTTGATAGTCTCAGGAAAAGAACAGTGTCACGCTGCCATTAACTTATTAGAGTTAGGATTCCTGCCAGGATCTCTTCATATGTCTCCTCCAAGATGTGGTTCTTAGTACATTACAGTGGAGAAGGGCCATATTGGCCTTGGAGGTATCGCCCGTGGTCATTCCTTCACAACTGTCACCATGCTGGGTTCCCTTGATGTCCTGCCCTGCAGCTCAGCCACTGCCTTCCATGGCAATTCTGAAGCCTCAGCGAACCACTGCTCCTGTGTGAATGTGGCGCGTGACCTATGTCAAAAACTCATTCCCTGGCAAACACCTGTTTGTCTAGTTAGCCTTCAGGTTTGTCTTTTAGAGTATGGATTTGTCAGTGTAGGGACTGGGTGTTGTATACATCCATGTCTATGCATATAGATAAGTCTTGAAAACCATCTCAGTTTTTTAGGGATGAGGACATCTAACTTTTTTTGTCTTAATAGCTTATGTTAATATTATTAGTGTGCCGACTGGAGAAGGTACATATCTGCTGTGAGCATTCGCAGGTTATGTCTTAGTAGCTTTTTCATGCTTAGGTATTAGAGTGCTTTCCACTTTTACTGATTTCTGTTACTTTCCAAAAACGGACGTCAGCTCAAAAAAAATCAAAATGAGAAAAAGCACGAAACCAATCTTACTTTTGATCTCGTTCTCTATACAGTAAGAGAGAATAAATCCTTGATAATTCCATCTCATTCTTGTGACCTGTCAAGATGAAAGAAATGAAGTTATTGTTGTTGTTCGTTGATTAAAAGAGGTGACCCCGTCACTGGCAGCGTGGCTCGAAATGGTAGAAGCAGTTGGCAAAATCAAAGTGATTGTAATGTTAGCAGTACATTAGTCTGTTCAGTCCTGAGCAATCTTCCTTCCCCTGCCATTGAGGTGGGTGAGTCCAGCCTCTTTTGTTCTTTTTGCACTGCTTTGTAAAGTACAAGATTTACACTTTTTGCCTAAGTCTAGAGCGGCATGGACTTCCTGTATTTTAAGTGGTTTAAGATCATTTTGTGTAAGGTGCTAAACAAGTTCAAAGCCGTGCTGGATGTGCTATTGGTCATTCCACAAAATATTGTCACGTGTACTTCCCTGGCAGGCAGGGATGTCTCTGACCCACTCAGGACCATAAGGCAGAAGTTCTGATTTAGAACTGAGATGGTAGCAGCAGCCATTCTGTAGCTCTTGGTGCATCTTATTTTAGCCTAGCTGGGTGTTGTTTTACTGACTACAGAAATAATGATCATGGTTCTGTGAAATTTCTTATACTGTGCACATTGTGATGGTTTTGCAGCACCAAACCACAATCAAGTCTATTAAGTCTGAAGTGCATGGCCCAGTTACATGGGCAACATTCTGCAGTCCAAGTCCTTCCCCCATTCTATGGAAAATATAAGAATAATACCCTTATTGTAAAAGAAATAGTTTACATAAAAATTATTTCAAAATGCATTATGATTTTAATTGCTTTGTAAATATTGTACCTGCTTTGAAAAGGTCAGTATTTGGTTTTAGAGAAAGTTGGTTTCTGACTTCTTGTTTTGTTATTAACTTCTCATTTTCTACTTTCATCTCTTTAGACTTCAGGGTTAGTGATGTGTGAAAATTATTTGCATAGCAGACGTGTAATAATACAAAGTCTGTGTTCGTGTTTCAGAATTTTCCCTCCTAGATACTTTGGGTACTTGACATACATTCTTAAAGATCAAATTCTGTCTCTGCTGAAGTCGTCATAGCAGAATTTGGCCTAACAACATCATGAGTCTTTGCAGGACTAGGACTAGTACAATGAAAGTAGCAAGATCTTCTTTTTCTTCTTATGAGCACGTATGAATGGAGAAGGTGTACAGTGCCCTGACAATAACAAAGTTCAGATTCTTACTCTGTATGTTTTGAACATTTATCAGATTACTCATCACAACAAATAAAAAACTATTTTGGCAGATGTATTCATATATAGGAAAGTTGATGTCATCTGCCCACATTCTGCTTGGGAAGCGATCAGAGACCCTGTGTGCCTGCTTTGCATACCTGCTACTACATACGTGCTTTGCTTACAGGCATTTACGTGCATGCTGTTACACTTGATGTTAAGCATGCTTTCCGTTTTAACTTCCTAAATTATAGATTTCATTTATTAATACATAAAGATCTATCTAGTTCTGATTCTGCAAGATGCTGAGTACTTCTTAGAAGATCTAGGTGCTCCCAAGTCCTCTGTAAGTATAGTGGAAACAAAGAAAACTTTAAGGTTATATTACAGAGCCAAATCTTGCAGCCCTTGTTCAGGAGAAAAAAAAAAAAGATAGGAAGATAATCCCTTTCCCAGAATAGCTTCTTCAGCTTGTATACTTTGACTCACCAACGGCTAGCTTCTGCAGTTCCCAAGGAGCCTCATTTGAAGAAAGACTCCTTAGCTCCTCGTTATGAAGGAATACAGTCAGGGATATGAGCAGGATCAGTCTGTGTTAGCGTATTAGTCATACTTCCGCTGGACTTCAGTAGCGGTACGGTGGAGGAGTACGATCCTATCCTCCTCTTTCCATCCCATCACCTAGTCCAAAGTATCATCTGGGGCTGCGGCAAGAAGGTGATCCCTTAGTGATGGTTGATGAGGCTTTTCATAAAAGGTTGGAGATGTTTAGGGAGCAGCCTCTGGCACGATTGAGTGGGTGTGCATTTGCGTGGTTGTTAATTGAACAAATACGCTTCAGGGGCTTTAGTCAAAGTGTCTAGCTGGTATTTTTACAGATAATGGAACAAATTAGTCCCGTTTGGGTGGGAACAGATAAAATTACACTTGATAAAAATTTTCTTCATTAAGATTAGTTTTGATTCTTCTGCAACTTTGAAGGTATGAAGACTCATGCCTTTCTGGAGCTAAATATAGCTTCATTCTTACTTTTTAAAGTTGCTGGAGAAATGTCAGATCCAAAGCGCTGAGCTCTCCTAGGAAAGAAAAGACTTCTATCAGAAAGAACAGAGAAGCTGTACAAAAGTGTAGTACCAACTATTTACATGATAGGAGCAACTGCATTGCTTTATTTGTCGAATCTTTTTCAAATACATATCTGTACTAATAGTACTTTCATCTTTTTGTTCATATATTCACACACATATGTTTGTATGTTTCCTGTGAATCCTAGCAGCTTTGTTTTGTAGCAAGGCAATAGTTTTAGAGAATTGGATAAAATAATTTGTGTTAGTTTTCATACATTAAAAAGTTAGTTTAGGGAGAATGCAGCTGTCTGAATGAAATTACATGAACATTTGAAGATAAATTGGTGGTTAGCTCTTCAAATAGTGGGATTAACTCAAGTGTGAAACAAAGCTTCCTGGTATAACTGGTCTTAATTTAACAGGAATTCCGGTGTTTACGGTGTCGTTAAGGGCTCATCACTTCCATATGTAGATGAGACTGATTAGATGGCACCTGTCATTAAGCACCCCTATTTCCAAAGACTAGATGAAGCTTTTATCAGAGAAGTCCATGACATACAGCAATACTCTGATACATAGACTTTTCTTGAGCCATGGAGATTGTCGGGTGCTTCTGTTTCAAGTTAGTATATAGAACAGAAGTGTCTAGAGATGAAGTATACCTTCTTTCCTGTGGGAAAACTGTGCAGCTGAAGGTGAGATGCGTGTTGCAAACTAATCCTGATCTTGTGAAATAGTATCGTAGATTTTCTTTGTGCAAATTAATGTAACAGATTTAAAAATCCGTTGCTAGTGAGTGCAGGGGAGACTTGTATGATTTGCATAGCACTTTCCTTTTCATAATCTAAACTAGTCTATGAATCTGCTGAATTAGATTGATATTATTCTCTGGTAAAAACTGGGTCGTCTTTTAGCTAAACATATGTAAATAACCAAGCCCAGAAATCCTGTTAATTGCTACAGATTCCCTCTGGTAGAAGTACTGATTAAAAATACTCTAATTGATAAGCTTGAAATTGTTTACTGCAGGTATGTAGAAAACCTAATTCGACTTTCATTGCAGTTGAAGACAAGCACCCGCTAGCTTCAGATAAAATTTGATCTGGCCTAAAGGGGTTAGGAGTAGGGCTGCCAGGGAATACAGCTGCTTTCATCTGAAAATTGAAAATCCTGCTATCTCTCTCAGCATGGTGCTACCCTGCTAAATCTGTTTGCTCAGTGGCAAGTTATTAGAAACATATGTCATCCCCGGAGAAAAAAAAAATAATGAAAATATTCCAAAGAATTTCTGTATAATTTTGTGTTTGTATGTGATTGGAGTAATATTAAGGAATAGTGTATTTTTACAGTTTTAAAGATTTAATAAGGTATTTTATAATCTAAACAATTGTACTCGTAATAAATGAGTCTCAAAAAACTTAATAGCTCATGGCTTAGGACTGCACTTGCTGCCTCAATGTGGTGAAAAAACTTTCATTTTTATTTGTTTTCAAATTGTACATTTTTGTAAAGGAGTGAATAAGAAAATATTTGTTTACTTTTGCAAAGGGGTGAAATTTCTAAAAAGTTCTGAATGATTAACCCTCCAAAAAATTACTTCAAAATAATGAGTTATTGTAGCCCACCTGGGCTGCGATAACTGCCTGGATGCTCATGGTTAACTTGAGGCAGCTCTGAAGCATCTCAGCTTAACCTTTTTCTCTTAAGGACTAAGCAAAATTACGTTCGTTGGCTGTTCCCATGGGCTAAGGGCATGTGCGGGGACCATTGCCCCAGCTCAGCTGCCCTGCGGTGGCTTTGTTACACCCCAGTCATTTGCTCTTGAATTTGAGACCTGAGCCTCACTGCATGAACTTTGAAATTGGACCTGCTTTGAGCTCTGAAGTTGCTTTGGTACATTTGAAAGTATTAATCATAATCTGATTCATAAATCTTGGAACAAGGCTAGAGATGTTTTATGGGTAGGTTATGGGAGCAGTCTCTTTTTCCATACATAGTCTTTTAAAGTAAACGATAAGTTTTGTGTTATGAAGCCAGAAAGTTATGTGCAAAACATCTCCTGGGCGGGGTAACCAACAGCAAAGTCGGTTTCCCTGTTCTACTCCCATGGGGAGGCTGGTGCGAAACGCTCACCTCTGCCATTTTCTGTCTGCAAGGAGTAGCCTTTATTCCCGTTTCCCTGCAAAAATCTACTCCCTGGAAGGCCAGCTCCTCTGTCGTGTGTGTAACTGCTTGTTCAGAATCAGGCCTGCCAAACCATTGCACCACAAGCCTGGAGCCCTGAGTGCCACGGCACAGCATCGTGTCCTCTCAGTGCTGGTGTAGAAGTGCCCTCGGCAGGGGTTTCGGATTGAGTGTGTGGTGGTTCCGGCAGTAGCACGTTGCTCGTACAGCTGCAGGGGCGCTGAATTTAGGGGATTGGCAATTGTTGCAGGGGAATGGGAAGAGGAATGTTGACACAAGCAGTGGGGCCGTCTGTAGTGCCAGAGACACTAACCAAAAGCAGGAGAGTAAGCAAATTTGCCTAGGAGCTAGCTCTCCTTCTTACCACTCAAGCGGAAAATCCTGTTAAAGTCAGTGAGAGTTCTTGTCTTACTGAAGACCACAAGAGAAGGCTCAAAGTTTGCTCTGTAAACTGATTGAAATACAATGTGTTAGTAATTTTACAGAGGATAGGCCAATCTTTTGCATTAACATATGTCAAACAAAATTATTAAATAGCCATTAGTCATTCAGTGCAGTAGGAATAATTTTGTTGTCCTAGACCATTGTCACAGTCTCCTACACTAGAAATGAATGTTAGTGAAGTTGAAGCATTTACTTAGCAGGAAAAAAGGTATTATTCTTAGACAATGTTCTGTGTCATTGACATCTTCTCTTAATTAGCTTTCAAATTCCAAGAGATTTCTTTCAGAAAAATGTCATCATTTGGACAAAGGATGACCTAGTGCTGACAGCTGGAGTTTGGCAATAGCATTCCGTATCAAATATCAGTAAATGAATTCTAAAATAGCTGGACTGGTTTTTTTGATCTGTAACTGGATGTGCATAATTAGCTCCTTTTAAAGTGTTTTGCCCAGAAAAAGTGTTAAGCCACCTGCATGGGAGTATGTAAATAGCTTTTTAAAATCTTGGTGGGTCTTATTTAGCTCCCTTGGGCCATTCAGTTTTGATCACTGATATCAGCCTTATACCCTTAAAGCCTGAAGTCTCTCACTCTCCTCACATATCGGAGACTGGCCATGTAAAGGAAAGTAGGAAACAGTACTGGAACAGTACGGGTTTTTAATGTGTGAGTTCTTGTCCTCTGAGACTTGCACTTGACACTGACAAGCCTTTATTAAACTGAAAAAAGTGTTTGTGTCATCCTCTATATTTCTTTGATACACGAGTATTCTGTGTTGAACTGATGCACCTCAGCGTATCTGTAGCCTTGATTAACCTTGTCCACAAATAGCAGATTTTCTACCAGCTTTCTATTAGATGCTTCCACTCTTGAAAGCGGTGTCAACTTTTTCACATACTTCAGTGGGAGAAGAGTTCTGATTCCTTGCTGTGAAAGGGCTTTGACCGTAATTGTGAGTCTTTTAAGTTGTCATTCCCTGTCTCCTTTTTCAGTGCTATAGGTGCTAGTGCTGTTGGCAGAGTCACCAGAAGAATTTCTTGGCCCATTCAGAGCTAGTCCAGATGTCCACGTTGGGGTGAAAACACTAGTGACCCAGCAATGCTCACAATGTTCTAATGGACTCATGATATGGGGACAAGGCATGTAAAAGTGCTCCAGTAGTCTTGTGAGACCATCAGCAAAAAACATCAGGAAGATCCATAGCCCTTAGTTCTCAATTCTGAGTCTGTCCCCTGCTCAGAACCTCCCTCCTGGATTTCAGCCTGTCACTGTAGTATCCTTCAGTAGCTGGCTCAGCATTTCTTAATTTCTTTGGGTTTGCTTGTATTTTTAAGGAGTTGCTTTGTATTAATTTAACACCTGTAAGAAACACCAGATGGATGACACTAGAAAATGAATCCATGGTTTACTTACATACCAAATTATTTGTGAGACAGTAGCAAAGTAACCCACTAGTATACCTTGAGTAGAATGTGGCTGGGTGAGCATTTCTCTTGTGGAGCTCCTACTGGTCTTGATGTCTCTGTTGAACCCAACAAGAACAGTACCAGTTACATACATCTGTGCATATGGCAAACTTTTCCGTGGCCTTTCCAGGAGAGTAAGAACTGGCTTATCTCTAGTCTGCATTGAAAATTACATCTTGGATCTTGTTAATTATCTTGAGAAAAGTTGCAGTGCAAAAATACACTGGCCAACTCAATAGGCTACAGCTGGAAGTCCAGGGAGATGCGCCGATGCTTTCAAGGACATAATCAGCTGCTTTCCCCTCCACCCCCTGGAATTATAAGGAAGGAGTGAAGAAGATCACTTTATAATCTGAAATTGTTGCTATGTCTAGGAACTCTCTTTGGATGTTGTATCAGCCATCAAAATCATTGCAGCTCTTTTCCCTAGAAGAGCTAAACGGATGATCTGAACTAGGACAGTTAGTTGCAGAAAGCTGTAATTGGAGCCACACTTCACTGCAGCAGCGCTCCTCCTGGGAGGGTCCACATTTATGTCCTGCTGGTTTGCTTTTGCTACCCAGTCAGCCAGTTGGTTTTCTTTTGTCCTGAAAACTCAATGCCCAGGAGGAGGCCTGGTAGAAAAAGATCGTAAATAGTCCTCTAGAGATCTGTGACCTTGCAGAGCTACTAGATGGTGGTCCACTGAAGCCAGTGGGAGTGCTGGTACTTTTTTCAGTAAAAGTAGGTTGGAGCTGTAAGTGTTGAAGCAATGATGGGAGAGAGCTTCTCTTGCGTTGTTAATAACAGGGATTAAAAATTAGCATTATAAATAAAAAAATCACACAAAACCAAGTATAATGTTGTGGTGTTTTGTACTTAAGTTCTATGAAGGAATATTTACTTGAACTATCTGATTTACAGTAATAGAGCAGAAGAGGTCCCTGGAATGTTTGAATTAGTATCAATTTGTATACAAGGTTGTTCTCTTCCACATAACCTATTTTTAGCCCTGTTTGAACAGAGGAAGTTGCTTTATAAAGGAAATTTCCTTAGAAATCATCAAGCTTATTTTTGCCAGTTCTGTAACACTGACAATTTAAAACTATTGCGTAAAAAAATGCTGATCATCTCCACTGGATATTTATGCCAGGCCCTTGGCTTCTGGATTAATCTTGATTTAGTGCGATGTTCTCCCCTATTGCCTTAGGATCATGTATCCATGATCCTTAGGCAGAATAGCATTTATTTATTTTAAATTACTGCTTATTTTTATCGTTACTTTCTCTCTATTTCTGTAGTTCCCTTTGTGATGTTTCTTCCCCATTCAACCACAAACATTTTTGTTTTCTTACATTGTCCTATATTTTTATGCTGTAGGTTTTTTTGCCTCGTTAATGGCTCTGTTACAATTTCTGCCTTATTCCTTCTTTATATTGCTCTAGTGATAGGAAATGCACTGCATTTCTGGTAGTAGCCACTGAAAAAAACAGGAGTTTCACAAAGATCTTTGCAAGTGAAATCAGCCAGTTCTACCTACCCATATCTGTAGTTTGTTGGGGTTTTTTGAGAGAGAAATCCCAAATCCGTGTATATTAGTTTTCCCTTCTGTGCTCTAACCCAGTTTGAAAAGAAACTTGATGCAGAAATCAATTGATACAATTCCCTGGCCTGTCTCTACCCACAAAGTTTAGCTGTGCAGCTGAAATAATAGGAAGTTAAGTAACAGGCTAGTGCTTTGGATGTAGGTAGTTCATCAAAAGATTAACAAAACACAGAGGGTTCTGTGGGAGGGTGGATGTGCGTGAAGTACAAATATTGCAGAAGATGGAAATCAACAGGAAAAATGTGTTATATAACAAATGCAGAAAATTCTGAGTTTGGCTGGAATTCACTGGATTTGAATATTTAGATTCCTCTTGGTTGTTTGGTCACTAATAAGTAATATTGCTGTACTGAAGATGCCTTTATTATTTTGCTATATGTCTTGCAGATGTCGCATTGAACTTTGTGTGACTAGGCAGGGTTCAGTGAGTCTGGTCCCTAGAAGAGGCAGGATTAGAAACAGATTTTGGAGTAACCATTTGTGCCAGAGGCATTGTGAAGTGCTCAGTAATGAGTCAGCTGAGGTGCCAGTTGCCCCTGGAGTGTTGATGGCACCCAGAGGGACAGAGTGGCCAAGGAAGAGAAGAAAGAGCCCTCTAAAAGGAGTGATCAGGAGCTTTATGAGGAGCTGATCACAGCAGTGTCTTCTTGCTTTAACTGAAGCATATTTCTACCCCCTGGGTTACAGGGTACAGTAGTCGCACAGTCCCTGTGCCTGACAGGTTCTCTGAGACAGGACTTCATGTGCCAGATTGCAGGGGCATTACGCTGTGCAAGGCCAATGTGCAGGATATTTTAGATGCTAGAAGAGAATGCCTGGAGGCCCTTTAGAGATGGGCAAGATTATACAGAAGAACCAAACCCAGGGCATGCTGTCAAGGCAATAACTGCAGAAAGGGTCATTTATTGTAAGAAAACATGGATACTGGCTGCAGGTAAAAAGACAAGAGAACAAATGCTTTTATGGAAACCTGGACCCTTTAGGAGATCATGGGAAAGTATAGGAGAGAGAGTTTCTGCCTCTGACAGTAAGATAAAAATGAACATTTTATCTTTGGGGCAGTGAATTGTTCATGCTTTATGTATGGCTTTTGCTATTTTAGCCCTTTATCATTTTTCAGAATGCCTGCAGAGGCATAACAAGTCATTGGCTTGCTTTCTACATTTTTGTTTTAAATTTTGTACTTGGTTTCATTTGTTCTGCCACACTTCTCTCAAACTGAACTCAGAAGCAAAATTAACTTTATGGCTTGTTAGAGATATTTGATAATTACGCTTTGAGTTATTGCAGTTGGCTGAAAAGCAATAACAAGAAGCCGAATAGGGTTTTGTTTCTCTTTAATGTGGATTCTATTACATGTTTGCTGTACCGTGAGATATTTTGCTCCCAAGGATTTCTTACCTTCGATCTTCAAGAAATTAGCAACACAGCACAAATAGTTCTTAGCAGAGGAAATCTTCAGCCATTGTAGGTACCACATGTGTGCAATAAGTCTACATTTAAAAAGTGCCTGAATCCATGAAACGTAACGGTTAACAGATTTAAGAGTTTTGATGCTGAAGATGCAAGGTTTAGTCCATGATAAACCTGCTGAGACTCTGATTTATTTATCTTATAGAGTGACTATTTCTTTGAATACTGGAATTGTAGATATTTTTACACACTCCCTTTATATCAAAAAGTAGAGATGATCAATATATGCTCTTTGACAGACTTACAAATCAGCATCGTATTAGAGTCACATCAGAGGGCATCCAGCATATGAAAAATTGACAAAACTTGTTTGCTTTCATGATATAAAGGAATTCAGTTTTGCAATGATTAGGGTGGGGAGAAGCCATGTATAATTTCTGTCTCCCGGAGCTCACCAGCAGCATGCTATTTACTCAGGAGAGGTGTTGCTGAATTGGGAAATAAAGTATAGTCATTGCACTAACTTAAAATAGAGGATAGTCTCCAGGTACAAAAACCAATCAGGATTTAGCCATGAAGATCGCTTATTTTTGATAGTAGGGTGTGTAAAATATAATACACAGCTGTAGAGCTGGGATTGGGGAAGATAATAAAAGAAGAAACAATTTGCAATAATTACTATAACTGAGAATGCCACTTTTCTAAATCATAAGAGACTAGAAATATTTTTCATTATGACTTCATTGCCTACAATTTCACATAGATGCTCAAGTCAAAAAGTAGTGGTGGGCTTTTTTTTTTTTTTGTCTTAAATAATCAAAGACCATCCTCCACTTTGCTCCTGAATTATAATAATTCTGGCTCTCTCTACAGTATTTTAATTTCAGTAGTACTGTTTGTGATTGCCTCTGTGCGCCTCTTTACACTGGAAACATCGTACTGAGTTTTTCATGGTGCTTCCCATTTGTCTACGTGTACTAATTTTCTTCTTTATTATGCTATCAGTTTGCTTAGTCTAGATCTAGGCCATAATATATACCTTCTCAGCTGTTATCAGGGAGAGCTTTGGCATATTTACCAAATGTATCTTCCAGCTGTTTGTAAACACTGTGAATCAAATACTGTGCTGGCAATAATACAGTAATTATAAGTAAGGTAAAAGTAACTCTCTCAGTCAGAGTACTTGCAGGTAGTTGACATCCTAGCCTTACCAGTTACTCTACAAATCTCAAGAAAAACAAGGCAACAATTAACAGGAAAACCTAGAATCTAAGTAAAGTAAAATAAAATCAAAATGCAAGCTCTTAATTGTTTTTCTTTCTCCAGATCATGAGGAAAAGAATGGAGCACATCCTCCCATTTTTCTGTGCTAGATTGTATGTAGAAGAAGTGTATTTGCAAAAGGTGGAGAGCTGGTGTGACTCACAGCAAAGAGGTCAGAGCTGGGCAGAACAAGTTAGCCGCTGACGTGAGATCAGGCAATTGGAAGTACCGGGAGGCAGGCAGGAAGCACACTGCAATTCTGGAACAGGATTTTGATATGAACAGGCTGCTGAAGAGCACGCAGTGTAGCCAAGGATTCCTGCTCTGTGATACATAAAAATACTAGTCTCTTCTTACCAAATTTTACACAGGGTCACAAAATATTAATAAACATAGGGATCTGATTACAGAGCTTAGGTGGTACTTAAGTACTTTACACATTCGAAGTGTGTTACAGATAATACAGTTGTTAAGCCAAGAATGTTTTAGTGAGGAATACAGACACGAGAGTGTCATTTTACAAGTGAAAAACATCATATAGTATAGAATGGTTCTCTCTTCTTTATAACTGGTGAGCCACATATAAAATCTTTGTTTCTTCAAGTTTGCAGCAAAAAAAAATTGCAAAACAGGAGATTAGTTACTTGGATTTTTTATTTTTATTTTTAAGTAATAAAATAATCCAAGTTTAGCATCTTTATCAGGGCAAGACCTAGTGCTGTTCCCAAAATAGATGGTCCGGTTTTGGTCCTTTGCCAATGAAAGAGCTTGTTATAGGCTTTGGAGGAAGGAAAGTTAAAGGATGATTCCTTTCAACATCATGTGAAGGTGAGAAAGGTTGTAAGGGATATTTTATTGAAAACGTGGATGGCATTTTACCTGGTGACATGTTCTGCTTTATTTTAGCTCATTAAGGCAGTTTGTCATGTACAATTCAGATGCCTTGGGGTAAATTCCTTCTAGCACACCTCCGTTTAAATTTATTATATTATATGACAGATTAATTTTCCTTGTTTATTGTCTAATCTTTTTCAGTTGCATGCTCTGCAAAGAATGTCAGCCTGGTTTCATGAGTGATGACTCTCTTCTGATGTCTTGATTTCTTGTAGTTGTATATAAACACTCTATTCATTTCTGTGACATTACAATGTGTTACTGACTTCTAAACTCTTTCAAGTTACAATTAAATAGTTTTGCAAAAAAATACTTTCTTTTGGATGTCAGCATCATGTCCAGAGAAGATGGTCAGCAATTGGTGGTTCTACCTGTTCCTCATGCAAAGATAGTTTTAGAAAGGCTATTCTAGTTGATGTGGCATATCACCCAGGGCGCTTGTATAGATAAAAAAAAATCCTTCTGTAGCTGTCCTGCAGTTCTGCTGATTCGGAGATCGTTTCACCAAAGTTAGTGTAGTAGTTTTATGATTAGCTCTCAAAAAGAATGATTAGATCATCTGCTATCGTTCTCCCATAATATTGGAGAACATTATATCCAAACTTGTCTTTGACTGAGGGACATCTGAATGCATTGAGAGACGGGAAATCCACTCCTTTTTTGGCAGTTGGTTGCACTGGTCAGTTTCTGTAATGGTAAAAATGTATGCCTTGCTTCTCTTTTGAATTTGGTTGATGACAGCTTCCAGACATTGGTTCGCAATCACTTCTTCATTAAAGGAATGATCAAGATCACTTCTCAGTACTCAGGTTTATTTTTCTATGCAAAGTTACTTGTATGCTATAGTACACTATAGGTCATCTATCAGTTGTCTTCTCACTACATTGTCAGATTACTCTTTCTTAGTGTCTAGACAAAAAACCTTTCTTCCATCTCTTTTAATTTCTTTATTAATTTTTTTTAAATCCTTTTTCACTTTTCAGTATTGTTTTTAAAAAATA
The DNA here is from genome assembly GCA_013396935.1 of Baryphthengus martii. Classification (NCBI taxonomy): domain Eukaryota; kingdom Metazoa; phylum Chordata; class Aves; order Coraciiformes; family Momotidae; genus Baryphthengus; species Baryphthengus martii. The sequence goes on from VWZK01012128.1 coordinate 195,304, forward strand.
GAGTCCCTAGCAGATTAATGGCACTAATGTTCAGACTCCCTAGTGAAGATACAGATATCTCTTACCTTCTTTTACTGTCTGACTCCCTCTACCCAGACAGAGGGCAATACAGAAGAGTGGTAGACAGTGACAGAGCAAGGACTTCTGAACTGCATTGTTTTTTTTTCCTCCATCTCTCTTTCCCCAAGAGGGAATGACTATTGTGGTGATACATTCTGTTGAATCAATATATCATATAGCCATATGGATTATTCCTCTATCTCCTAGTGAGGCCAAAACATTAAAATGCTTATTTGTGATCAAGACGTTAAGTTTTTCTTGGTGATGACTGCAGAGCACATCTGTTGATGTAGCACACTCTTAAAAAGACTGGCACCTTCATCTACTTCTTGTTTTAGGAAATCAAGAGGTTGTATCTGGTCTGTGCTGCTGCAGTTGTTAAGCATGCCAGTTTTGTCACATTAGGGCCCCAGTGCATGCAACATAAACACAATCTGCATCCAGCTTTATTGATGCCAAGCTAACAAAAATATTTTTTAAGTATCCTTGTGCAGAACTGATGTAATACATCCTGAGAGTCTTCATTCAAGAGAAATCAGTCCCTGAGTTGACCCCAAGAATATAAATGCCTTGCAGCCTGCTACCAATTTTGACCATCATCAATTAAGTCACTGAGAAAGCTCTTGGTAATTAGTAAAGATACGCTTGTATGTGCTTGACATGTCTGGTATAAGTGGTTTTAGCAGGTGAATAACCTAGAATTGATTCCTCACCATGTCCATTACTGTTGAACTTTCTATATTACTAAGTGAATGACCTACTTCTTTGATCTAAAATTAGTCGCTGTAGCTCTGTTTTTTAAAGTGTTTCTAAGTATATCCACTTTTGCATCCCTGCTGTTTGCTTTCATTATCCAATAAGGATGATTGTTTCTCCCTTTAGCAAAATACTTAGAGTTTTAAATTATTTTCCTGTACATTGATCCAGAGGGAGAATGCCAACAGTTTGTTAGGTTTTAGGAGTACAAGTTACCCTGACTTTCCAATTTGTATTCGTGCACTTAAGAGACTCACTGTGCAGATGAGAGACTAGAATTTTATCTTTATGATTCTTGTTTGTTGGCATGTATTTCACTGTGGTATGTGGGAAAACCCAGGGGAGACACACAAATTCTTGCAAAAAAAAAAAATGTCTCTCCAAGGAAGCTTATGTGAAACACTGCTTTCAGCAACATCAGAATGTAACTGCACATACCAGACTTCTTCATTCATGCTGCCAAAGGAATAATAGGATTACCCTGCTTTGTTTTGCTTTTTCACCCTGGCACTAAATGAACTGAAACTTGATGTGTGAGTCTCTGGAAAATAAGGTCAGCTGAAAAGGAGTTCATTGTCATTTTATTCTTATTCTTCTTAGGTGTTTACAGAGAAGTTCAGGTTTATCCAAATAACCATGGCAGAAGGTGGATTTGATCCTTGTGAATGCATTTGCTCGCATGAACATGCAATGAGAAGACTGATTAATCTGGTAAGGATAACATGAGGGTATTTGGAAGGGTGGTTATTCAGACATTACTTCAGCTCTTGCAGATTTGCAATTACTGATGTTTTTGACTCTGCTTGTTCAGTTGCGTGTATAGTTAGAATCTGTGTATCTGACTTTCTGATGAGCTTTTCAACAGTTAATACAAACCATAGCTTTCTGTTTATTTCCCAGGGCTGCATTTTGAAAGCATTGACAGTGTGTCTATTTCAATGTTTTTGTGACCCTTTTTTAGTCTGCATAAACTGAAAGAAACTACCCTGCAAACTCCTTGAGTCCAAGGTGATACCTCACATGAGAAGTTCGATGTGCTCATATGGCAAGATAACAGTGTCTACATTTTTAAAACTAACCTTTCAAAAACTCTAAAGTTGAGAATCCAGTGATTTCTTTGAGTTTTGACTTCTATCTTTTGCTATGTCATTGATATGGTTGAGCAACTTCAAGCAAGATGTCTTACACTGGTGTAACTGTGACCTGTGAAATATCAATGATTCTTCTGTATGACACTTCGTTCACTGTCCATTGAATAAAAGCTACAAAAATACTATTTTTTTAAAAAAATAACTCTAAACATTTTGAACTGTTAGCAACTGCATGAACTTGATTACAACTCTAAGCTGGTAAAACTATTTTTTTAAGATCACAATTTGCATCAGCTTCATATGATGTACTTCCCTTTGTTGATTTTCATAAATTTGGTTTTAGCACACTTTTTTTTTTTATTAGGGCCTAAATTAATGTTCTTTTAAGTTACTGAGTGCATCAGGTCCTCAAGGCAGTATGTGTAAAGAGCATCCTCCCTCAGATCAGTCCCTTCTTCAAGAGATTTCTTACAAATATTTTAGAAGGTTATCAGGAAAATGTGGTGTCCTCTAGCCTGTGAAAAGATCACACCAATTAGCACTGGAAACTGTGAGAAGTAAGGGAAAATACCAGATTTCATCTATCCTAAAAAGCAAAACAGATGCTCCTAAGTATTTATAAGAGCAAATCACTAGCTGGGATAATTCAGCAGACTCTAGAAAGGAAAAGTCTCAGTCAGCAGCCAGACTATCCTCAAGTAACCTGTTGCATGATTTTAGCAAGAGTCTTGCTAAACCTTCATTATTGCTTCTGTGACTTTTATGCTTCAGTAAGAGTTTGCTTTCTAAGCTGCTGTTTTGTCACTCAATCTTACACAACAGCAATTGCTTACAAACAGGGATTACTACTATTTGTCTTAAAAGGAATCCTTGGACGTTGGTTCTCAAAGTTGCTGAACCCCACAAGCCGCAATGGAGACTGGGTGCCCACTACCTCTAAAAGTTGGGTCATCAAAACCTTTAGTCCAAAAACCCCTTGTGATACAAGAAATCTAGGCCATTTGTAGTTGTTCAGGCTGTGAGGGGAAAAAATACCCAAACCTGCTGTGTATCCAGAGTGATTCCCTGTTCATGCTTTAAATGTTTATTCTTTTTAACCTAGATTGGTGTAAAACACTCTAGAGCACATTTGAATGGTGTTATAGTTGGGAATACTTGTTCAGAACTTAGGAGCGAATTGCATAACAAGGTGATTGTAATTATCTCCAGACTGAGCACTGCAAATCCAGAAGTTCAGAGTTAAATCAGATTTCAGAGAATAACAATGATAATTGTAAGAGATGCCCTGGTGTGAAAATGTACTTTTAGGGTTCTTCAGTCTAGTAATGACATTATGCAAAAACCCTATAACTGATGTAGACTTGTAATAACTTGCATTGTTACTGAAACTTTAAGGGTTAAAATAAACTGATTTTTACAGACTAATCTGTTTATACTTTGTAGAACAATACTGTTAAGAATAAAGGCCTCTGCTACTGAGAAAGGCCCGATGTATTCAGTTATGACTTACACAGGTAGAGTTAAAAATACATATTCAACCACAGAGGATTTCTGTTAGAGTTAACTGTATGGGAGATTTGAATGACACTGCTATGCCAAGGTCAGAAAAAGGTCGAAAAGTCTGACTCTCCAACCTGAAGTTCTTGTTTTAATTCTCAACATGTTACTCTTAGTACACCAATTAAATTAGAAACTTACTTAGAATTGCAAAGTATTTGGCATTCAGAGTGCAATTTGTGGATGAATACATTATTTTTTTTATATAGCTTAGAGTTTAAATGTCTACTTGATATGCAGACTTCAGTTCATCTTGTCATTACAATTAATGCTTATACAATGAAAAAAGAAAAGCTATTGTCATTTGAACTCTTCTTCCTCCCTGCTATTAGCATCACCACAGAAAATTACAAACAAGAAAGCTGTTTGTTTTTAAAAAGCCTAACTCTTACTAACCTACATGACTTGATTATTTTTCTATCCTTCATTTTGCTTAACTAAGCAAGGGTTTGTTTTCTTGGTTTATTTCTTCATAATTCCTAATACCATGAAGATTTTATAGACAGTGGACTGAGTATCTCTAATGCACTTAATCTTTTAAAAAGATTTTTTGCTGATTATGAGATTATCTGTGAGATATTGTTCATACCCACAGTTCTTAGAACCCATATATACATACTTGAGTGGCATTGAATTCTCTTATGCTGAATGTGCTATAGTTATCTTGAAGTGGATTTTTTAGTGTTCTCCTTAGTGTCAAAATATGAACATTTCTCACATGGTAAAGTTCTGTAGTATAGGCACTGTAGATAATAAGCAAATATTATGATTTCCAAATATTCATAGGAAACAATAGAAATCTAAAGTCTTTGGCTGTGACTTCATAAATATAATTTCTAGTATGTAATACCCATGGTGACATCTGTTATGATTTGGTGTTGTGCAACAATTTGACTATTGTATGTTGGACTCACTGTTTACTCTATGGATGTAGCAGATAATTGGGAAAGTCCATGAGAGGAAGTAAGCATAGAAGCAAAATATCACAAGACTTTCCATGCTCTCCAGATACACAAGAGTTGTCAAAAGATAATGACAGGTCTGTTAGCTTGCATGACTGTTCAGACTCCCCCATCTGCAAAACTTATTTTGACAAGAAGAGCCAAAGTTCAAGAATGAAGGCGGGGAGGGGGAAAGACATCAAATATGTTAAGGAGGGGAGGCATGACTGTCAGACAAGGGGCTAGTTGTTTGGAAAATTCATGGTGAAGGACATTCTGTGATATCCAGAGGAAATGGTTCCTGTCTTAATTGTGGCAGAAGATAGCAAATCTCTAGATAAGACAGATGTTATATTTAAACCTTTTGATTTTCCTCTTTCACTTCTCTTGTAAAATAAAAATCTGATCACATTGTGTTAATCCTCTGAACTCTGATGCTCTCTGAGTAAGCATGGCTGATCCATGGAGTGTCTTAACCCAAGGCTCAGTTCAAGTCTGAGAACTAGACTGAAAATGGAGTGTATGTGGTGGTGGTGGATAATCATACATAGAGCATCTTCCATAAAGCCTGAGACCTGTGTATGACTACTGAAGAGTCACCAGAAATGTCAAAGAGAGCCAGTAACAACCATAACTTTGCATAATGTAAATGTCCTTTTTTCCTCTTCTGATGCAATATTACTTGCTTTACAGAAACTGTGACTTCGGAAACCTCTCACACTAGTTTCTATGAAAATAAGCAGCATGTTCTTTAACTCAAAACATTTCTAATTCTATAATACAAAAGCACCCGTTTTGATGAAATGCCAGCAGCTCTACTGTAGAGATTTGATGGCCTTACAAACCTCTGTGGGAAATACAATCTTGTGGACTTTTTCTTCTGCAGCTAATTGCAAATTAATGGCCCGCGTCTAGTAATGTTGCTGTATCAGAAAGCTTGAATGTCTCAAAAAACTCTGGGGAATACAAACCAGATCACTATTTATTTTAATCTCTCTTGTATTTTGAGGTGTCACTAGATTTTTATAGCAGAAGTTGCAATTCTTGAACTATTTCACCACAGTGGGTTCAAACACTCCATTGACAACCAAGTTTCCACATAATTCTCCTGGCCAGGTCATTTTAGAGTCTTACTGTCATAAACTGGCAGAGTCTGAAATAGTATCCAGCATAGCCATGAATCTTGGCTGAGGGAAACTTTGTGCCAACAGCACAGAATAAACACAGATGACTAAAATAGATCTGTGTTGTGTGCTGCAAGCGGTTGAAAAGCTCTCAGGATGTCAGCACAGCTAAGCCAAACTTAAATAGTCCCTCAGCCAACCAGCAGAAGTGAGTTACCTTACTGACGTGGCCTTCTACTGAAAGCACAGTACAACTATACCAAATACATCTGTGATAATTTAAAGTGACCTTCTAAATGTGGAGGTTGCCCTGGAGACTTTTTAACATGTTCCACAGCGTTTGCCATCTGATTATATGTGTGGTTTTTGTTTTAATAGCAGTTGCTACTGCTTTTAGTCTATAGCCCCCTTAGCCAGTCACCCCAAGAGCAGGAAATGGCATTTTGCTTTCACTTGCTCCTTCATTTCCAGACCTGTGCCTTCAATTCCCAATTGCTTAGCATTCAGCCTGGTTCAGAAAGGACCTTTCCCAGCAGCTGAACCTTAGGTTGCTCCCTAGAACAAAGAAACTATCATGCTTCGGAGATGCAGGGGAAAATACCTAATGCACCTCTTAAGGCACTAAACCAAGAAATAAAACACAAGGTTGGAGTGGCAGGGAGCAAGATTGTTTCTGAGTGCTATTGCTCCAGTGACTTCCATTTCCTTACCTTCACTGGATACTCAAGGTGCTTGTGTTGCAAAGGTTAAGGCCCCAAAACTGTATCACAGAATTGATGCGCTAATGGTCTTTAACCTGGAAACTGGTTCTAGATCAAGCAGTATAAATGAAGACTTTTTTACACCGGTTAGTAGATAATAAAAAAAGAAAAGCCATGAAAAATAGTGTCCAGTTGGGTCTGTGTCCCATGGAGACCTTCTCTCTCTTTTTTTTTTTTTTTTTTAATATAAGGGATTAGGTGTCAGAACTTAACTGAAAGTTGAAGGTGCCTGTCATTCTTTGCATTTCCCATTCCCAAGCTTTGTAGGATGCTGGAAGCTGCTGATTCTTAACCAGTATATAAAATAAATAAATAAATAATCTCAGTCACACCTCATGACTGTTTCAAAGCCTGCATAGTGTGATGGTATTGCAAGCAGTGTAGAAAATTATGCATTGAAAATTCTGTCAGCTTGACACTCCAGACGTAATTAATAGCTATAACCAGTGTTATGAATGGCTGGACTGTGCTTGATGAACAGAACTGTGTTGTAGCCATCTCATTTGAGGGAAAAGGAGAAAATTGTGCTTTTTCTCTCCGGCCACGTGTGGGTATAATCAACTCTGAGAGCAAACTGTACTTACCTGTTGGAACTCCTAGTTCTAAGGTTTTTCCTCAAGGCTGCTCTATGTGGGAGTACACATTTCATTTGTTAATACATGTGATTTTGCAGATGTTCGACATGTATTCTAGCTTTGTATTTTAGATGTAAGTTTGCTAATGCCCTCCTGGGAGATCTGTGTGTGTGGTGTTCATGAATGTTTTCAGATGCCCCTGTAGTAATATTGTGTAATATTCTATCTCATCCATTTTGTTGTCTAGTGTTTCATAAAGTCAGAGGTGCTGTGACGTCCTTGTAATGCTCCTGACTATCACACTGCTTCATCTTTTCCCTCACTCACCTTGTTGTGCTAAATCATTCTGCCTCGCATTCACTGAAGTAGGATGTCAGTGATATCCCAGGTCCGCAAGGCCAGCTAAATTGTCAAGTGAAGTACTAATAGAAGTCATGCAGTTGTAGGAAACTGAGGGATGTGGGAAAGAGGAATCTATGTGACACTGAGGTGAAACAGCAGTCTCAAGAGAAATGAGAAAATAAAGGGAAGAATGAGTTGTTCCCCAAATCAGAGCTCCGATTTGCAAGTGGTCCCTCTGACTTGTTTGTCTGCTGCATCTTCCTTCATAAAATTTCATGTCTTTCAGTGTGAAAGTTAATGTTCTCCCTCTGTCATAACCGAGTGATGGTTCTGGATCTAAAGAGTTGTTTTGTGATCTAGGAATGCTATTCTGAAAGGTACCAACCATCCTTCTCTCTCATTTGACCTGGGAGAGAAAATTACTTGTCACCTCACAAGACCAAACTCCATATTTTTATTGAAGACTGTTATTCTGACCTTGTATGAACAATAATTTCTTTTATTGTAATTCTGCACATGCTCATAGAAAATGTAGGAACGGGGAAACGCAGTGTGTGCTTTTTCCTTGTTTATTCCTGTGAGAGAAGCTGGTACAGTTTGAGACAATTTAATTCCATCAATATGCCCTTCTTTTCCCCTTATTTTTCTCATATTTCTCTTGGCCATCTTCTAGCAGAATAATGCATGTAGGTGTCATTTTTTTCATCTTTAAATCTGAACTCTGTGGATCATGCTACATTTCACTTTGCAACCTGGCTTGTATTCAGGACTGGCCTGTCCTACCACAGCAACTTATTTATCAGGCTGTTTACTAAATTGTTTATATACCTTGGACAGAACAGATGTGGCTGCCAACAAAGCTTAAGCAGCGATTTCATTACCCAGAAACATGAGAACACAATCAGGAATATGCTATGGTGTTATCATCTTTGGCATTGTTGGAGAGGAAAAGCAGAGCTTACAACTGGTCTAAATTGCAAAAAAGTATTTTCACAAGGGATAATATTTTGCTTTTGTTATCACATAGAATTTTCTATCAACGGTCTTTATGATTCCATTTTAAATTTGCTTTTATTCATAGGATAAATAACCGTATCAAGTTAGTTATTTGTCCTTGCTTTCCTACTTATCTATCCTTTTCTTTTCATTGAGACTATTATCCATTTCTGCTCTCTTATCTTTGTACCTAATTTATCTGTTTCTTTCACACATCTCTCTGGGCTTTCTTCCCTCACAATGGAATTTTGTATGGAGGTCTTTTCCTGACCTGGCTCATGAACTTGCCGATTTTTCATTCATGACTTTTCTGAGGACTTATTTCTGCTTTGAACTGTCTCAAAAGTTATTCTAAAAGGCAATTATTTTAATTATCGCTACACAAATAATTTGCTTTCATCTCATCTGCCATTCACACGAGACCTCATTGATTATTACTGTGTTCCTGCCACTAGCCCTGTTCTTGTTTTATTACCTCCTTATTACACGATTCTTGCAGTTGGAAAGTGCATTTGGGTAGGGATTATGCCATTATTTCTTCTGAAAAATGACAAACTGGTGAGCTGTCTGATCACTGGTATCTTCCTAATACTCGTATGCTTTGACTTTTTTTTTTAACTCTTAAATAATACACTTAACTCTTAAAAAGAAAAAGTGTTCATACTGGATAGGAATTCTTAATCTTTTTTTTCACGCAAGACACTACTAACTTTAATTTTAAAAAAAAAAAAAAGCAAAAAAAAAAGTCTTTGAGCAGAGATTGCAGGATCAGTCCCAGGGTTTGTAAGACTGTTGAACTGTAGGGTAGCAAATTTTGAAACCCATCTGAAGAGTTTCAGAAAACTCTGAGGAGGAGGAAGCAAGGGAATTGACACAAGAATGAGATACTGGGAAGGTAGGCAGAGGTCTGAATTTCCTTCTCCACAGTAACTATCTGTGATGAGTGGTAAATGCAAAGTAGCTTAACCTCTTTCATGGGAAGACTGAAATGATCCCAGGGGCTGAGGTCACTACTGGAAAAACAAGTTCTCTGTTTAGCCTAGATGAAGCTGTTTCACTGGGCTTACTATTTTACTTGGACTTCAGTGATTTTTGTGGAGCAGCTGACATGCAGTGAAGTTCACACCCTGTTTTCACCACACAGTGGCATGTTTATGTGCCCAGGGTAGATTTGCACGTGGAAAAACAGAGACTGTACTTAATACAGTGACTCCACAAAAAAGTTTCCAGAGGCCGATAGCAGTACCGCTTTACTGTGACTGTTCAGGTTTTGTTCACAGCCAGGGATTGTGAAAAACGGTGCCTCTCATTGCTAAAACCTGTGCAGACAGACTCCCATCACAGCATGACATCTGTTGTAAGAGTAGCAGCAGGTTTCAGGTATGCTTGATGGGTAGATGCTTTTGATCCACAAGATGGCATGTTAAAACTGTATAGTGTCAAAGGAGCAGGGTCTAAACACTGTTGCGTTGGTGTGAAGTGGGGCTAAAAGCTGTGTCTTTTGGAAAAAGAAAAAAAGAAAAAGGAAGAGCTATTTCAAATTGGGCCTGGGAGACACTTGAAATGTGCTTTTGTTTATTTTTGTAATGCAAAATTTGAGTGTCATGGGGAAAGAGTGAGGAAAAGCCCTTTTCTTTCTTACCACCAAAAGTAACACGATTTCTTTTTTTGGTGGCATGGTGTTGGGTTTACATTCAAAATATGTTAGTAAGTGAACACTGATTTACTGTAATTCAGCCACTAGTGCCTCTCAGTTCCAAGAATTTATAAGGGGCTTCACTGGAGCCAAATACTTCTATTGACCAAGAGTTCTTGTAGTTTGGAGAGTATGAATTTAAATTATTTTAACTTAAGCTATTCAAGAGTTTAAATGTACTTGGAGGGAATTAAAGTTCACAGCTGTATTTTAAATAATGTGCATTTATAATTAGTATTTTTACTTGTTTTGCCTGCAAGTTTGCACTGTACTAAAACTGAAAATTTTGAAGCCTTTTTAGCTCCTTTTTAGTTTTCATGCTGTTTACAATTTGTTTACTTCATTTTGAACAATACAAGATGAATTAGTTCATTTTTTTTTGGCTCACGTGCACTAAGCTGTTTATTGTATTTGGATGACAGACTGCACAGAGAATGTTAAAATTCCAATATCCTTATAATTTACATGGAAGAAAATAATACTTTCTACAAATACTTAGTTTTGTAATATTTTTCACTCTCTTCTTTTTCCAAATAAGCCCTGATGTTTTACTTGCCTAATTTCTGTGTTCTTTTTAAGGGCCTGTTTCCAGAATATACTGAAAGCATGAAAATGTTTTTGCTAGTTTTAGCAGGTGTCAGATCAGTCAATCAACTAATAATTTTCCACTAAATTCACATTTTTGACAACACAAGGATCTCTGAAATATGAATAAAAGAAAAACAACCGTTAATAATATTGCCTTTAAGCATATAAGAATTAACGTATTCTAAGGATTACTTCTCTATTCAGTTTTTTCTCTTCCACTCTATTGTGTTTCCAGTCTGAAAAGCATTGAGTATATTTGAAAACTCTTTGAGGGTTTTGTTGAGAAGAGGAAAGATCTGATTCATCTTTTTCCTATTGTTCCGCAAACTTACCCTCCACATCAGACTAGAAAATCTGAATATAGAGGACTGTTTATATCCAGTCCCTGATAATTGCTCTTTTTTTCAACTACCTGATGATTGAAATGTCTCACAATCAGTTTTTTCCCAACAGTTGCTCTGTCCCTGAAGGGTGTAGTTATCAGGAGAGAGCTAATTGGTAGAAGGAGCATTTTTGTTTCAGTAACAGGCATCACCTTTCCCAGCTGTTCAGCTTACGTAAGCATTTCATACATGCGCCAGAATCTTTTCTCATCTTTCGACTAATTGAGCTGACAGCAAAGGATCAGATTGGTATTGGGTTACAGAGGTAGGAACTAGTTTATCTGAATAATTGAGAAAAACGTGGGTTTGCTGCTGCCTGTTTTCCGTCATCTGCTGTGTTTCATGCCAAGAGAACAATATGCAACCTGTCACTGAGCTATTAAAAACAGAGTTGTTACCTGGCTCACAGAGCCCTCTTAGAGCATCTGCTCATGGATACTGAGGTTTTGCATGTGTTCGTGGTCAGGAGAAGTGAGTATGAGAAGATACTTGATTGGGTTCTTTTGTTGTGTGATCTATAGTTTCGTAAAACCTGTCTGAGTCTATGGGTGGTCCTGTTCTGACCAAATCTTCTCCAGCACGAGTAGTTTTTATAAGAAACTTTTATATTACCTGGAATAGTTGAGAAATATTTCTAGGAATTATTTGTATTACTGGATATAAATGTAGCAGAGGCTAGGAAGTATAATTTTTTTTTAGGTGGGATCTTTAAATCTGCATGGTTAGATAATTATGTATTTATTGTTTTCATTTTAGAATAATTTCATACAAATTATTAAAAATGCAATTTTTCATACTTTTGTAACTGTTTTCACAACATAATTCAAGATTTCTAAACGAAACGTACAGTTAGTTTCTAAATCTCCTTGGAAAAAAAATGAAGTATTTGTTTTCTACGCCCTCTGGAAAGCACAGCCCCATTATCAAAACACTGCAGGTGGCTCTCTGCTTTGTGAAGGTTTGTCCATACGTTGTTCCTCCATACATAAGCAGACTGGTGGTTTGGGGTTTTTTTTATGTTGGCAGGATATAGTCTAATATAAGAGCATTTTTTTAGCAGATACCTGTAAAGCAACTCCTAATGGTATTTCTTCTTAAGACTGCTTGCTTATGGTAATATTTCTGTCATTGGTGTTTTCAACAGTATTTTTCATCCTGAAGTCTTGGAGCCTGTCCTGTCTTTCGAGAAGTCACCAAGAGTGTCTGTAGGATAAAACTCAGTATCTGAGTGCACTCTCTGAGCACACAAAATCTCTGGGTTTTAACAGTTATTGTTATGGTCATCAAGTGTCATCGTACATCAGCAGACATTTCCAGACAACGTATAGACTTTCCATGAAGAATGGTCAAGGGGATGGTGAAAGACAAAGCATGATGTGATCATGGTCACCACTGCGACTGCTTTTCAAGAAAGCATAGGTGTAGCCACAGTATCTTTCTGTTGTTGTTAAACAAGCGTCTCTGGTTTTTGACTGATATGAATATGTTAAAGCTGGAGCTCTATAGTTGGGGTTTTTTGTGTGCTAGCCCTGGAAGCCTGTCCAGTAAACAGGTGAAGGAGCGGGAAGTTAACAATAAAAAGCAATAAAAAGTATGAGCACTGTTTCTTTAAATGGCTTTTATAGAAATGTTTATTGCATTGTTTAAAAAAGTTGTATTTGGACAGTGTAAGACTTAGAAAGCAAGAAAACTAATATTATGGCTAGAACACCCCAAGGCAGTGTTGCCTATCTGGATGAACCTGCTAAGATGTGTGAGTACCAGCCAGCCTGGGGGCAGAGGGATGACTAGGTGCTATATGCTGGGACAATCTTTCTGATCATATACCTGTTACTCTTTGGCCATCATTCTGTGTTAAAGAATACCTGTTTCTTACAAAGTAGGGATTAATTAATTTGTAAATTTAGCCCTTATACAAACAGAAGATAATTATGTTGCTGATCTCTTTAAAAGGTAGGTAATGCAATATCCAGTTTTCCCAGTTCAGGAATCTTTCAGTGTCGGATATTTCAAACTGGTACTATTGCTAATGTAAAATTTCCCCTTTGAGGATGAAATCCAAAGTTTGAAAATAAAATGAATTTTTATATAAGAAGGGCAGGAATTATGCATAGTTTGATAGGTTGATATATATATTTTTATTTTTTTTTTAAATAAGGTAAGTAGAAGTCTTTGGTTTAAATTTTCCCAGCTGTTGTTTTTAACTATAGGAGTAGCTGAAAAGTTAATTCCGGCCTTCCTGGTACTTCCTAAGGAACTTTGTAGTCTCGGTAAATTTGCTAGCAAATATTAATATATGAGTGAAAGAATGAATATCATCAGCCTCCAATTACATTTAAAAGAAATTTTCTCAAATGTGTACATCACTGAAAATCATTATGACAAAGAAAGGAGCTTAGACTTTTCCAAATGTCGTCCTCATTCAGTTGCTCATCTGTTTCTTTGATGTGCTTTGCATAATACTGTGACTACATACAGCAAATCATTTATGCCAATACAAGAGGAAATTTGCTCTGTGGAAATTATTCCTGTGTTTCTTTCATAAGGAGCATAGTCTTCTCTTCTGCATTTGTATGTTTACACTGATAATAAACAGATTAGCCTGTTGTGGCAAGAAGTTTGGGGATTTGTTATACTACTGTGATATAAAACCTGTCAAAAAGCAAATAGCAGTTCTAATCAAGGAATTGTTAACAATCCTGTACTTTTAAAACCTTTTATTATTAACCTGTGTAGTTTGCCTAAGCAGCAGATAGAACCTATTTCCACAATACATCAGATTAAATCGCATCCATTTAACCTCTTTGTGCCTGATAAATAATGTGGTATTTGTCTGTCTTTTTTTGGCTCTGTCATCTGTAAAATAGTTGTACTGATTTGCAGGTTAGCCAGTGTTGGCTTTTCTTATACTTAGCAAGCTTACCTAGTCTGTAAATGGAAATAGTCATTACAGTTACTAAAAGCATTTTTAATTTTACCCATCAGTAAAAAAACCGTACATATTAAAATCTGCTTTATAAAAAAAATTCTTAGGTGGAAAAAGTAGTAATTGCTAAGTTTAAATATGAAAACTTAGTTTGGCTTCTCTGTGCGTAACTTATCACAGTCTGGTCATTTATTGTTAGGTAATCAGAGAGTATTTTAATGTTACTTGATCTAGATAAATGTAGTAACACCTATCCTTTATGAATCTCAAAATGTCTGTAGAGGCTATATCTGTATATAGCAATAGCTATATCACTATAGATTTTTAACTTGAATTTTAAAAGGCATTCAGTGGCTGCAGCCTCTGTGGAAACAGTAAAGCTTTAGACAGATGATTTAAAGGTTTTATGTAAATTGTGTTCAGGAACTACATCCATACCTGGGATTCTTCACACACCAGAAGCCTAGTGTGATGCAGTAAAGGATCGGTTATCTTCCTTATCTTGAACTTGTGCTCTGTCATTATACTAAATCATGATTTTGGTAAAAGCTGACCAAATGTCACTCACACACCTTTTTTGTATTTCAGCTGAGACAATCCCAGTCATACTGCACAGACACAGAATGCCTTCAGGAATGTGAGTAACTATCAAGATCAGTGCATATAAGTAAAATACAGTCCGACTGGTATTTGATTTAATGTCATAGGAACGCATTACATGAAATCAAGTACTACAGTACTAAAATTGTTATGTGAAGGAAGTAATTTCTGAGAATCTGTGATGCAGGTGAGCTTTTGTACATCAGAAGCATTGTATGGAAGCAGCAATGGTGAGCAGGCTGGAAGTGTCAATATGCCAGCATGACCATTGATTTGGTCCCAAGCATTACTGAATTTTAACATTAGCTTGCAAATAGGATGATTTCAGGTTTTCCCTATGGAGAGAATTTGGAGGCTTCATTCGTACTCCTTACAGTCATAGCAGCCTAACCAGTGAAGACTGGATATTCAGCACAGACCCCAACACATACTGATGTTCATGGCTGAGGCTGAGTGACTTAATGTCAGTACTATGAACACTCCGCTGTGACGGAGAGGAGACTCCCTGCCAGCTCTGACTGATAAGACTTAACACCGTAACTGCATTACCGTTTGACTCGGCAGCTCTGTATTAATGAAGCAGAGTATTGTGTGTACACTGCCTTGAAATTTGCCATGAAATACATCTAAAACACTCTTCCAAATGGTGAGCGTTACTAGGACAGGCAAACGTTACCAGCATCTGCAGCGAAGCATAGCTGTGCAGAGGTTGTGCACTAATGTAAGTTTGCCCTGAGGTGCTCTGTTATGCTTTTCATGGTCTAGAGAGAACATGGCCAAATGTTTAAAAATAAAAGTCAAGTGTTCTTATATTGCTTTTACCAGTTGAGGATACAACTCAGCCTGTAATGCTTGGAGGGAGCAGGGAGCACCTGAGCAGTGTTCGTGGAAGCAAGGGCTGCTTGTGCTTGTGTCTTTTACAGGTCTAGGAGCAGAGCTGTCAAGGTTTCCAGGATCTTGGGGAGAGGACATGCCTTTGTTCACTCTCACGTTCTTCTCTCTTCACTCCCCAGTAAAACCTGTTTAGAGATGGGCATCTAGATTAAGCTTGCACTGTGTCCTCCCAGTGTGAAACAGTCCCAGATTCATTGCCATGTTGGGTTGAAGGGGAAGAGTCATGAGCTTTCCACATAACCCCTGAACGAGAAATAAAAAATGGTGCACACATGTGCCCTAACAGTGCTGCTGGCTTTACTCTTTATGGGCTTTCCAAGTTTGGCTGTGTGTCTGACTCCCAGCTCCCCTCTTCTCCTAAATGTACCTGTCCTAGGGCAGACTTCATCTCCCACATCTTAGACTTCTATGTGTGTGTGTACATTTTTTTTAAATCACAGGCATGTAGGAGAGGGAAAGAGGCAGGTGACAGGAGACAAAATATTTCTGTATTAGAAGTAGGCACAGACAGGCTGTGCAGCTTTCTGAGCTTTAGTCCACAGTCAAAACCAAGCAATGGTAGGTCATTCTCACTCAAGCCTTGGGAACTTTGGCTCATCAATATTTATTAATCTTCTGGGCTAAAGACTGTATAAATCACTAAGTTCTGTTGTATGAGCACAAAGCTTCCGTGCTACCAAGCTATACTACAGTGGGGATGTGAATGGTTTGCAGCAAATAGCTTTCCATCCTGAAAGAGATCCTTGCAATAACTATCCATGCAGATGCAAGTAATTTGGCAGCAATTGTTCCAAACCAGTGGTTTGTTTCGAAAACCAAAGCAAAAATTATAGAGTAAATCCTCTCCTACATTATTATATTGCCTTAAATTTAGTTCCAGCAAAGGTGTATTTTCTGCTGATGCAATGACACTGCCTATTTGTCAGATTGTTTTGTGATACTTTTCTGATTCTGTGCTTGGGGCAACATGAGCTCTGTGAGATGCACAGGAGTCAAAAGGAAAAACAAACAGATTGAGCCTGGAAAAGCTTCTAGACATGTTTTTAGCAACAGATTAAAACAATTCTGTGCCAGTCTTCTATCCATTGCTTCATCCTGTTCTGATGAGCTATACCGTGATCAGCTTATTTTTGAGGTGGGTCTCCTCTTTTCTAGGTCCCACAGCTCCATTTCCTGTTACTTGCTGACTTTGATTCCTCATTTCAGGACCTTGATATGAAGAAGCTTGTTCCACTCCCACTTGTTTGTTCATTCTCAGGATTTGGTCTTGCTTCTGGAAGCACAGCTGGGAATGTTGTCATACACAGATTTTTAAGTTGCAAGGTTGTGGAATAACTGATGAGATCTATGTGGTTTTGTTTTGGGAAACATCAGGGCTGTGGTTCAGCCTGTGTCACAGCAGCATCATGTGTCACGCTGTTCTACCAGCTGGAAGTTCTCAGAAACACCCTGCGTTGATTCTGCCTCAGCACACTTTGTTTTTTCAGCTCTTAATTTCAGATCTTTTTTAGCTTTTTGGAGCCAGATTAAATCAGTAGCACCAAGGTCCCCTCATTTACATTTTTGTGTTATTAGCTCTAAATTCTTATTTATGGTTGTTGGCACCATTGTACTGTAGTGATTTCCTTGCAGAGAATTTCCTGCCAGGGTAAGTACCAGTGCTTTCAGATTGGTATTCCTACATACAGGAGAATGAGCACCACTTCAGAGAGCATTTGGGCACTCATCTTGATGGCTGTTCTGCTAATTCTCTGTCAGAATATCTGGTATGATGGTAAAGCACATAGCAGAGTCTAATAATGACTGTTCCCCCAATTTCAGTGGATGCCTTGGAGAAAAGAGGCTGCAAGTTTTGAATGTGCAGCACGTTTAATATTCTGTTTGGGTTGTTTATGCTCGGCAAATCAGAAGATCTTACAATTTGCCTTGAAATGAGGAGTAAGAGTGGTAATTCTTTTCTGAAAATGCAAGTGGAGCAGGGAAGATTTCTCTGAAGTGCGTGTCAGTTGCAACATCAGCGGTTTATTGAGCCCAGGGAGGATCCCAGCTGGTACTGAGCTGCTCTGATGGCTCATAGCCCTTCACAGTCAGCCTTCCATGTTAAAGGAAATGAGAGGCCACTGCCTGGTTTTTTTTCTCTGTGTTCTGGCAATTCCCAGATGTTGTGACCTGGATTTATCACATTCATACTTTCAACACTGTTCTCAGTGCTCTACTAGCTTGTAATATGGTCAGAGATGACTATCTCAAATGTCTGCTTTACTTCCAATGTTTTATGCATTTTGAAATTAATGTATCTGTGATTCATCTTGACTTATACTCATCTAGAGGAGTCACAGCAGCCTAACCTAACAGCATGAAATGTCTGCCAACTCTTCCCTCCCTTTCCTGGTAATTCCCTTCTCCCTTCCTATGCTCGGGTCCTTTTTGGCTTTCTTCAGTTTCCTTATCCCTGCTTTTGAGAGTGTCAGCTTGTGGGGATTATATGATGAAGGTTCTATAGGTTCCTTGTCTTCCTTAATGATTCATCTATAAGATACCTCTCTTCATACAGTTCCCTAGCTTGCTTTCCACAGAACAGGCAAGGCTATACACACTGTGAAAAGAAGGCAGCACTAGTCAGAGAGCAACGTTTTGCCTTTTCACATGCATATGTTAAATAATAAAAAGCTGAAGGTCCAGAAGGAGATAGTTTTACCATGAGAGAGCAGACATAAAGCACCACATGGAATATATTTTTATAGTAAAAGAAGTGGAATCTTTCCTCTTTTTCTTTAGAGCACAGCCTCGCTCTGAATGAAAAATAGCACTTTAAGACGAGAACCAAGTTTGTGTATTGAGTATTTCATAAGGGCATTTATTAATTTTAACATTGTATTCTTGAGATTTCAGTTGCACAATCAGGAGGTGGTTGACCTCTTAATTTTTATAAATTATTTTTACCAGATTCAACGTTTGAGTAGCTTTAACTGCCTTCTAGTAGAATGTTAAAGGAGATGGCCAAAATCAGTAACAGAAGACTTCCTTTTTTCCCTTCCCATTTCTATCCAAGAGAAGACTTGTTTATGTGGCCTAGTTTCTGTTTCTGTAGGAAAAAAACAAGCCAGAGAACTGTAACTCATACTTTGAGCAGCAGATAGGATACACCACAGTCATTAACTCCCATGAGAGTTGATCTCACAATCTCAGACCAGCTCCTCAAAGCTTTCTCCTGCATGGAGAAAATTCAGCCATGGTGTAAAAAAATTCCAGATAACCACAGAGGCAGAACTGCTCACAGTGCATGGATATACAGGTGTGCTGAGCCCAGGGGGCTGGATACTATGAAAATAAAGACCTTGGGCTGGATTCGGTATTGTGTGGAAAGGCAGGTTAGAGACTCCAAATTTCATGTCACTCAGTGATACAGGAATATGTACTGCTACATCTTGTACTAGTTGGTGTCTCCCAGGCACTGGAGATTAATAACCAGATCCATCCATCAGAATGGATGGTGGCAGAGACATTCATTTCTGAGGTCAGAACAGGACAATCATCTATCCATCTGGAAATATTAGAAACATATCATCCACAGGGGCTCTTACAGGATAGCCTTTATTCAAGGAATCAAAACCCCTCTTCTAAATTACCTGCAAAAATATCAATTATAGGTAAAAGCATAAATTCCATCCTGCTTCCTCTCAGCTTCCCTCAGCTATCCTTTATCCATAAGCTGGTCTTATCTGATTATTTTGTAGTATCAGTGATGGAGATCTTTGTAGCAAAAGACAATTGTCTTCTAGATATTATTGCTCCTAGTAGCTGAAACAGCTTCTTTTCTGTTCTCTTGATTTGTGGTGGAAAGCTTTGAAAAGTGTGATTCACCCTAGCTATGTGAGATTTTGCTTATCCTCCACTCCTTATGTTAAGAGATTAAAGTAACAGATTCTGAAATACCTCACATCCTTATTAAAACACATGGCCATTTGTGAGAGATGTGGGTTTAACGATTCTTGAATGGTGTAAATAGTGTTGTGGCTGTTTTAGTATCTGGCATGCTTTGAGTAGCTACTACAGGGCCAAGCTGTGTTAGGTCAGCTGTTCTCTTGCTTAACTTAGTTTAGAATGTGTTACAGCTCATTTAGTTCCATCTAATCCATATTACAACACAGGCTGGAAGAAACTGTCTCCTGAACTAACAATGCTTGTGATTTCCCTCAGTGGTTCCTTCTGCTCCCTTCCTTGACCTGTATCATGAGCTGACCTAGCAGCATTTACTTGTTTAACCACGAACCCTTTATTCACTCAGATCTCAAAGATCTGAGATCTTCAAGAGTTGTCACTTGCAATTGTATCTACTTCTAATCAAAATTCATAGAATCATAAAATGACTTGAATAGGAAGGGAACCTTAAACATTCTCTAGTTCCAACGCCCCTAGCATGGGCAGGGACACCTCCCACTAGACCAGGTTGCTCAGAGCCTCACTCCAGCTTGGTCTTAAATACTTCCAGGGATGAGGCTCCACAACTTCTATGGGCAGCTTCTTGAGCTTTTCAGTGTCTGTATTTTGAACATTTAAAAGGCAGTTTTACTTTCTCAGATAAATTAATGGTGTTTGTGCTTCGAGAAGCATAAGTTTCTGTAATACCTTTTTTTTTTTTCCTTCTTTGACATTTTTAAGTGCATGTGAAGTCAGTAAAGAACATCAGTGCAAGAGCCGCAACTCATGAAATCTTACAGAACAGCAGTGTTGCAAATGGCATAGCTGTAAGCGTCACAGTGCCCCTCTACTGTGTCTTAGCTGTGATATTGAATAAACCACTTTGGTAGAAGAGCCTCTGTTAAAAATACTACCCGGTGTGATGGTGAGAAGGGTGGTAGCAGGGTGGTAGCAGTGTTAACCATGTATTTAATGCCTCCAGCAGCTGACTGGTTATAAGTTATCTATCAAATGTTAAATAAGAACAGCTTCCAACTGATACTGAATCCAGATTTGACTCTATGAGATGATCCAGCTGAGTTGAGACAATTGAAAAATCTGACAGATACAAGTGTCTCTGTGGAATTTCCATGGATGTTCAAGTTTTCAACTTGACTAATAAAATAGAACAGTTGGGCTTCACTTTTTCATGTCTCTCCTCAGCATTTTTTTCTCCTCCTGACAGATATGTTTTCCTTGAATCTATCAGAAATACCATATAACCTGGATGATAAGTCATGAAGATCTGGCATACTGATACTGACCCTAGTTTGAACAAACTCTCAATAAATCACTTACAGTAGCCAGTAAAATTATAACCATTAGTTTGATCCCTTCTTGCTAGAATTGGAATGTTCTCTGTGTGGAGTTTAACAACAGAATCTAAGCTTTCATCTCTTTAGTCTTACTATTTTTTTTGTTCGTTTGTTTGATGCAAAGAAACCAAACCCCAGCATACAGATGGGGGTGTTCCCACATAAATATATTTTGCATCAAGTTTGATTTCTTAAAAATTGAGTTTGATTTCTTAAACGCAAAGCATGTGTTCATAATTTCCAGTTCATTAGGAGTTACTGTGAACTAAGAAATGTTCATGATGATTCTGAGTATTTAATTAGATTTCACTGAAATTAGTTTTCTTTTCAAAGGGATAAGAAATGTGATGAAAAAATCCAGTGTAACACTAATGAATAAGTACTTGACTTAAAGCCAAAAGGAAGGACTAATCAGAAAACCCTCTTGAAAAATATTTCAGGGTTGTTTTTTTTCTGAAACTTATGTTGCATTTTTGTTTTCATTTTGGGAAAAGAACACTGCTGTCACTTTGTGTTATAAGCTGAGTTTTCCTTGTCTTTAGTGCCAGGACCAAACTCCTCCAGTGACAATGGCATCAGCTTTGCCATGATAATGATGGCCTGGGTCGTGATTGCACTTGTCTTGTTCCTACTGAGACCCAGTAATCTGAGAGGATCCAACACATCCGGAAAGCCAACCAGCCCACATAATGTAAGTGCATCTTCAAGCGCCCTGCAGAAACGCTTTACGACAGCTTAAATGTGTTTTGGGTTAATACGGAATATTTTACAGACCTTTTTTTCCTTACATTTTTTTTTTTCATGTATTTTCTTGGAACTCCATTAACAGTGAAAATGAGTAAAACCAAGGTGAAAGTAGAATCACGAAGGCCAAGTGTGAGGACTTCCATGGGATGGAGCAGGCACGAGTGACTGTGGGTCACGATGTCCTCTGGACACTGGCTGTCCCTGGTTGAAAATGCTTCCTGCCTTCTTACGTACAAGGGGAAAATGACAGCTTTAAGTAAACAAATTTACAGCAAGAAACTGGGAAGGTGATCTTAAATGTGGGATGATGGAAAAATCCCTGTTGATGAAGGAAATGGTATTGGGTTTTAATGCTCATTTACTCTAAATATTGAAAGATCTTAAAGGAAAGCATAATGTAACCATTCTTTTATTGCTAAATCTTCTTATGTGAAGCACTGTTTAATGGCGTACATGTTTTTTTCTTTTTCTCCTTCTTTTTCCCTAGGGGCAAGAACCACCAGCCCCACCAGTGGACTAGAGTTCAGTATTGGATACGTCCAGCAGCTAAAACCTTGCATGACCAAATGAACGAAGTGACCAGATTACTTCTAAACCCCATTCAATACTGATTTATTTTCTCATTTATATAGAGCAAAATTATCATTCAGCAGTTATCTTCATTAACTGCTTTTAGCAACTTTGATTTTAAGTTAATTTTTGCTTTGTATGTTATTACAATTCCTAGTAGATTGTAATTTGAATAATGATAAGGCATTGCAGGGGGTTTTTGGTTGTTACTGTTACTGTGGACATTCCACTCACTCTTTTTCTGTTACAGTGATCCTAATTTCTTTGCAGTGATTTGTGATATGCATTGAAAGAAAAAGAAAATCCCTGTGCATCTATAATAATGGAAGGTTACTGACCTTTCTTCAGATTAATTCATACTTTATTTCCAGTATGCTTTTGAGAGTTATATTATGGTTGCAACTATTAGCTTAGTTATGCGGTGAAAATTTGAAATTTATTTTATTTTTTGCCCTGGGTTCAGAGCAGCTTTTAGTCTGGTCTTTGGACCACTGACATAGGTTAGTGGCAAAAGCACGGATTGTCCACTAGAATTATACTCTGTGTGTGTATGTGTGTGTGTGTGTGTATGTACAGGCACATAAGTGAGTGTGATAATTGCCACTGTCAAAACTTTGATGTATATATTGGGACCGTTACACAAAAGATTGTACCAGGAAAAATGAAATTAATTTTATCTCATTAATAAATTATATATCTTATTCAATATGTTGTCCAAAAAAAGGTACTCCAGTGCTGAATTTGTTTACTTCTAGACTTTATGAAAAGAGAAATTTAGTGAGAAAAACTTGGCAGAATTTTCTGTCCTGGTATAGTCTTTTAATAATTGGTATCTTAATAAGTTTTTGGCCATGTTGCAATGTACATTGGACGGGATGAAGTCATACCAAGAGATTACCAACTTTTGGTATACAACACATACTGGATATTCAGGTTTTTTCACCTGATGGTTATCAGCGGTTCTTAATATTTCATCCTTATCTACTGATTGTAATTGTAGAATAACAAATTTGCAGGTGACTACATACGGCATGTCTTTTCCCTCTAATACTTGTGTGTATGTGTGGTGTGCTTGTGTGCATATGTGCGGTTGTGCACGTACTTGTGCACATCTCCCATTGTAGCAAATGGGAATGACTTTTTAAATGTATATTAATTAAAGAACATTTTAAAGATGTACAGAAAAGCAACACTGTATATTTTTCTTGATCAGTTTGACAAATTGACGAGAATAATGTAAAGAACATTTTTATGTTACCAACATGAAGCTTCTTTCTGTAAAGGTCAGTAGAGCAGATGTATGGGAATTCAAAGCCTTGCTTTACAAACTTTTATTTCACGAGGACTTCAGTTATGTAGCTGAAGGGACTGTCAAGATGCATAAAAGTTTGTATTAATGGGCTGTAACAAAAATCTCACATCAGATCCCATGAGTGACAGACGCAGGGTTTTCCTCCTCAGGGTAAACGACGGGCCAGCTAAGTCTCCTTGTAAAGGTACATCGTAGACCTGAAGAAAGGCTTCTGTGGTTTGATGTAATTGCCCTTTTGAATTTCTGTGGAGTAGTGTGCTCCCAAGCATCAGAGCATGTGTTTTTAAAAAAAAAAAAAAAGGAAAAAGAAAAAAAAGTAATAAAAATGAAGAAGATTGGGCCAGGTGCTCTCAGTGACATCAGTGCAGTGCCATGTAAAGCAATGGAGCTGCAGCAGAGAAGCTGAGAGAATTTGTCCTTATACATCTAATGGTGTACAGGCCACAAACACTGTGTAAAGATGTCACTGGGACAAGCAGTCTGACTGTGCTTGCTTTTTGCCTTCCATGTACATTTATGTTTGTGACACTGTTTTGAAAAGAACAAGTAATACAGCATCATTTTGCTGAATCAACAAGGAAATATATATAATCTCCTACACTGATGTTTTCTCCAAGGATTTTTGGCCAGAATTCTTCACTATCGGATGCATAAAACAGGCTTCCAATTGATTAAAAAGCCAGCTGAAGCAGGCTTCATTTCAAAGTGCCACTCCTCATCCTGTTGGAAGTTGGTGAGGTTTATAGCAGATGCTCCTCACTTTTGAGGATCAGTCTGGCTTTACTTAAATGTTTGTGTATGTATTTATAAGTCTCACCATGTACACCCAGCTCTAAAAATCTTGGCAAATGAACTTTTTGTTCATGGTAGTTTTGTGTTTTACATTAAAGGAACTGCCTTTGCTTGAAATTGCTCTAAGTAATTGTCCCAGTGATTTTATACATGTATGCTTTCCTCATGTAAATTGCTATTTTAAATTTTCTATATAAAAGATAAAACATTGGAAATATTTTATTGTAAAATGTTTTACTAAAGAGCCAGGCCACTATCCCACATCAAAATGTATGCCTTTTAAATTCAGATACTCCCTCCAAGATAGAAACTTCAGATCACCACTCTTAATCAAAATAAAAGTAGCTAATTATAGGACTGTATTTTGCCACTCTTATTCATGTTAAATAGTGCCTTACTCATCAAGTAGTTGCACTGAAGTTTGTGGGACTACTCTGAGATAATGTACTAGTAGCAGCTTTAGTAAGGGTGGCAGAAATCTGGCCTTTAGTGATGTAGCTTGCTATGAAGTAGTTGTATCATGGTTACAGATGTTTCTGGTAAATTTTGAGAAGTGTGGAAGAGATTAGTGGTATATAAAGCTTCAGGATATGACTAATTCTGTGATGAGGGTTTTAAGCTTGGTTAGTAAGAGATGCAAGTTGTAGCAGCTTGGGAAATCTGGAGGGAAGTTTACAATTATACCTTAGATCTTTGTTAAAACAATAGTATTTTTAGAGTCTGCTTAACACAATTATATTCTGAAATGAGAAATAATATGTATTCATGTATTGTATGCAGATCACTTAGCCTTGTAATGTTCATGATTGAGAAAGGAAGAGTGATGATGTGATGTACCTGATGTAAATTGGTGGTTTAAAATGTCTGAATTATGCCAAACAAAATCATCTGTGCCATTTGCAGTTTCCTGGTAATCTTTTACTGAGTACTTGGATTGGGATAAAGGGCTTGTACTATGCACTTTTTATTGACTTAACAAAATAAATAGCAATCGTTAATAATGTTTTGTCTTTGTCTCAGTCTTTGTATAAGATGTAGGACTGCACCAACTTATCCATTTCTAAGGTAATTTGAAATCATCTAAAAATAAATATTGGTAAAAGTAGCATGTCATCTGGGTAACTTCTGAAACGTAAATTCTGACTCTTCTAATGGACGATTGCCTTCTGTATGTGTCTCAAGCAAGTTAGAACAGATTATAAGTGATTTCCAAGGTTTTAAGATACTTTGCTGGCCAATATGGATGTCTCTGCCTTTTACTCTTCAAATTAATTATGCACCCTAGGAAGTTAGAAATAATACAGTAAGAAAAGGTAATGACAGAGGCCAAATATGGCAATTATGTTACTTCATTTTAGATCAAATCCTACTACTTTGGGATTTGCAACCTATTTTCTAGTCCCAGTTCTTGGCAGAGTTGGATCCAGAGCTTCTCTGAGGAAGGAAGGTGCTCCAATGGATCCGAGGCAGCATGTAGAAGTAGCAGAGACCTGCTGCTTCCTCACTGTTTCCATGGAGTGCAGCACTCTTTTTCCTCCAGCAGCAGAGCATGCAATGCTGAGCACCTCCTCAGCAGCACTTCAGATCCCACATTAGAGATTACCATGTTAATCCAAGGAAAAAAAGGAAAAGGCCAGGGAAGCATTAGCATTTACAATAATATACAGCCCTCTAGAGACAGTGGTAATAAATACCAGAGAAACAAAAATAAAATCTGACTTTAGTTATAGTACTAATAATTTTAAAATAATAATTTAATAATATAGACATTAAGCATTTAAGTAAATTTAGAAACTCTATGATCTTAATCAGAGATCATTAATGTCTGCTTATCAAAATTTACCCTTTTACTCAGACATGACGTTATAAATAACCCATAAAACTAAAGTTTAAGTACACCTGTTAAAATGTTTGTCAAGGATTTATGAAAAGTGATGCAGAAAGGAAATTACCACAAATTTAAATAGCCTGTGTTGAATGGTTCTGTATGAGGTCTGGCTGTTCAAAACCACCAGGTAAGTGAAGCTTACTCTGCCCCAAAGCTTGAAAAAAAAACTATCCTTTGGGAGAAATACATAAAATCGTTCCAGAAAAATATTCCATGAACTTAAGTAGGTTCCTTGTAAAAATGGACAACTTACATTCTTTTCTCCTTCTACCCTTACTTGTTCAGTATCAGCCAACAGCCTACCATGCAATGCACTGCAAAGAGTCAGGGATGGGGAAGAGGCCGACTGTCCCACAGTGAACCACATCCTCACTTGTAAAACAGCACAACTGCTAACGCCTTCCTGGGAGTTACGCTCATCCACCGTCAGCTGAAGATTTGTCTCTCTTCACACAAGAATAACTGAACTTATGTTACTTGTATCAAAATTGCCACCTGTCCGAGCAAGCACTTTGTAGTTCAATACAATAACTGGAAGGTTTTAACATCCACAGGTAAGAGCCTTGGTCAAAGAGAGTATCTGAAGCAAATGTTCAATACATGACGACAAATACCAATTCACCATATATTTACAGCTGTTTAGAGGTTTCATTCTTCTTTGTATGGAAAGTGCTATTGTAAAATATTTTATACAATGTTAATTTAAACTACAGCAGTAATTTCTCATCAACGATGACAAGTAGCAAGCTTTAAAAGAGAAATATTTTCCATTTATGGGTTTTGTTGTTATGTCCTCCAAGATATAAATGATGAGAGAGGAATAATTTGATTATGTAGTTTTCAGAATTATACCTGGTTTAAAATTATTGAAGATTATTGATTTCTTCTATTGCAAAATATACCCTTAAAATGCTAGAGAAGATATTGGAGCCAAGAAAATACGTTTCCTAAGCAGACCAACAACAAACTCCTACCAATGTACAACATTTTTTGATATAAAAAGTAAATCTTAGAAAAGGTGTAGGAGCTCACTTTAGAGCAGAACTTGTAGATGAAATGGTAAATGATAAACTGAATGTGATTACCAAGAAAATGATCCACAGGTGCCTTCACAGGACTGGGCACTACACCAAACATTGCATGTAACACATCGAAATCTGCTTTGTTGTTGTGGTGATGCTGAGTACAAATCTGGTTTCTTCAGCTCTCCTAGTGATTTGATGCAGCCTTGTTTTTCATCCTCAGTTTCATATTGATTAAATAGAAAATCCAGATAATCATTTTTCCACTTCATCAAATATTTGCTTGAAATTTGAATCACAATTGCATCCTGTCTCCGACGCCCCCTCAGGCTGTAGGCTTCTGTTGGGCTTCAGGATGTGGGAGGAAGAGATTAAGGCAAATTTGCATTTAGCTGTAGTGTGACATTGGATCAAATCTTCACCTTATTTTATGTGAACAACTGTTAAAGCAATGGGACAACTCAGCTGAGTAAAACCCTTCAAAGAAGTCATGCTACAAGATGATTTGTCTCCAATGGGGCTGTGATGAAAAGCAGAGCCTTACCTAGCTGTTCTTAACTTCCATTGCGTTAGATTTAGCATTTATGGCTTCCTTATTGTTTTATTGAAATGGCTGTTATGCCTGAAATGGCTCTCCTGTTGGGAGACTGAGCATGCTCCATATTCAGAAAAACAGTGTTGCTGCCCACAGCACTGCTTTGATTTGAAGGAACAGCTTTGATGACTGGTATGATGTGTGTGGTTTCCAGAAGAACATCAGAAGAGGGAAGAAAAAAAAAAAAAGAGGAGGTATTTACTAAACAATAGATAAGGCTGTCAAATGTAATCATGCCTGGGAGGAAGTGTGAATAATTTCTGTGTATACTAAGAGATTGAAATAATCTAATTAGAGGAAGGTCATATACTGGAAAACAAAACATTGTCATGCAGGAACTAAAAGAATAGGTTTGAGAGGGCATTCTCATCAGAGACTTCAGAGTGGCTTTCCTCTGATTTTCAAACGTCATATTAATCCTGTCTGGCTTTTGGTTTTTACTTATACTGCAATATTGTCCACGAGTCCAGCTGAAATTATTGTCCAGATGTTCTATACAAACAGGCACCTTAAGCCTGACCAGAAACTCACTGCACTTCAGGACAAATTTTACCAATTATTGCAGTTAGAGATGTCGGTTGTCACTAACAAAAATATTGTATTAGATTAATCATAAACTGTTTGGGCAAACTGTCAGGCCAAACAGCAAATTCAAAGTTCTGGTCAGATGGAGAGGTGGGGATGAAGAGAGGACGTAAGCAGGGGGGACATGCCAGGTGGAAAACATGTCTCGTGACAACTTGTAACATCAGCTCTGCGCGGTTAGCTGCTGTGGTTGCCTCTGAGCACACAAAGGAGCATTGGCACTCGGCTGCCTGTGTCCAAAACTGGCACATGGTTTGCTTTATGCAGCTGCTGGAGCCTTTTCCTGAGGAACACACATGCCCAGTCTCACACGTCCCTGTGTAGTCTCTTTAGCTGCGTCTCCTTCCTCTTCCTCCTTTCCCTCCTTTTTCCCCTCCTTTCCCTCCTTTTTCCCCTCCTTTCCCTCCTTTTTCCCCTTCTTTCCCTCCTTCCTCTTAGTGTTGTAAAATACAAAGCATGGATTCAAATAATGATCCAACTGATCTGCGAGCAGATCTAGGCACTTTTGTGCCTCAGCCTGGGACTGTTGCCGAGTAGCTCAGATTTCCCTGCTACATGTAGAGTTGCCTCCTGGTTGTACTGTGTCAAAAGTTAACGAAAGGCTTGACAGACTGGTGGTTGTTGAATCTGTGTCAGATGTCAGTGTCAGAAACCGATTGCACAAACACAGCTGTCTTTAGTTAATGATCAGCTAAATCTGGTGGAGGATTAGTCTGACATTAAACACTCCCTTAGATATGATACAAAACTTCTTTCATACCCAGGGTTCCTTGCTGGCTTTTCCTCTCATCCCTAACACCAGGATGCCAGCCAGGAGATTATGCAATCGTGCACTCACTTGATCTCTTCTTCCCTCCCCTTCTCCTCCCCAAATCCTTCATAAATTGTGATTTCTCCCTTGCATAATGGAACAGGTTGTACAGGAGAGGTGAAGACTGTTCCCTCCATCCACCTTTGGCATTCAAATCACTCCTAATTTGATGATTTCTGGAAAGGCAGAAATGTGGCCTCGAGCCCACCCTATTTTCCAGGCAGAGAGGATAATGTAGGGTCCAATCTCACGCTGGTACAAGCTCTAGCTACTGAGCCACTATATTAAAAAGACATTACCACTTTCCTTGGCCAAGCTTTTTGAATGAAGCAGTCTTACGTCTTTGGACTGCAGGCCACTCAGTCCTGCTGGTGTGAGCCCTTGCCTGAGCACACATTAAAGGCCAGATCTGTGGGAGCATATAGGAAAGGGATTGCTCACTTTCAGGATCAGATCAAGTTTAGGTATGAGGCAGGCAACTGATTTGCTCAGGTCAGATTATGCTGAAACAGAAGGCATACCTTTTGATACCCAAGGGAATGTATTGTCAAAACTTGAGTATCTTTTGGGTTTATATACCTTTTGGAGTTTATCCCCTAAGACTAGGTTATAAACTCTGTCTGATGTGTATCTGTAGCCTAAAATATACAAATATCTCTAAAAATACCTATTCTCCTCAAGCAGGTGCGTATGAATTATGATGATGACCTTTCTTGGACATGTACACTTCCATGAATTACCATTCAGGGTTTTTAATATCAGGGTCTCAAAAGATGATCTCCTTGCAGGATGTGTAAGTGAGCAGTGCTCTCAGAAGTGCAGATTACTTACAGTTAAATTATTATGCAAATGACAATCTTTAAAATGTAAAATTCTGGATGAATGGAACTGTGACTCGTCAGTCCTACCAGCAGCTCTCTCAATTCTCACTCTAAAACAACACACATAGGAACTTACCTGGAAAAAAAAACAACCAAACAAAGAAAGAACGCTGTGATGAACCTTACAGGGAGACTTCTGGCCGAGTCTGCACAAAATGCACAAAACATTTTGGAGAGTGGCAACCCCCACTAATGCTGTTGTTTAACTAAATAGATGCCCTGCTAAGACACATTTCAGCAAGCAGTTAAGAGGGTATTTTAGTTAAAATCCTGCATAATATACGTATTAAGCTCATAAATTATAAAACCAAACTGGACTACCAGGAACATCTGTTTTGACATTCATGGAATTTGCATTAATTTTTTTTATTTTTTTTCCACTAGAAAACACCTTTAGAAAAAATTTCCAGAGGCAGACCATCTCTGAGTCACTTTAGTGGCTACTTATCTTCAGTATTAGAAAACAACTGTCTTGAATCTGAATTTGTCCAGGTTCAATTTTTACACATTATGTTCTGCTAATTCGAAAGATTAACAATTGTCTGTTCATGCAACAAATAAGCATTATGAAACTTCATTTTAATCACCTGATTTTTAGACATTCCCTCCCAGAAAGGTATTTATAGCCCCAAGTTAGCTACACAAGCTCCCTGCACAGTGGGAGTGGGGTCCAGGCAAGCCAATATGCTGAAAGAGGGATTCATCTGACCTAGTCAACTGCCAATACTAAAGAAAAACATATACCTTGATTCCTATTTGCATAATTTACTGACCCTACAACTGCAATAAGATTCACAGCCTACACCGAAGCTTCCTAAAAATGGAGCAGAAATCACACTTATTTAAAAACATGATCAGCCGTGGCGCAGCCTCACCCACTCTGTAGCAGCCCAGGGCTGTGCTTCCCAAGCAGAGTACTTCAGGAGGTTTAATGGTATGCCCTGAAGCCTTACACAAGCATTACAGCCTCTGCGCTGTGATGTAAAAAATTCTACATACCGGTGAATGATGGGTCTGCCTGAACGGAATAACAAGGAAAACCCCACCCAGCAACTCAGAATTTACTCTGTAACCAGAGGGAAGACCCAAACTCCCTGCCCTTGTCATCGCAGTGACTTCAAGCCCTGCATTTCCTCCTGCCAGCAGTGCCCTCACCACCAGAGCGTAGGCTATAGGGAAACAAAACCAGCCCTCATCACCCTTTCTGGGGAAGTTGTGCTGTTCTGCGAGACAGAATTCAAGACCCACATCCCAGGCAGGGGAGTGACAATGTAGTCCATCAATGAAGGGTTTTTGCTAAGAGAAAGAGCGTGGGGCCCATTGCCTGCCCTGAGGACTGTTCAGACATTGGAAATAGCTCTCAGACCATAGACTATAACCCAGACCTTTCTCCTCCCAGGAAAGGGCCACAATTAGCAGACCCCAAAAATATTCCCTTTCAAGCTCCTGGGCAAGCTGGCATAGTGTGTAGTTGCAGCTGGGGAATTAGATCCCCTTTATAACCCACCGGACACAGCACTCTCCTGAGATTTGTACGCCTGAACCCCCTCAGCTGAGGAAGGCTCTGAAGCTCCTCCTTTCCCTCGTTCTTAGCAAACGCAGTAGCTTGGAGGTATTTTTAGCTGACTCTAAGGCACTACTAACCACCCATACATACAGCAGTAAGCTAAGGGAACTCTTTCTTACAAACATGGCCTTGCACACAGCGACCACCTGCTGCTTCTAGAAAAGCCACTCCTTGTTTGTCAGGCACACACTAGGCATGCTTATCATTCCAACACCCCTAGGGGACCATGGAAAGGATTGGAAGAGGATTTGGCCTTGCCAAGGTAACAATGGGCACATACAGAGGGATGAGGTGAATTCCTCAGCAGTACAAATGTGCTAAATATGAAGGGGAAAGGGGAGACAACTGGGCCTGTTAGGAATAAGCCCAAGAGAAGCATGCCAGGGCTTGAAGGATGGTGGACTAGTGAGGACTCTCGCTCTGCCATTTCATTTGAGAGAAGGGATAGACGTTTAGAAATCATGGAAGCACCTGAGATGGATCTGGTAGGAAATGGGGTCCACACTCAAAAAAAAGGTGTTGGAATCATTAGCTCATCTGAAGTACAGCTATACCAATGCATGCAGTGTGAGCAACAAACAGGGCGAGCTTGAAGTCATGATGCACCAGGAAAACTATGACATAGTAGCTATCACAGAAACGTGGTGGGATGCCTCACATGACTGGAGTGCCACAATCAATGGCTATAAGCTCTCCAGGAGGGATAGACAGGGAAGGAGAGCCAGTGGAGCAGCCCTGTATGGTAGAGAATGCTATGAGAGCTTGGAAATTAAGTATAGTGATGACGGGGTTGAGAATGTTTGTATTTGTGATTATAGGGTTGAATGCTTATGGGTAAGAATCAGGGGGAAGGCTAAAAAAGCAATCCCGCAGTTCTTGCAGTGTATGGAAGATAACTTCCTAACACAACTGGTGACTGAGTCAACTAAGGAAGGTTCTCTACTAGACCTGCTGTTCGTGAACAGGGAAGGACTAGTGGGAGATGTGAAGGTTGGTGGCTGTCTTGGGCAAAGCGACCATGAGGTGGCTGAGTTTTCAATCCTTAGGGAAGTAAGGAGGGAGGTCAGTAGAATTACCTCCTTGGACATCAAGAACGCAGACTGACATATTTAGGAGACTGGTCGATAGCGTCCCTTTGGAGCTAATCCTCAAAGACAAAGGAGTCCAGGAAGGCTGGACATTCCTCAAGAGGGAAATCCTTGTACCATAAAACAAGCCAGCATGGTAGAAGACAGGCCTGGCTAAGCAGAGAGCTTTGGGGAGAACTTAAGAAAAAAAGGAAAATCTATCAGCTATGGAAGAAAGGGCAGGCAAATCAAGAAGAGTACAAAGTTGTTGCAAGAGTACAAATGTAGGGAGAAGATTAGGAACCTCGGTGCCAGGAAAAGTTATCGAGCAAGTCATATTGAGTGCCATCACACGGCGCATACCAAGTGATCAGGCCCAGTCAGCATGGGTTTACAAAAGGTAGATCCTGCCTGACTAACCTGATCTCCTTCTACAACAAGGTGACCGGCCTGGTGGATGAGGGAAGAGCTGTGGACATTGTCTAGCTGGACTTTAGTAAGGCCTTTGACACTGTCTCCCACAGCATTCTCCTTCAGAAGCTTATGGTGCAAGGCTTGGACAAATACACCTTGCACTGGATAAAAAACTGGCTGGATGGCTGGGCCGAAAGAGTGGTAATGAACAGAGCTAAATCTGGCTGCCGTCCGGTCACAAGCCATGTTCCCCAGGGCTCAGTACTGGGGCCTGTTCTCTTTAATGTCTTTATTAAAGATCTGGATGAGGGGATCAAGTGTGCCCTCAGTAAATTTGCAGATGACACCAAACTGGGTGGGCGTGTCGATCTGCTAGAGGGTAGGGAGGCTTTACAGGGGGACCTAGACAAGTTGGATCACCAGGCCAAGGTTAATTGTATGAGGTTTGACAAGGTCAAGTGCCAGGTCCTACACTTGGGTCATAACAACCCTATGGTAAGCTACAGACTTGGGGATGTGAGATTGGAAAGCTGCAAGTTGGAAACGGATCTGGGGTGTTGATCAATAGTCGATTAAATATGAGTCAGCAGTGTGCACAGGTGGCCAAGAAGGCCAATGGCATCCTGGCTTGTATCAGAAACACTGTGGTCAGCAAGAATAGAGAGGTGATTGTCCCTCTGTGGCTCTGGTGAGGCCACACCTTGAATATTATATTCAATTCTGGGGCCCTGACTATAAAAAGGACATGGAAGTGCTGGAGCGTGTCCAGAGAAGGGCAACAAGGCTCGTGAAGGGTCTAGAGCACAAGTCCTGTGCGGAGTGGCTGAGGGAGCTGGAGTTGTTTAGTCTGGAGAAGACTGAGGAGAGATCTTATCGCTCTCTACAACTACCTGAAAGGAGGTTGGAGCGAGGAGGGGGACAGCCTCTTCTCCCTGGTGGCGTGTGACAGGACCAGAGGTAATAGATGCAAGCTGCACCAGGGGAGGTTTAGACTGGACATTAGGAAACATTTTTTCACTGAAAGGGTTATCAAACGTTGGAATAGTTTGCCCAGGGCAGTGGTGGAGTCACCATTCCTGGAGGTGTTAAACTGGCGTGTGGACCTGGTGCTTAGGGACATGGTTTAGCAGTGAGCTTGCAGTGTTTGGTCAGAGGTTGGACTAGATGGTCTTGAAGGCTTCTTCCAGTCAAAGACATTCTGTGATTCTGTGTTTATGGCTATCCTTAGACCTGAGGAGATACACACGAGTTTTGAAGATGATGGTATCTGTAAGGCTGATTATAGGCAGTGAAAGGTTACCAAGATTCTTCTTTCTTTGCCTAGGCTTCCCTGGAAAAAATGATGTGTTCAAAATTGAGACATCCGTGCCAATTAGCAATGAGACAAGGCACTACTTGTTTTTACTTCAGGATAAACACGGTGAACCCTGCACCTTTGCCAAACAGTTCTTCAGCCAACCACATTGACTCCACCAGGATTCTGCACTGAGACTGCAAACCTCAGAAGGCTCTTTCAGCAGAAACACACATATTTTACAGTACCATTTCTAACTGACTAGGAAGTTAGAGTATGTGCTCACTTAAATAGGCACAGAGTCTTCTAGGGAAAGATCAGATCCTCCAGAGTGGAATAGTAACAGAGTAAAATGTAAAACAAAAACAATTATTCCAATTTCTTTTTTATATACTTTAGCATCTATGGACAAAAATGCCATATAAGAACAAGGCAATACTTTATTCACATTGTCAACAAGGATATACATAGATGATCCACCTAATCTGGCAACATTAAACACATACATTGTAATCTGTTAAAAGCATAAATGACTGCAGTATTGCGGATGCAGCAAAAAAAACCAACCAGCTTCTAGGAGATGCAGTGTAAGTGAACGTGAATGCACTGGAGAAGATGGTAGCTTTCTCACAATCGTTCTGCTCCCAAAGTCAAATGAAGTATACTAATAACATCACATTTATGCAAAAGGCAAGAGTAGTATCTGAGAATTTTAATCTAACTAGGCAAGAGATCCCTGGGCAGTGCCCAGATCACAAGCGCAAAAGAGCGCAAGCTTGTTGTACTTCCTTACTCTGGTAATGTTTGCAACATGGACTTTAAACACTGTGTTTTACTGTTACCTATTTACTTATCTTTGTTGAGGATGCACCACACTATAGGAGAAAGAATGAACATTGAGTTTGTGTTTCACAGTAAGCACAGCTGAAGGACCAAAAATTATTCACACACGTATTTGACCACCAAAATTCACTTTGCTTATAAAACCACCCCGAGGCAGAAGAGGGGCACTGCTCAGCCAGCACCCTGCTCAATCCCCGACTTCCCCCGGGAGCCCGAGCCAGATCACGCCAGAGCTGCCCGCAGGCACTGGCAATGCTGGCGGGGCGGACCGCAGGAACTCTCGCACCCGTCCCCAGAGACGATGGGGACAAGAGAGTCTGGGGACCGGGCCAGTGTCTCTCGGGTGGTGGTGGGGTGGCAGGCCGCAGCCGAGACCCTTCCCCCAGGAAGAGGTAACGAGACCAGCCAGCGGCCCAGCTGCCACGCTGCAGAAAAACACGAATTAAAGCAGAGAGAACGAGGCGTAAAAACTCCCACACCTACACGTGGGCAAAGGGGCCGCCAGGGCTACGGCCCCGCCCGAGAGGCTCCCCTCCCTCAGTGCTGAGCAAAGCCATTGCGGCGGGGCCCGCCCAGGCCAGGCCGCGGAGACCCCAGCCGAGCCCGGGTATCCTGCGGCCCCTCAGCTGCCCGGGTGA
>VWZK01012128.1:231062-259077 GCA_013396935.1 Baryphthengus martii
CTGCGCCCTTCGCCCCCCCTGCGCACTGCCTGCGGCAGCGGTCTCCGTTCACTCCCGGAACTATTGTGGCATCAGCATTTCCTCGGCCCGAGGGAATGGTATTTACGCTGCAGGCTTCAAAGAGACCACAGAGAACGTTTCCTCAACGGCCTGCGTGTGCTGGCGCTCCTAGAGCGGGGCCGGCTCCACAGCTTTCCTGGGCAGCAGCGAGGCGTTGCGGTTCCTTTCAAGGGATCAGCTGTAAGAAAACGTTTCTGTGGCAGCATGATAAAATCTCAGATCGCTAATTCTCCTTTATTTCTTTGAATTGTTGTCCATTGTTTTCATTTAACTCCTGATTCTCCTTTTTTTCTTTTTCCCTTTCCTCTTACTAGATCAATCATGTTTGAAATTAAGAAGATTTGCTGCATCGGTGCTGGTTATGTCGGTGGGCCAACCTGTAGTGTTATTGCACAGATGTGTCCCAATATCAAAGTTACTGTTGTGGATGTAAATGAGGCCAGAATCAATGCCTGGAATTCAGATACGCTCCCAATCTACGAGGTAAACTTGTCTCACTGTTTCCTCTTCTTCCAGCCAGTGTTGCATTTGCTTTTCTTCCACTGCATGGCACTTCCACATGGCCCACTTGTGAAGCTTGATAAGTATAGCGCAGTGATGTCCTTCAAAAAGACTGTTCTGGAACAGCTGCTTGTCACTACTGCTCATTAAACCAGATTTTTGAAATAACTTTGTATGTCTGGTGCAGGCAGGCGTTTAAGGACTACAGATGATGGGCCTAGTAAGGAAAAATGTAATTGTGTATATGTAGTGAATCATGTTAGATCACACTGACTTTCTTTTGGGACCCAATTATAATTGTAATAGTAACTATAAGTGAGTAAGAGGACTATATCTGCTGTGTTGTAGCACAATTTGAATGTGTGATACTGAGCGGTAAGCTTTATTGCTGTGCTGAGTACTGCCAAAATTCAATCTGTGCTCTTCATTTTAATCATGTTGTAGGATGGGGTCAGTCATGTTCCTGATTCCCTTGTTCTATAAACCTCCAATCTGCCTTGGGAAGGCTAAGCCAGATAGAATTATTTTCAATGTATCACACTGACACTTTTATTACATAATTCCTTTAATTTGAAGATACATGGAGCATTTTTCTATGTTGCTTCTCTTGGTGCTTGTTATTTTTCACTCTTTTTCACCCTTAAAGAATAGATCTTTCCTTCATTCTTTCATGAGATACAGTTTTTACAGATTTATTTTTCTTTATTTGGACTGAAAGCTTATCTTCATTTGGCTCCCAAAGACAAGGCATGTTGCCTGGTGCCAACAGTTATTTTTTTGCTATAAGAAGTCTCCTGAATCTGCTGTAACACTAATGCAGGCTTTTTTCATCTTAAAACCAAACCCATACTGTGACTCTAAGCGAAGATGAATAGACCTCTTTTCATACACTTTTTAAGGGAATACGTGTGTCATGCTCAGATTAGCAGGTAAGACATGAGTAAAGGTCACGAAACCAAGTACTTTGTTTTTTATAAACACATAGACTGAATGAGTTAGTGTGCTGGTTTTGGCTGGGATAGAGGTAATTTTCTTCACAGTAGCTACTATGGGCAATGTTTTGATTTATGCTAGAAACAGTGTTGGTAACACAGGGACGTTTTATCCATTGCTGAGCAGCGCTTACACAGTGTCAAGGCCTTTTCTGTTCCTCACATCACCCTGCCAATGAGTAGGCTGGGGGTCCCCAAGAAGTTGGAAGGGGATGGGACAGATGACCCAAGCTGACCGAAGGGGATAATCCATACCAGGTGATGTCATCCTCAACATACAAAGCTGGGGAGATGTTCAGAGTGATGCCATTTGTCTTCCCAAGTAATGGTTTCAATTGACAGAGCCCAGCTGTCCTGGAGATGGCTGAACCACCTGCCTGCCGATGGGAAGTAGCGAAGGAATTCCTTGCCTTGCTTTGCTTGTGTGCACAGCTTTTGCTTTACTTATTAAACTGTCTTTGTTTTGACCTATGAGTTTTCTCATTTTAACTCTTCCAATTCCTTCCGTCATCCCACCAAGGCGGAGCGAGCAAGTGGCTGTGGGGTGTGTATTTGGCAGCTGGGGTTAAACCACAACATAGAGCTAGTCTTGGCATGTGTGTGTTTTGATTTTGTTGGGTTTGTTGTTTTTTTTAATAAAAAACAATGAAGAATTGACATCTGTTTCTTGGAATAGTGTCTTTGCTTACAAAGAATGTACAAAAACTGCCAAGAATTAGCTCAGAAAGTTATGAAATTGAGTCACTGCACAGTGAGGTTTTTTGTATTGTTTTGTTTTGGGCTTTTTCTTTCCGGTGTCAGAAATGGTCTATTGTGCTGTCTTTCTGTTTACATCCCAGTAAGAGGATAGTTGGAACACTTGATGGGTTTTTACACCTTATTCTGTCTGTGCTGACCTTTGCCTTTTAAGTAGGTATCTGGTATAAAGTCAGGCAGCAAAAATGTCTTGCATAAGAAGGCTCCTGCTCTGTTTTCATCTCTGATCCTTCAGTGAACCTTTGCCTTTCTGGCACTGTATGACATGGTGGGTGTGTCTCAAGTTGGAGATTTGCTTGCCAAAGTGTAAAGACTTCTTTTGTCTCTGACAACTATATCTTAGTTAAATCATTTTGTAGATCATTCTAATACAGAGGACTGCATGTGTACATGTGGTCTCCTGCTCCTCTTATCTGAGTGGAGGTGTTAAGGGAAAGTGTTACAGCACAGTATGTGTCCCTGGAAAGAATCTCATCAAATTGTGCCTGTGATTCTTCCATGATTCTTCCATGCTGCAGGTGTGGTGCCATGATAAATGATGCAGAGATGGATGGTTGTCAGAAGGAGCGGTCTTTATCTCCTGCTTGTCTCCACAGCCTTTCTTTCACTGTGTCTGGGTGTGCCAATTTGGAAGACTTCTTTGTGGGTTTTTTGGTGCTGAATCTGTTTCTGATCTGATGTTGGGGAGATTATGGAATGTGTAGCTGAGGGGAAAAGGAGAGTTGGGACTATCTGTTTTGTTTGCGGCCCATGGAATATTTTAAGACTTGTATTTACTTCACATCACTCTACAGGTATTTATGTACTTGTTGCTCATGGTAATAGAATTGGGCATGAGAATAACTGCAGCTTAAAATTTGGTTGTGCAAATAACAAACAATTCAGAGTGGTGAAAAGTTGAGACGACATTTTTGAGTATTTTGCATAAGAAAGGGCTTTTTTTTTCCACTATGTAAATCTACTGAAGTTTTACATCTGGCAGACTGAAAGCATGCCACACCAAGGGGAAAAAAGCCTTTCTGTCTCTGAAATGATATGCTCTTTGTTTGGGTATATGGTTTACTGTTGTTCTAACTGCATTAACCTTAACTGCTCTTCTCTGCTTCTTTTTTTTTTCAGCCAGGGTTAAAAGAAGTGGTAGAATCGTGTCGAGGAAGAAACCTCTTCTTTTCCACCAGTATTGATGATGCCATTAGAGAAGCTGATCTTGTGTTTATTTCTGTAAGTTTAGGGGGAGAAGGTGGTTGTGTGTGTTTGTCCTTTTTTTTTCTTTTTTTTTCTTCTTTTCTTTTTTCTTATCAAATCATTATGTTGCTCTTCTGTTAGGAAGATGTCTTTGTTTTTGTCATAGACTCAGTTAGCAAGGTCGTGTCACTGTGTCAGTTTTCTCCTTGTCTTTCTGTGTACTGTGGGAAAAGCATTTTATTCTTGTTTCTTATAGCCAGTAGAATGTTTGACAAATGAACAGGCTGTATATCAGAATGATAATGTTGATGCAGCTTGGTCAGATGTGTGGGGTCTTAGAGCAGAGTATAGCGTAGATCTGTCACTGCAGTCTATTACTTACTTTAACGATGTTGATACAGTTCCTTCATAGGGGTGCAAAGCCATATACTGATTATTGGGTTACAAAGATTGCTTATTTCTAGAAGCTTTTAGAAGACAGTGTATTAACAGAAGAGGGCCTGGCTTTAGTATTTCTAAGCTGTTGACACCACTAGGAAGAGGATCCAGTCAAATAGCGTAACCTTTTGTAATCTAGAAGGTTATTCCTAATGCGGAATCCAAAAGAATTGATTCCTGTTCATCTTGATAGGCCATTCATTAAGTCTAAAATGAATGCTACTTGGCTGGATGAGTGCCACTAATACAGTCCATATATTGCCACCTGTACTTGGCTTAAAACATGCTGTCGTGTTTTATGTGTTGTTGCCATTTCTTCTCTCAGTTTGTAATGAAAAGGACCCTCTGTCTTAATCTAAGTGACGTGTTTTCCCTCATGTTGCTGTTTTTGTTTACTTCACTATAACAATTTTCAGCAGCTCTGCATACAGTTTAAACCCACTTTGCAGTGAAACTTAACTGCTTCACTAGCTGTAAGATTCTTAAGTAAATTTTTGCACTGCTGATGTGGGACACAAATTATTGGTGTTTCCAGAATAAGGACTAAGTTTCACCAAAGCCTTCAAAGCTGTTATGAATTGCTCTTGTTTAAATTGTGTTTGAATAGAGGCCAGAGAGCTTTCTTTAGGAGACAAAATGGGTAATTGAGAAAGCTAATAGCTATTCATCTGATATGGTAACTGGAATAATTCTAGGGTGGAAGCAGGCTGGACTCTGGGAAGGAAAATGTCATTTTTAACAATTTCACCTTGTCAGTACCTCTTAAGAGACCTGTAATACTTCTTCCCCCTCCATGTGTTTATAACTAGGTTAACACTCCAACAAAGACCTATGGGATGGGAAAAGGCCGAGCAGCTGATCTGAAGTACATTGAAGCTTGTGCTAGACGAATTGTACAAAATTCAAATGGCTATAAGATCGTCACTGAGAAAAGCACAGTTCCAGTGCGCGCTGCAGAAAGCATTCGTCGAATATTTGATGCTAATACTAAGCCTAACTTAGATTTGCAGGTAAGTGTAATCTTTGAGTTGTGTATTTAAAAGCTGGTTGTTGCTTTTGGCTTTTATCTGTTGTTTATTTCTGTGCCTGTAGGTGCTGTCTAACCCAGAGTTCCTTGCAGAAGGAACAGCCATCAAGGACCTGAAGAACCCAGACAGAGTGCTTATTGGTGGAGATGATTCTCCAGAGGGACAGAAAGCTGTCCGTGCTCTTTGTGCTGTTTATGAGCACTGGGTGCCCAAAGAAAAAATCCTCACAACCAATACCTGGTCATCAGAACTTTCCAAACTGGTTAGTGTTACTTACTGCTGTTGTCTGCAATGAGAAAATGGTGTAAATGAGACAGCTCAGAAGCAGAAGGTCACTGTCACTGAGTGATGCAGCTGGGAAAGACAAATGATGTTGGAAGGACCCAGGGTGTATGTTGATGGACATTGTCCCAGCTGAGCTAACAGATGATAACTTTTCTTACGTTTATTGCTGTGTTATTTATTACTAAGAGTAAACCTGTAGTGCTGCTGAAACTGGTTACCACCATGAAAGGGTTCAAACTCTGCAAGTTAAGCACTACATTATTTGACTTAAATAGCTTTAACTGGCTGTTATGTATTGAACTAGTTTGTGTTACCACTTGGTATCTCGACAGAATTATATAGATACTAAAATAACGCTTCAGTAGTAACTCCCTTTGGACTATGGGCCTCTTGATTTCTGGCAAAATGAAGTTCTTCTTACTATTTTTTATTTACAGGCAGCTAACGCTTTCCTTGCCCAAAGAATCAGCAGCATTAACTCAATCAGCGCTCTGTGTGAAGCTACAGGAGCAGATGTTGAAGAAGTAGCAAGAGCTATTGGAACAGACCAAAGAATTGGAAATAAGTTCCTCAAAGCCAGTGTTGGTAAATGAAGAAAAAAAACCCGAAACCCTTGTTTCCTCTTCTGGGCCTCTATTAATAGTGCAATAGGTCTATCGGTAGTGTTTTGAAATCAGTGATCCGACACTCTAAAATGTTCTACAGCGTGTATGTGAAAATATTGCTATAGACTTCTACTAGCACAAATCAGACTTTCTGGTAAGATGTTTAGGGCTGAGGTTGTTCCAGATGATGGCAACCTGAAAAGTAAAAGTTCAGAGTGGATGGTTTGCCCTGTGTGGGACACTGGAAAGAAAAGCTACAGTGTTATTTCTCTGAAGCATCACTGGTGATAGTGCTCTCCAAGATGTCTTCCCAATTGTAACCGCTGCTGTTTTATTTGGGCGTTGCTGCCAGTGGCCTGAGCAGGGGGGTGTCTCTAGATCAGAATGTGATGGCAACGTCCAATTCGTAGGATGAATTCAGTTGTTAGACTTACTAGAAAGTGAGATGTGATAAAGTGGTGATCAGTACAACGAAGTTTCAAACTTACAGACTAAAGCTGTGTGTATAGCTGCAGTCTTCACGCTGTAAAGAGAAAGTGTGACTTTAAAATGACCTTATTAAATACAACCTCTCCTAGAGTCTGTCAGAGTGAAAAGTAGATAGCAAATACATTACCAAAATTCCTATGGATTATTATAATTCCTTCAACAATGTGTTGCTTCTGAGACTGAGCGAAGTTCCAGGGGTCAAGGATCCCTCTATTAATTGTCTCAGTTCTCATTAGTCAGCTGTAGTGACCTTTGCTTCTTGGCAATGATTAGATATCCATTTGGAGGTGTGGGTGGAAAGAATCTAATCTTGAAAAGAACATATTTATTCTGAGCAATGCTAATCTAACTCTCTGGCTTTAGAGATCCTCCCTAAATCTGGAGGGAGAACAAACCCATGAGCTTGCCCACTCAATTGTAATAATAAAAAATAATTAGAATAACCCTAGGGACCGTCTTACCATGTGTTTCCCAGAGACTGGCGTAAAACTTCTGTTGACTTCAGTGGGATCTGAAGCAGATGTTGAGATTTCTGTAACTTACAAAGTAAGTAGGTCCAGGAGCTGAAATTTGACAGATTATTAAGGTTTTCATTTGCTAGCAGTGAAACACTGGGGAAAAAATGATAATGCTGACTATGTCAGTGGTTGCCAAAACCTACTTGATTCCAAAGATTAGGTTAGAATAGTACCTTAGTCACCAATAAAATAACCATTTTCTCTTTCAGGGTTTGGAGGTAGCTGTTTTCAGAAGGATGTCTTGAATTTAGTGTACCTTTGTGAGGCACTGAACTTGCCTGAAGTAGCCCGCTACTGGCAACAGGTACAACTTCTTCACTAAGGTTTTGTTTTTTTGAGGAGGGTGGTGTTTCTTCAGCATTCAGCTTTCAGGCATTGAACTTTTGGGCATTGTGCACATGTAATCTGTTTCACTTTTAAGGAGCAGATACCTTAATGTTGATCATCATTACATTTTAGGGCCCTCAGCCTAGCACTGACATTTGATACTTGTGGGTGCTTAGACTTTTTTGAGTGAATTAAGTTGTCTGGATCAAATGGATTGGGAAGTTGTCTAGAAGTTGCAGTAGAAAATATGAAGTACAAGCACGTCTGGACTCCTGTCTTCCTCTTGTACTTGGTTATCTCTGTCTGCTTTGAATTCAGAGCTTAGGATCTTTTCCTTGGGATTTACTTTTGCTGTTCCTCTTCTGAAAGAACTCAGCAGAACTTGCTATTCTTTTAAATTAACATGG
Organism: Baryphthengus martii; assembly: GCA_013396935.1. Classification (NCBI taxonomy): domain Eukaryota; kingdom Metazoa; phylum Chordata; class Aves; order Coraciiformes; family Momotidae; genus Baryphthengus; species Baryphthengus martii. The sequence goes on from VWZK01012128.1 coordinate 238,654, forward strand.
TTGCTGCTGTTCCCTGGGTAATGTTAGGAGTGGCTGAAAAGATGTGGATGCTCTCAGACCTAGCATCAATGCAGCAGTATCAGGATTCTCTGTCTGTACTAGCAAGTGTTTCCCTATTAATCCGTGAAAGCATCTCACCCCTCCTCCGAGTCCTGAGTGAGGAATCACCTTTGACGTACACAGTGTGATCAAAAGAACTGCTTTGGTTTATTGTCCTGAATTAAGCTGCAGTGATCAAGTACAAGGCTGCCTAGCAGATGCCCTCAGAGTATCAAACACATAATTTGCCTACCTTATTAGCAGCTTTCCTTTTTTTCAATCTTCCTTTTGGCTACCCCATTTTCCCCTTTTGCCTATACCAGTCTGCTGCCAAATAACCTGCCCATAGTTATGCTTTTGTCATTGGTCAGTTATGCCACATCCATACTGAAGTTTAGTGTGTCTTATACCATTACCTAGGTCATCATGGTCACAATTGATGGGGTTACATAGGCTCTGTGGCTTTGCAAGGTTCTATTCCCCTAAAGGTCCCTTCCAATTGTGTGAAGCTTGACTGGATCTCACTCATAATTTCCCCCATAACCATTTGTAAAACTTGGCCATCTCTCGCAGTGCTTTCTGTGACTAGTCAGCTTCCTACATTATCCGTGATGTCCAATGGCTTTCTACATCTTATTCAGATGGTTTAACCTCCAGCCGGGGGCTAGGCAGCAGCCTAGTTTCTTGCTTGCAACTATAATTCTTAAATTAGTTGCCCGAGTTGAGTTTTATGCTCTTGGCCTCCGGAGAAGTTCAGACTAATGCCTTCCTTAAAAATATTCATTAGGATTGTCTAGTCCATGGTGGAGAGGCTTGTGGTCCCATCAGTGAAGAGAGACTAATGTACTGTATGAACCTTGTGCAAGCATCCAGGAGACATTTGGTTCAGTGCAGGACTTGGATGCACTGGCACAGTAGGAAAGAGAAGAGGCCCTAGGTTTTGATGTTTGCTTCAAGAACAACTGCTTTTACTCAGTATGAGATGTAAGCAGACAGTAGGCAATATCTGGAGCAGCAGGAACTAACTACGTTACCTCACTGATAATCTGAATAGGGTAAAATTAGTACTGTCTTGAAAGAGATAAATTGGTTTTCCTCTGTCTTTTGAGATCACAAGGGTCCTTCTCAGAATGCAATCTACTTGGTATCTTGGCAACCCAAAGACATAGGAACTCTTTACAGCTTGTTCTGTGTGTAGCATTTTGGTTTTTTTTTTCCTAATTCAACAAAAGCCTAAAAGGTTGCATTGTTAATGTAAACAAACAAATGTCGAGTGCTTCTAATGCTTTTATGCTCTTGCTCTGTTTTAAGAGCAGTTCTTTGCAGTGTTTTTGTATGGCTTAGTAAGCCGTGGACAGATCAGGTAGTAAGAACAGCTGCTGCAGAGTTAGGATGAGGTAAGGTGCTATACTCATGTAGTACAACCTCATACCTGCAGCTTCTACTTCCTTGGGAGCACTGTCCTCTTGCAGAGGTCTGTTTGCCCTAGCCCGCACAGGTCAAGTCACGTAATGAATACATGTGTGCACATATCAAAGCAACTGTGTGAGCCACTTCTTTGTGACCTGAGCACTGCACTGTCAGCAACTCATCCCAGAGCAGGCACATGGGAGATCTCAGACCAGTCTGAGGACACAGTACAAACTCTGGAGGATACATTGATCAGAGAAGCCCCAGAATCCTGAATTTTTTTTTTCTCCTCTCTGGCCTTCAAACAAAACAGGGCTCTCTAATACTGAAATCTTAATTGCTTGAAAACATACCTACAGAAAGAAATGTGTCCCTCCTACCTTGTCAGCTGTTACCTTTGCTCCCCTTCACCACCCTGTTAAATTGCTTAAGTCTCACTGCTTTCATCTCTCTTCCTCAAATCTGGTTCACTAATATCCTTCTACTGTATAGTTTATATACCTTATGTTTCATAGACTGCTGCTGTGAATTCCTGATTTGGGTTGAAAGCCTCAAAACCAAGAGGGAAGTGCAGTTCTTTCCAGTCCAAGCATGAACTAGATGGGGGAACCTACTTTTCCTGTTCTCCTAGTGAGCCAGTGCCCTCCATGTGTTATGGACTGGAGATTAGAGTTTGAAGCAAACTGGAGGGAAGTACAGGAACAGACAGGATGAGTGAACTCATTTCTGTGTAATAATAGGAGTGAGGCACTTTATCTGCTTCACCCACACTAGTGTTGTGTATTGAAAGCTGTTAGTGTGGATTGAAAAGGCTACAAATGTTCTCACATTGTTCCACATGGCTCATGAGGGAGTGTAGGTCTGGCAATGGGATTTCCATGTGACATCAAGTACTCTAACACTGCCATTGCTTTCCCTGTTTCTGCCTAGAATACATCTTAGCCTTTGAACTAGGCAATGCCTGGTAGTATGTACGTATATGCAGCTACAGTCACTGATTAAAATACGGTTTGTCTCAGAATTTGATAAATTAACTAAATATATCTTTCAGTTACTTATGATACCAAGTAAAAATACTTAGCTTTTTCTTTTAAGCCTGTATTAAACATCTGTGTGGGTAGCTTGGCTTGATTGCTAATAGAACCTGTTTATAGTTTGAAGTGGCTCCCTTCTATATCATAATGCTTTACGTAATTTCAGGTAATAGACATGAATGATTATCAGAGAAGAAGATTTGCTTCCCGCATTATTGACAGCTTGTTCAATACTGTCACTGATAAGAAGATTGCTATTTTAGGATTTGCATTCAAAAAGGATACTGGGGACACAAGGTAAGAAAGCAAATTCAGTTCCCTAATGTAGATTCCCTACACTTGTCACCAGCCAGGCAGCTAAACCCCCGTAGCTGAATTGCATTAATAAAAACAGATCAGATATAGGACCCTTAACTTCTTGTGACTGAATTTGGTTTGTAACAAGGATTGATCTTTCTTAAATGGGTGAGACAGTTGATTCTTGACCTCTACAACATGACTGAATCATTCAGAAGCTAGAGCAGATAACTCTAGTCCTTATTCACTTGCATAAGCAAAGATGGATTTTTTTTGACAGAGTTCTTTTATTCTCCACAGACAAGAACACAGAATTTTTTTGCAGCTGGCTCTGAATTGTTATGTGAAGCCAAAGCTTCAACTTTGTTTCCCAAAGGTGGTTAATTCTGTTTTTCTGTAAAGCTCAAAGTTGATACAACTCCATTCCCCACCAACTGCAGCTGATTAGAAGCTTGATGCATTGTTAATTACGGTCAGTGGGAATCCTGGGTCTTGATGCATCATAAGATAAATAAGAGAGACGTGAACTTGTATTTCATATTGCTCTCCTTGATGTCCCTCAAGATTTCAAGATTGCTGCTGGCATGGATTACCACTAAGATGTTTAATGTAAACCTGGGATAAAAGCTGTGGCATTGCGTATCATGACACCTGAATATTTTCATTACTTAAAACATGCCACCTGGTTCTTTAACCAATTGATTCATTTCCCTAGAGAGTCATCCAGTATCTACATTAGCAAGTATTTAATGGATGAAGGCGCAAAGCTCCATATCTATGATCCTAAAGTACCTAATGAACAAATCCTCTTGGATCTCTCGCATCCGGGTGTCTCAGAAGATAACCAAGGTAAGAATGCTCATATAAAACTTATTTCCCCCCATTCTCTCACTACCCTATTCTCAAAATACCCAAGGTCAGATTTAAACACTATAAACTCATTTTCATCATGGCAACAATGTGCTATTGGTTACACTTAAAAGATTGTCATAGCTCAGAGGATTACTGTAACTCTTCCCCCATTCTCTGTATCTTTATGTAAATCCCGTACTAGTGTAGATTTTTCTTTTTTACAAATAGTCATTTGAATACATGCAAAGAATTTTCTCTCTGCTTAATTAAAATGAAGATAAGGAACAATGTTCAGAAGTAGGAGACACTAGTGTTTCTGTCAGCTCCTTTGTGTCCTTAGTCTTATCTTGCCTTAGTTCTTGCTTGCATATTGAAAGTATGAATAAAGAAAGTTCTGGAATTCACTGTAGAGCATTCTCCCTTCCCACATATAATTTCCAAATGCATTTGTTTCCTTGAATTCAGGAAGACTTTAAAGTAATCATCTGACTAGAAATTTCTTGGGAAGAAGCAGGGAGTATTTGTGATTTTTGTTGTTTGCTTTTTTTCTTATTGGGGAGTGGGAGAATGGAGATGATAGATGGATGAGTGGGGGAGAAGGATAGATCAAGCTTCTAGAGGTGAAGAGAATGAAGGAAAATGAGCCGTGATGAAGGGTGAAGGATGTACGTAAGTTGACATGCCCTTGAACTAAAGGAGGAAGAGAGTTGCCTTTAGGCAGCTGCTGAGGCAGCCAGAGGATGAAGGCAGCCCTTAGTGAGCCGTGTGTGTCTTCTCTAGTGTGAACTGAGTGTTAAATAGGAACTGTGAGGTGCTGTTGTTGTATAGGCAATGACCTTTGTAAGAGCTGGCATTTCAACACTCTGCAGTAACTTCTAATTCTAGAGATGCTCTTCACTTTTAAAATCAAATTAAATGCTTAACTTCAAACATTCAAGTGCTCTGGCTCTGTTCAGATGCCAGATAAAGCTGCTTTCATTTAAATCAGTGAAATCAAAGTGACAAATGTCTTCATAGGAAACATCTCTGGGTGAGTGATTTCGAAACTCCTTGTTTGGGTAGGGCAAAGACAGACTCACTTTCCAGGAGTTCAGCAGATTGAGGCTAAAGATGTGTGTAGAACAAAATTTTATTTTCCTTCTGTTACAGTGTCTCGTCTGGTCACAATCAGTAAAGATCCCTATGAAGCCTGTGATGGAGCTCACGCTCTTGTAATTTGCACCGAATGGGACATGTTTAAGGTAAATGTTATTTTAAATTTAAATTAAAGAAAAACAGGAGGAGAGTTCTGCTACACTTATTCTATCTGCTTTAATTGATCTTTATAGGAGTTGGATTATGAGCGTATTCATAAGAAGATGCTGAAGCCTGCATTTATCTTTGATGGTAGGAGAGTTCTAGATGATCTTCATAATGAATTGCAAGTCATTGGCTTCCAGGTAAAGAGATGGCTGATGCTGCGTCTTATGTTTCTTTCTTTCTAGATACGGTCCCCTTTTGGATAAAGGAGGCCAAACTCAGATTTTTGTGAATACCCAGAAACATTTTATGATATTTGTACTGATAATCCTATGGAAGCTGAGGCACAAAGTTGTTCACGTTAGCAAGGTTCAGCTTTAAATAAGCAAAGCAGGCATCTGTGAAAGGCTTTAAAAGAAACAAACAAACAAAAAAACCAACAAAAAAAATAGAAGGAAAAAACCCAACAATGAAAAAAAAACCAAAATTTTTTGAAACTCAATCCCAGAAACTGTCCCTGGGCACACTGTACTCTGTAGCTTGTATTATTCTAGTGTTCTGAAATGTAGTCATGGTCCTGGGGTTAATTTGTAGATTATTCATAGGCTGATGTGGCTGTCTTTAGCTTGCCACACTCACTTGTGAAATGTTTTCTCTTTCAGATTGAAACGATTGGGAAGAAGGTGTCAGCCAAACGAATTCCTTTTGCTTCTTCATGTGAAATTCCTAAGTTCAGCCTGCAGGACCCACCTGTCAAAAAGCCCAGAGTATAATGTTTGTTACTGAAGGAATTCTGTGGACCTTCTTAGTGATAATAACTGTAAGCGTATGCTTTTTTTAAGGAAATATATTTTTCATAAACTAAACTGATTTTACACTAGAAACGGTACCTGGTACATGTGAATTCAGTCTATTTTCAAATCTCTATTTTTATAGCAATTTTTTTTTGGTTACTGAAGATGGTACAGACCTGTTTTTAATAATGAATCATCTTTTAAGTGGAAACGTTACCTACAAACTGCGGATTTCTGCTTCCAGATATGTTCCTAAAATGCACTTCAAAATGTTTCAAGTGATATGAAAGCAAACTTTAGTTCAGTTATGGACAGTGATCAGGAATTTTGGTCTCACCAGGTTTTAATTTTCATTTGGGGTAATTCTTTGCCCAGTTAAATGCTTGCTCTAACTGGCATTGAAGTCAAAAGTTATGTTCTAAGAAAATGCTGGCAACAATAGTACCCCAGTCCTGGTTGGGATCAGTTGGCAGTGACACCATCTAAACCACATCTGTTGGGAGGCCAGATAGTTCTGCAGGCATCTATCATGTAATGAATAACAGTGGACTAGCAGCTATAAAATGATCCACTGGCAGATCTTCACTTCTTGATTATTTGGTTGTCTTGTCTACATTCCATGTGCAGCCACATCAATTACTGATCTAATCAGATTCCTGGGGCATGTGTTTTCCTAAGTTCCAGCAATACAGCACCTCTTCAGCAGAGGAGCGTTCTACTTGTTTGAACATTGAATTTTAGCAGAATTGCCTTAATTTGGTGCTATTCCAAGTAGAAAGCAAAAATTGGCTTCAAAACTACCTGATGGTTATCTTTTCCTTTCTGCTTACATACTTCGTCTGAAAGCAGCTTTCTTAATGAATGTGGAAAAATTATTCTCTGCTGTTAATAAATTATTGAAAATAAAAATTCAGCCCCATGAGTTAGTCAGCTTGCTACCTCATTTATTTAGCAGGAATGAATACTTCCTATGTTATCTTGATGTTTTTACCTTTACTATTTACTTCATTTCTCTTTGTTTATTATTCTCAATTGGCCAGTGCTATTAAAGTCCTTGAGATGACAGAGTGTGTGTTTGGCTTGTTGCATGGGTCATAAAGTGAAGGGGAGGATAGAGAACGATGACCATGAACAGGTTTCAGACTAAAAGGCACGGACAGTAGTGTTGGAATGTTAGAGAATTATAACTAGTGACATAATGCCTTCTGAATTTATTCAGCAGGTGTGCAGTCAAGTCTGCTGTATCAATACTTAGGTAGAGTGTAAGATCAGTGTTGACTTGGTAAGGAGTGCCATCATCATAACTGTTTATCCACAGAAATGTACATACCACTTCAGCTTTAGGACAGATATTTGAAGATGTAAGGAACTTGTATACCAGTTTGGGCAGACAATACCAGAGGGTGTTATCTGACTGAAATAGCTCTATCCTTGGACCAGATGCTTTCAGATTCTCTACATTAATGGCTTCCACCTGGGGACTTACTATGCAGCGATCACTCAGAACTTTGGGCAAATATGCCTCAGGCTTTTTTGTACTCTAATAAGATTCTTCCGTGAGGAACACATTAAGAAGCCCTCAAACTGAGTTGGAATTATGGGGGCTTAAAATTAAACTGTCATCTTTTGTCATGCCATCTCCTTTTCCTGATTGACCAGCACTGCTTTCACACAACACTCACAGAGCAGGAACAACCTTGTGATACAGTTGTGGTATTTGTAAGCATTGTAATCCAACTGCTAGACCACCTCTTGCCTACCTCTGTCTCCATAGCACCTGAGAGGGCAGGCTGGTCACTACTTCCTGGTGATTAAGAAAAGAGTACTGACAACTTGTGCTCAAAGGATATCTTATCCTGAACTATGTTCAGGGTAGGACAGCACTACTTCAGAGCTCATTGTAACAGGCAAAGTGAGTAGAGGCTTCACAAAATCAGGATGCCTTTCAGAAACATGCACAGAGCTATAATAGCAGTGCCTCAGTATGGGACCTGTCCTCATCAGCTAGAAGCAGATGGATGAACTCCTGGTTGAGGCATTGCTCCTGCTAGGAATGTGCAGGGCTGGTCAGTGTCCCTGAGGCTTCCAGTAGCTTTCTGCACACTATCCCAATGAGATAGAGGAACATGGTTCTATACCTCCTGTTCCTACCCTGTTTCAAAGCCTGGATTGTGACTTGTGGCCTATTCATAGACAAAGAATAGGCAAGTTCATTATAGCAGGATCACTCAACTCACCTTTGAGTTGAGGGGGAGCAGCAGATCCTTTCTGAAGAACAGCAAGTGGTAAAACTGGTACTGATGTTTCCTTTGTGTTCTTGGAGTCAGCTTATTTAGCTTCTTCATGGCTGCATTCTTTTAGTGGGACACTGGGACTGTGGGATGAATTCAGTCTGAGCAGCTGGTGGAGCATGCCTTTGGGATACTGCAACATTTACCTTGCCTGTGTACAAGAGAACTTTACCACAGGCCAAAGGAAACAGCGTCGGAAACATTTGCAGCCATGTGAATCATAAGCCATCATCCTCCTCAGAGTGCAGTTGCCAGGGAAATAAGAATTGGAGATGACTTGCATTCCTGCCCTGAAGACTTCAATAGTGTATGTAAGAGATGGTGTTTAATGCTAGTGAGTCTTTGTCTGGGGGATCTTACATGATGTAATTCTTGATGAGAATTGTGCAAGATGAGTAACGGACTCCTGTGCTCTGAATTCTTTTTTTTTTTTTTTTAATGGGGTTCTTAATGTAATGCAATCCCCCAGTGACACTGCTTTTCACTGCAGAAATGTGACTACAACAGCTGAAGCAAATCCAGCTTCAGCACAAGCCCATGAATAGTATGATACAGGCTACATGAATTGCCCTACCCAAGATACTGCACAGAAAAACTGTTAATGGCAGGCAAGATGTACTGTTTTTCCTTCTGTGTGTGTGTATTCAGCTCTCCCTGCAGCTAAAACTAGTCTGGTTCCAGGCCAAGAATGTTGCAAGTGAATAGAACTTCTTAGGACCGAGACTAGTGAGTATAGGAGCAGTTTGTGGTGAGATTTTGTACTGCCCGATATGTTTACGCTTTTATCACTTGAGGTTCTTGTGTTGATCTAGAACTTACACCAGTACTGTAATCTTGCTCAACAGCTAAACTTTGAAACGAGTTGTAAAACAATGCAGGAAAGCATAACGGGTTATCTAACTGATCTGGGAATACTGGAGTCAGTTTTCATTACTTGTTTTTAGTCTTCCAAGCTGAGAATTTCTATTGCAAACTGAACATCTGCAGTAAGTTATCATATGTTGTAGTACTGAAACACAAATACTTGACATCTCCTTTTTAAATGAATGGGACACCAATATTAATCGTTGATTAAGTAAGAAAAAAACTCAACCTATTAACTGAACACTTTGTTGATTTAACGTAAAGTCTTGAAGTCCCCAGAGGATGCAGCAGTTCCCTAGTCAGCTGCGTAACACTTCATTATGCCTCACAGAGTGTAGTAGATAGGCTTTAGATGTAACAATGCTTATTAAATTCTCAAAGTGTCTGCGTCACCCTGAAATTGCAATTCCAAAACTAAAAGTTTGATGTTTTCCTGATTGCAATGAAGATCAGTATTTCTTAAAATATTTTATGGCTGCTTCGTGAAAGGCACTGACAGAATGAAGTGATTGACATATAAAAAGAAAATGTCACTAAACATTGAAAATTCACTGCAATCAAAATTGAGATATTAATGAAACCTGTGCTGAATTTATAGGCAGGAGTGCTGAGAGAATTTGATGCTTTAACATAGAGTTGTGGGAAAACTGAATGGGCGATAGGTGAGGAAGGTGGTTGTAAAAGCAGGATTTCTTAACTTGGAAAAGAGCTTTTGGACTTGTCCTCACTCTTAAAACACCCCCCTCTAATCTGTGATGTCAAAATGTGACTGCTTTCCTTAGAAACTACAGCAAAACATGCAGTTTACAAAGTAGCTTACGTAGCTTGTGAAAGGTGGTACCAGCTGGCAGACGGGTGCGTAAAAGCATGAGCACAGCTTCTCAATCACCCAGCAGCAACTCATAAGATAATTCTAATATAAAACAACATTGGACTGTGTTTCCAGAAGCATTTTCTCTCACTGTAAAGAAGTCATGAATAATTACTGTGCAATGTCCTCTTGTTCCAGTTTGATTATACTTGCATGGCTCAGAATTCCTTTTTCTGTGCTTCTGGTGTTGATATGCTTAAAGAGTAGAAACTTGGCAGAAACCACAGGCGTATTCTGTTAAATCTGCTCTGTAGGCAAGTCAAAACTATTATTTATAGTAGGACCTTTAATAAAAGGCTGGCAGCAGTTGAAGGTGTGGGTAGCCTGTTGCAGGGCTCCCTGCCTGCTGCTGTGGAGGGAGGGAGTCCTGCATTTCCTTACCAGAGCTGGTAACTTTCCACTGCTCTGGTATACAGGGTACTTCAGCTCAAACAGGGCATTTTTGGCTCAAAGTATGTCTTGCCATTGCAAGACTAGTAATCAGACTTTTTATTTTAAATTATTATACTTTTAATTAAAAAAAGCAGCCTTGCTTTTCTCTCTGCCTTTATAAAGTACAGCTATTAACAGTTCTGCTTCTCTGCCCTCTGTTCTCCAAGGCTCTCTTCTGTTACGCTGTTTCATCAGTGCATTCCTTCTAGCTTAAGGCTCTTTGTCTTCATACTGCTTTAACATTGCTATACTTGAGTTTGTCACTTATCACTGGCCTCAGTGGCATAATCCATTTTTGTTGTTCACGACAATATCAAGTTTCTCATATATTAACTTGCTAATTAGCCACCATCCTTCTACCATCCTGCCGACTTGGGGGTGGGTAGAGGGTCCAGCCTTTTTCCTACTGACTACAGCCCTTTAGAAAAAGTGCAAGAGCCAGACGTGGAATTACCTGCATGATGAGAGTGTAGGACCAGCCAGCAAGCTCCTGGCACGTTTCCCAAATACCTTCCTGAAGATACAGCCGAAGCCAGGTCAGAAATGGTATCTAATGACCATAGCGGACAACTGAGAATTATTAGGGAGAGGTGCACTTAGAGCTATCATGACTGTAAAGAGAACTTACAGCTGCTAGTATCCCATAAGCTGTGGTTTCACTTCTGCTTGAGCTTAGTCTATATGATAGATTTTGTGTTTCATCCATGATGCAGTTCACTTCTCTGCATTTAGGCTTAACAGCCAGACCAGGTCCCAAGGGGGAAGGTAACCAGACCAAACACAATCACCACACCCTTAGACCAGGTTTTTAAATTCATTTTAATGATAAGACCATACCTATGGAGTAGAAGCCCAGTACAGAATAGCAGTAATTCTGCACAGCCAGGACTGAAGAAGCACCTGTGCAATTTGGTGGGGTTTCTTACAGTCACATACCCAAACTAGAGGTGGCTGTGTTTATTGAATCCATGTTGCTGTAACAGGATATAGTTTAAATTATATGGTATCTACACAAGGTTAATTGTCTTGCCACAAAGGCGCTTGTTTTCTTCACCTTGCTACGCTGTGTTTACCAGGGCTCACACTTTGAGACATGCTAGTATCTGAAAAGCAAGAGCTGTCAGAAGGGTACAGCTCACCTTGTTTAAGATGAGGTAACAGACACCAGCTGTTGAAGCCATAATACCAATTCTTTCTCTGGGGCACTTCACACAGTAGCCCTAATCTGGTCCTTTGGCATGTACACAACCTTTCTGTAGAACTCCTCCCATTCCTGAGCCCCTGGAAACTTGTGTTACATAATGGCAAGATAGACCAAAATACCGGTACCTTTCAAATTACTATGAACATATTCACAAGTATTAACCGCACCAATACTGATGGTAGTATCGAACCAGTTTACTTAAAACTGTCCACTTATTTTTTTTCAGCTTACATTTCTTCCACCTCAGTTCCATTCTTCTTTCAAACTCAGTTCTATTTTCTGACTTGTTGCTGAACACTAGAAGTACTATGTAGTTGTAGCCTTGCCAGGAGGAATGAAGTAAAATAATGTGAAGTGTTTTGGTGAGAGAAAAGTGTTCTGGAAAGATAGTAAGTTTATTCATATATCCACCATCTGGTCTTCTGCATTTCTGGAACTGAGTATAATTATATGCTGAAAAAAAGGATCCTTAAAAATGGCTGCTTTAAATACGTTCACTTTCATTTTTCAGATGGCTTTTGTCTTTCTTTTTTCTACTAAGTTCTTCAAGAAGAATTCACCTAATTAAAAGTAGAAAAAACACCAAAATTATTTGCAGGTATTTCAACGAAATAAAGCAAAACAGTACCCATTCTTATTTAATGCGAGTATTCTATTCTACAATACCATTATTCTTACTGGTATTTCACAGTGACTCAATTCTACACAACAGCACTTTCAAGACGTACAGCAGGGATATATAAAAAAAAGCCCAAACCAAAACCCATAACCCAAAAAACCACCTCTCCTCCCCCAAAATCCTGTTTTTCCTCATGCCCAGTTTTACAAACTAGCTCTGCTGCGCTGTGCTTTCCAACAGGCAAAGGTGAATTGATTTAATTAAAAATAATTCCTATTTCATAACGTGTCAGCACTACATAGTGAAACCTGCTATAAATCTCGTTGGAGCTGCCACTGAAACAGTCTGAGACGTAAGGTGCCCCAGATGAGTCGTCTGCTCTCTCCTCAGGAAAAAGCAGCATGTTAGACCTCCACAACAGTTCCATTAATATCAGCTGCTACTTACACCTACTGCTTTGTCAGAAAAAGCATTGCCAAGTGTATCTAATCATTCCTAAGACACTGTAAATAAATTTTGCCCAAAGCAAAAAATTTACACCGCAAACAACAAAGGGCCCCATTAAACCCTGAGGCATCCAAAAGGCAGAATGTAAAGGAAAAACTTGCAAATTGGACGCCCTTTATCCTGCCTCACACAGTAAGTGTAGTACAGACTAGGTCTGGCAAAAAAAGAGCTGAAGCAGCACAGCAATTGTACAAATACCGATTACTGTCATGCCGATGCATTTAGGTGACCTATAGAAGACAGTAACTGTAAATAATTTTAAAAAGCCAACAAAACCAAACCAAAAAGGATTACTATACAAGATGTCTTTCAGCTAAGGTGAGCTTTGTTGCATATTAATTCACCATTTTAACTTTACATGATAAAATGTGATGTGCTCAAGAATCTAATGCTTTTCAGGAATTTACCTGCTTTATAGGAGGAACGCACTAAAGGCCCGCTGGCAGTGTAATGGAATCCAAGATCATTTCCTACTTTTTCCCAGTACTTAAATTTTTCAGGAGTTATGTACTCCTCAACCTGAGGGAAAAGAATTCATTTTGATCAGGTATTAACAGAAACAAAATGGCTCTGGCTGGCACGCAGTAAAATGAAACAGTTGTATCTATAAATTCAACATTTTACTCTCCAAAAGTTTCAGCAGTCACATACCGAATTTTCTCTCTGTCCTCTACCAAAATAATGCATTTTATTTGCTTTCCACATGTAGCCGAAAAGTTCAGAATTTTTAGTTGTTGCTTTATTATTTTCTTCACTCTGTTTCTGAGCATTCCTTTTGAGCAAACCTTTTTTTTGTCCAAATTAGTAAAAAAAATACAATAGTCCTACAAATCTCTCCCTTAACAGTTAGTTCAGTGAAACACAGAAACAGGGACTCAAGCTCTAGAGGGAGAAACGAGAAACAGAGAATTTCCTCAGCACCACTACTGAGAGAACCTATGAGACGCTGAAGGGGAGCTGGCTTGAGCCAGTACATTTGAGACCTGCACTGAGACTCATGTTTTCCAGCTGTCTCCCCAGCTAACAGCAGAAACTAGCAATGGGAAGTCTGTAGAAGATGGCAAGTATTAGGTGGCTGAAGTCACTTTTAATGAAGATTCCGTAAGAGGTGAAGATCATCGGGTTAAACAAGGACACTTGTCCCAGCATCTGCAGTTAAGGTAAGGATGCACATCAAGCCTCAATTTAGAAAGAGGAAACTCGACCGTGCAACATACGGACAGTAACGCTGCCTGTAAATTAAAGGTGTTTTTACCTTGAGGTGACGTTTTGTTGGTTGCATGTACTGTCCTAGGGTCAAACAATCTACATCTGCTTCCCGCAATACTGTAAAAACAAAATTCCCCATTAGTGGCAGAAGGATTGCAAGGGATTGTCAGTGATTAGAAAACACCCTCCTCCCAACCCAGACCAAAGGTCTCTGGCTCAGCAGCACCCCGTGGGGGTCTGTTCTGCTCTCCAGCAACGGGAACCTGCAACCTCCACCAGCAGCAGCCGAGCACCTCGCCCTGAGTTCCGCACTGCCACGAGAGCTGAGCTACCTGACTTAAATAGAGAGAGAATACTGCGGCGCGGCGCTGCGCTGCCGTCAGCCGCCCCACTGCAGATACGACAGGCTCTCCTCTGGCTTATCTTACAGCTTTTCACTGAGTCTTTAGGTCAGAGCCTTCCTTTGATGGAAAATGGATGCATGCACATACACTTGGCACTTCTCCACTGCTTCCAGAGACATCATGCCGAAAACATGCGGACAGTTCTAAAGAGCTGTCAATCAGGGGAAACTGACAACGTCTTTTGCCCGTTTTCCAAAGTGGGGATGTACATCAGTTTTGATGGCTGCAGAATCTCATAAACTTTGCTAAAATTTCAGTATATACTAGAACCAGTATACAGCCAATGAGTTCAGGTAAGTCTACTGACAGAGGGAAATCCAGACACCTGACAGGCAGCTAAGCCTGAAGAATGACATTCACTGCAGCTAGTGGGGTATTCTGAGCAAAGGGATGCCAGAGAAATCACTTTTTGCATTAAAATTTTCTGGCTACTTGAGCTGGTTGCCTCATGTCAAACAGGAAGAAAAGACGGTGTTTTGACTGCAGCATTACACTCACTGTTACCCTGGGATCTCTTTAGATTGATAAAGTTCTGTAAAGAAACTGGCTCAGTATCAGCACATTTACATGTTCTTTAACTCAGACCCAGGTGGTGGAAGGGAAACAAAAGCAGAGTAACTGAACTGTGGCAGGTAACAGTTTGTCTCTGAATACATCCATGAAAATGACCTGAAAACAAATAGCACCGAATCTGAAATTTCGTACTCTTGTGGCTAGGAAATGCTAGGCAGGAAGAATGGGAAAATCAGGAACTGTAATTTTGTGGTCCAGATTGTGGGACAGCTGCAGAAAAACTAGACTACATCACTACATTCTAAATAGGGGTTATTGTACAGAAAAAGTACCAGGCAGACATTGTTTCAGAGTACGGGAGAAATGCTATAGGATTTACAAATTTCTCCTTACAGGCACCTTGCGCTCACCACTGCGAAATTTCCTCCTCTTAAAAACACATTTACGTAAAAACATAAGAACATGCTACAGCTGCAAGGATGGTAACCTCTTTTGATATCTAAGTAGAAATTATTTATTTTAAACAACAAGGCCTGCTCTTTCCAAAAAGAAATGCATGGAAAGGCAACTATGTTGCAAGCCCATTATTACAGTACCCCAACCGTAAGAATGTTCAATAGGGTCACACAAAGATAGCTGTCATTTCCACCGAAATCAAAACAGGCTGGATCTACCTGTCAAATTGAATCCCAAAGCCCTGTGAAGGCAAAATATTTGTGGTTCAATCTTTTATTAACCCAACTTTTTTTTATTTCCACAAAATTTAGAAAGCGTGTCCTGCCCCAGCGAACTGATTTGCACGTAGAGGCAAAGATGCTTACAGCTGTCTCCCAACGCAGCGAGACTGAAGCTGTGCATGTTGGCAGGCATTTCAACACCGACTTACATTTCATCGTGGAATACACTTGCTCATTTGTCTCGCCCAGCCCCAGCATAATGGAGGTTTTAGAAACGACGCCGGGCTGGACCTTCTTAGCGTGCTTCAGCACACGCACCGACTGCTCAAAGCCGGCTCGGGGATCGCGGACCTTCCTTTTCACGTTTCCAGCGGCACAACGGGAAACAACGGGAGGAAGGGTGCACAGGAGTTAGAGGCCAAAGCGAAAGCGGCAACTCCGAGGCTTTAGCCGCCCCGCTCTGACACCCGCCGGGCCGGGGCCCCACCCCCAGNCCTCTGCGGGCACGCCGCCGGTGTGGCCCTGTCTGCGCCTTCTCCCGCGGCCCGGGGTAGGCAGGGGCGCTGCTCACCGCTGTAGTTGTGGCACCGTCTCCACGTTGTGGGCGTACACATCCAGGCCCGACAGCGCTACTTTCTCCACGGCGCTGAGGTCCCCTCGGAAATCGGGCGTCAGGCATTCCACCAGGATTTTTGAATTCCTGAAACGGAGAGGCAAATTGAACGCATCTGGGGGATCTGCGGCACTGTTGCTGAAACACTCAATACGGAAAAAAAAATCCAAACGTAACTAAATAAATGACGCTCCGATAAGCAAAGTTAACTCGGGAGAGAATTCTAAACCCAACAGATCTCTGCAATTACTTGTATTACAGTTCAAACAAAACATCACATGTTCAGTTCCTGATTTGACTGCTGTGAGCTGAAACAGAATGAAAGCCAGATATACTGAATACAGAAGTGACTCCGTCAGTCTCTTAAGAACCACATTCACTGCTTCTAGGTGATTTTTCATGCATCTTTGTTGCAGATCGAGTTTTAATATCATAGCTCCAAAATGCAGAAGAGCTAGAATCCTGCAATGTTGCCCTGGAATCTAATCCTAGTGCCCAGGAGCCAGATTTCAGCTCAGAGAAGCAGATGGGGAAAATGCTGGAACCTTTTGAGTCCCAGGATAAAGACTTAAATGAGGTGATAGGAATGAAACCTGCAGACAGACCAGTACGCTATCGGATGGCGTAGAGGACACTGACGTAGCGTGAAGGCAGCGCAGCCAGGGAGTGCAGGGAGGTACAACCGCAGCTTTGGGAAGCCGTTTTGGGAAAATGCAAAGCCATTGGATCACTGCTGGAAGAAAAACTTGACTTCTGCTGTCATGTGGTGACACCGTTACTTAAATCCACTGCATCTGAGACCCAGGCTTTGAGAATGAACGTACCTCAGAAGCACGTACTCATTTCCTTGTCAAACAGCTGCCTGTTCAGAAGAATAATCCAGTGCTTAGCTTTAAATAAGCCTGGGCTAAATTGGAAATGCATCCAAATCCAAAATACTTTGGGACCATTCAGTGAGAAGTATGAAAAACAGGGAGGGAAACAAAGGGACACAGGCTGAAGGCAGACTTTTGTATTTGTGCGGCCCCTGGAATACTCTGGCTACAGGTAGTTTTGACCTATACCCAGTACCACATTCTAAAGTTTTAATAGTTCTAAAAGTAATACTTTAAAGATATACCTTTCTTTCAGGTGAGAGACTGTCTTGGCGAAGTGCTCTGCTCCACCATCAGGCATATCTAGAAGCATTTGAATTACTCAGTTAACCTTTCTGTTCAAGAGATGTACTTACTTAATAAGCAAATCCCCCAAACCCCCTACAGATTCAAATTGAAATGCAAACTAGGAAAAGCAGTCAAACCCCAGTCTTAGCTTACTGCTTACGCCAAAGATTTACAACAGATACTCTACCAAGCCTTGTTCTGCACGGTCTAACTGTGATCGTTGAATGCAGACTTCAGAGGTTTACTCCGAATTTACTCAGTTTTACTGTCGGCCTGAGCACAGGATGGCTTCATCCATTTCTGGTTTTGGCCTGAGGAACAGTGCTACAGAAACTGGAATATATATATTGTTGCTCTGTTATTGTACGCTCTTTTGAAGCTACTGGGCTTCCCACCCTACTGAACAGTCTTTACCATGGTTTTCCGCACCTATGTGGTCCCACCACAAAGCAGCTACTACAACCTTGGAAAAAGGCAACTTTCAGTTTTCTTACATATAATATACTCCAGGTTTAGTTTTTGGAAGGAAGTTCTATAATGGCATTGTGTATGAATGTTTGTGTGTTGGTTCGGTTTGGTTTTTTCTGCTAATCAAGTAATAGAACACAGTGTATATCTATGGATCTTGCAAAAAATGATTTGTAAAATATTTAGTATTGTGATATTCTTGATGTTTAACAACAGTGTAACTTCTGTTATATTTTGCCAGGCATAGAGAAATCCTAAGAATATGTAGGAACTTTCCATAGTAAAGACAGAGGAAAGACTTCAGCACTGTCAACTCCTTTGAAGTAGTAATCTTCAAAAATTGTGCTGTGTTTACTGAGGTCTGTGTTTCCCCCATGTGAGAGCTCAGAGCGGAAGAGATGAGAGCAGATACTGACCGTCTCTGTCCACAGACGTCAATACGACATAATCCAAGCCCCACTCTGCTATAGCCTTCGCTGTGTTGTAAGGCTCCTCGGGATCCAGAGGAGGTGGATTTTTGGCTGTCTTTACTGAACAAAATCTGCAACCTCTAGTGCATGTGTCACCCATCAGCTGAAATAAGAAAGACATTCCTGCTTTTGCATTGTACACATCACTATTGCTCATCCGGAAGCTGAAGCAGATAAATCCCAATACACACAGGAAAAAAACCAAACAGGACAGCGCTTCAAATTTCTCGTAATAAACCCACTCCTCTACAGCAGCGATCCAACAACGCACCACAAACAGCTCAAACATTAACAGAATAGTGATGAAATTAATTAGGTTAATGCCTTACCATAATAGTGGCTGTAGCTGTAGCGTATTCACCACCTCCCCAGCATTCCCCAATGTTGGGACAACGCGCTTCTTCACATACCTAAAGGGAAAAGACAGCAACGTATCGCTCTTTTTTCCTCTATTATTATTGAAAATTATTATTATTGCATTATTGGTCGATTTCAATAGCACCCTACAAACAAAATATAATTCTTTCGGTGATAAATTAGGAGATATGTGTTGTTCTGCAAGAAGTCAGTAGAATAGATAGGAGGAGTTGTTTCCCGACAGCCATTACCATTCTTTTCCTCCAGTTCACAACTCCAAAATCGCATCGACCACATAACTGCCTTATTAATTAGCACAGATTGTCATTAATATTTTACACTGAAAAAGCAATAAAATGTTCACAAAGTCTATGATGCATCAAGGCATGATCTCACTAGGAAAAAAAGAAAAAAAAATAAAAAAGAGGAAAAAAGCTCTCTCATGCATATCCACCACTTTTTACCATCTGGAAGGTATATTTAATGAATACATATATTTCTAGAATTTCTTTTCATGCAAAACACATCTTAAACTCTGCAGTTGTGTGTGTTTCCAGTAAAACTAGTCACACATAGCATCTTCTGATCTCTTTGGTGGTGCAAGTAGTAGGCCCTAGTATTTAAAAGCACAGCAGGAAAAACATAAATACTCTTTTGGGTTTGTCTTCATTCTTTACGGATAAAATTCACTGCTGGCAAAAAGGATTAGCATTGGGCTTGGTTTCAGCACTGAAGATCACCCAAGACATGATTTCTACCTCTCCTCCACAGAGAAATAATTTTGTATCTGTAAAAAATGCCTTATTTCTACAGGAAAACGGTTGGTACTAGATTTACCGTATGAAGATTTAAACTTCTTAAAGTATTCTTTAGCTTATTGTAGTTCTTTCCCATTGGAATCTTTGTTTTCAGCCATGGAGGAAGTCGCAGCCTAAATAACATCAAGCAAACAGAACGAATAATAAATTACATACACGGTAAACTTCCATTTCCATCCAAAGATCCACTTCAATTAGTTACAGAGCCCAACTAGGAAAGGTTCCGTGAGAACTGACGCAACTCAGCGACCAATATTAACATAATTCCTGGCCATAATGGACGTCTCTTCCAGGTTTATCATCATCCCAACATTCACGAGCAGGAGTTTATAGTCATTAGAAGATTTAAAACTGTTAACTGTACCGGTGAGATTTGGTAGTGCCACACTGGAGACTGGAATGATTAATGGCAGGGTATGTTGCACAGCTATCAAAGAATCCGATCAAATTTACAACTGGAAATACGGGTATGTTAAGCATTTTTTTAATGCAGTGTTTTTTTTTTTTTAACTCTACCAATAACATTTTTTTCAACACCAAGGTAGGGTACACTCACCTACTGATGTACATTTGCAATTTAATATAGGCCATGGCACAGGCACTCAAGTGAGAAACCACCACCACGTCTTCATGTTTTATTATGCGTTTGATGTTAATAATGCATTTGATCTTTCTTGAAAAAATATGAAATTTGCAAGCCAGTGTGATGGAATTGAGTAAAAATACACTGCATACATTGTGTAATTAATACTAAACACGCGAGACAGCGCATGGAAGCAACTACAGTTCTTAACACCACAACTACCTTTCTCCTTTCTGACGCTTTAAATTGCCTTTATACTCGGCCCATGTGCTCTTGTCTGCCAAATCTCCAGATACAAAGTCCTGTAAGTCTGGTCCATTTTGCAGGAACTCTTTTTTTCCCTCTGGCAAAGAACCTGCTGTACTGTACTGGTTACATATATGGCTCCCGGACACCTAAAAGAAGCAACACTGCAGTTTATTGAATTATAAAGTGTACCAGCATTAAAGACTAAATAATTACCTGTCCTTTCAGTGTTTTGTATAAGCATTTTCCCAATTGCCTTTACGTTAAACATAAAAGTCTCTTTTTAAGTCACGAGAAACAAACATAAAGCATGAAGTCTTCTGAAACTGCTTAAAATCAAACTACGTTCTACAGCTTTTGGACACAAGTAACATTGTACAGATCATTTGAGATTTGGGGGTGTATACGTGAGATGGGGGGGTGTGCGCATCTGTCTGCGTGTGTGTGTGT
>VWZK01012128.1:259252-296101 GCA_013396935.1 Baryphthengus martii
AGGGCTCAGGAGGGATGTACCGGTGCTGGAAGCGGAGCACGGCGCCGTGGCGGCTCGGAGGTGTCAGGGGGAGTGGGGGACGTCGGGCCGGCGCTCCGTAGTGGGGCTTTCCGGGGTACGTGCTGGGCAGGAGCGGGAAGGGCGCGGGGATGGGGCCTGGCCTTGAGCCGCTGCAGCTCCTTTTGGTTGTCCTTTGCAGAATGAAGACCATTCTCAGCAACCAGACCGTTGACATCCCCGAGCAAGGTACGTCTGCCTGTCAGTTTGGAAGGCGATTTGTGGTGCTGACTCCGCAACCGGTTAACGTGCGTCTGCCTTTGATTTCCAGTCAGTGTTTCACTGAAGGGCCGGACAGTCATTGTAAAGGGCCCCAGAGGAACCCTGCGAAGGGATTTTAACCACATCAATGTGGAGCTGTCCCTGCTGGGGAAGAAACACAAGAAGGTGAGTGCTGCATAGAGACAGAATAGCTTTACAGTTAATTTTAAAACTTCTTGATAGCGTAGGAGGTTGAACCAAAGTTTTTAGGTGCAGATAAATTATTTAGTGTTTTCTGAAAGAGCCTGGTCTCATGGAACCGTGGGACCTACTTGGGAACTGTGGAGTTCTTGGAAATTTTGTGATGCGTTGTAGTGAATTTGATTTATTTTCCTTTGTAGTTACAATGAGATAAGTACTGTGAAAGGGATCGATTATTATATGCTGTGTTTTATAAACTGGCTAGTTTTAGCTAGATAAAACTAAATCTGCACATTTAATGTGAGGAATTGGCAAGTTATGCGAGGAAAACAGGTGTGTTTTAAATAAATGCATAGTATTTCTGTGCTGTCCTAAAAACTACAAGTAAAAAGAGGAAGGATTGCTTATTACAGGTACTTTTTCACAATCATCTAATGTTCCATTAAAACACTGCACCCACACACACAGTGTTTCATTGGAAAGGTGTTGGATAATACCTAGTAGACCAACTTTGGAACAACCTGTTCACTGTTTAGCATTTGATAAAACATCTTCAGCCTAAAATACCAGAACATCTATCCCAGCTTCTTTGAAGACTCGTTAGTACTGAGATAGGAAGAAAATACTAATCCTCATGTGTCTCATATTAAAGGTGGGCCTTTAATGGTCTTTCAAAGAAACACATTACCTTTGTGCTTTTGTTAGGAGGACCTTTAAGTAGTTTACCTGAACTCCTTGCTCTTAGTTTGTCACAGAAATGTTTCCTTTCTAGTTTCAAATAATTTTGTTAACTCTGTTTTTCTTTTAACACAGCTGCGTGTTGACAAGTGGTGGGGTAACAGAAAGGAGCTGGCAACAGTTCGCACCATTTGCAGTCACGTACAGAATATGATAAAGGGTGTCACACTGGTGAGTTTTATTTTGAAACAGGATACCTCTTGTCAGCTTTGTTACAACAATAAAGAGCCCTTTACTTTAGTGAGAGGTTTTCTAAGCATCCAAGAAGCAGCCTTCTCTCTTTTTACTTTTTTTCCGTACACTTGCTGTGTAAACACTAAGTCTGCAGGTGAAAGAAAGCATGTCTCTTAGGCTGAGTGTCTAGCCCTTGTTAAGAAACTATTTTCAGTATCTGTTTGGTTTATGCTTCTTCAGTAAGCTTAGTGTGTCTGTATTACTTTTTGGATGTGTTCTGCTTTCAATACCTGGTGATGTCCTTGTTCTTAGGGCTTTCGCTACAAGATGCGGTCCGTGTACGCTCACTTCCCAATCAATGTAGTTATACAGGATAATGGCTCTCTGGTGGAAATCCGAAACTTCTTGGGAGAGAAGTACATTCGCAGAGTGCGTATGAGGCCAGGTGAGCATTTCTGGAATAGTACTTTATTGTTTCCAAACTATTTTGGGTACTGCCACTGATAGAGAAGATGGTGAATTGACTGTTGAAGCAGCATTTGGCTGTTTGAATTCATGTGATACCTTTGCTACTTCCTTGATTTATAGTTAGTAATGCTTTTGTAAGTTACTTTTAGTAATGAGAGCCCACTAGTAACTAGTTTAGAGCTTATTACTGTAATGTGAGTTACAAGGAGGCCAGTGTTTGATGACAGTGAGATAGTATTGATACTATTCTTATTAGTATTTGTAGTTGGTAGTATTCTTGATAGTATTCATAGTTGGTAAACTGTAGGTGCTCAAGTTTAGGTTGGTGTTTCCATTTTAAACGTTGTATATGAACTAGTTTCCTACCACATCATGTTTTTAGTCTTTGAAGTGATGGTGTATTTTGAATTTCCTGATTGTCTTAGGAGCATGTATGATAAACTTCAAAATTTACCATCTTACCTGCCGGCTTTATGTCTTGCATACTTGGAGTTTTAGAAACTGTCTAACAGAGTAGACATCTCCTCCAAAAGGAGGAGGCAAAATTGTCATAAACACAGTTAATTCAAGACAGTAGGGAGACTTTCCATACCCATTTTTTGGATAGTCCATCTTCTGGTGAAGATATGGGTGAGGATATTTGGTGTGAAAGCATCGCTTGTCCAAAACCACTGGTAGATGAGCATGGAGTTACATATGGTGGCTTTGACTTTGATATGAAGAATGGGTTTGATTATTGTATTTGATTTTTCAAGTCGGCATTTTCTTCAAAGATTACAGTGAAATGCTGGCTTAAAAGACAACATCTATTGACTAAATAGATCAAACTACAAACACTTGCGTTGCTGTCCTTGCAACTGAAAGTTTCCTGTAACGTGACTGTCCCAGTGTTCGGTGTCCAGTGCTTAATCCTTGCGAGTACTGGCAGTGTCGCCAGTATAAATGTGATGCTTGACACGTGAGGGGGCAGGGTGTTTTTTTACTGACTCTTGATTGGGTTTTCTCCAGTTTTGTCTTAATGAATGTAAAAATGTGGAAAACGGCACCACCTAGCTGAGGAAGCCATGCTGGCCAAATCTGGCCTGTGCGTGGTGTTGGTGTGACACATAAGTAGGAACATCGCTTAGTTGCCTTCAATCCAGAGCATGACTTGCACTAATCTCTTGAGTTCTGAAACTCTGTGTGGGAGGACAATCCTGGAAGGCATTTGGAGGACTCTTTTAAGAAAGTCTCATAAGCTAATTAATGCTTAGAATACTGCTTTCTAGATGTGTAAATTGGGACAGGACATGAGCACTGTTTCTTTAGTATACTTAGCATCTTCACCAACATGAAGATTTTTGTGTTTTCCTTTCTGTAGGTGTTTCCTGTGCAGTATCTCAAGCCCAGAAGGATGAGCTGATCCTTGAAGGGAATGACATTGAATTGGTCTCCAATTCAGGTGTGTGAAGTAGATGCGTGGGCAGATAGAATGATATGGGTGCTTTTATCTGAAGGTGTCAGCTTAGCAAAGTGTCTTTGTCTTTTTTTCTCAAAACTCTGAGATAAATGACAGCTCATTTTTTTTTTTTCTCTAGTCACTGTAATTGATTCCCATAGTTTCTTATGCTTTTTCTAAGCCTAAAGATATTGTCACAAGTCCACATAAGCTTTTATTTTGAGTCAATATTGATGGCCTTTTTGACTTCAAACTTTACGGGTTTTCAGTTGCATGACTGTGCATCACAGCCCTGAGTTGCCATGGTGGGCTCAGTAAAGTGCATTTTCTTTTCATTAGAACTGATGGGATTTCAAGTTGTTCATTCTTTTTTCCAGGGGAGTTTCATTTGTTACTTGAAATACTGGAGAGTAAATAAAGACTATGAGTTGGCTTGGACTTTTTGCTCTGTGCTAATGGTTGTGCTTTGTCTGCAGCTGCCTTGATCCAGCAAGCCACGACAGTCAAGAACAAGGATATCAGGAAATTCTTGGATGGTATCTATGTTTCCGAGAAAGGAACAGTACAGCAGGCAGATGAGTAAAGCTCTTTAACAGGTTAGTATCATCTTAACGCAGATCATTCATCTTCTGTGTAGGGATGGTTACTCCATCTCGGGACTTGACAAGGTTTATCTGCTTTAACAAGGCTGTGGTGAAGCAGGTTCCCAAGAAGGATGCAGTTGTACTTATGATAGGCTTGTAAGAGGTACCTTAAAACTTAAATTTTGCCAAGTCTCTTGATAGCAACTTTCCATCTCTCATCGACTTGGTGTTACGCGACTGTATGGAGAAATACCGAACTCTGAGGTGCTGTATTCTACACTCTGAATGCTGGTAATGGTGATGGCTGAGAATTTGAAAGCAGCTGTGACCTAGCATGACAGACTGTTTTACCGCTATTTACAGGGAAGACTTTTCTCCTGGCTGGACATTAACTTGACTAAAAAAAAGTGGCAAGCATGTACTTTATATATGAAGGTCTGTGTAGTTTGTATGTAAATGCTTGTAAACAAAGGTCAGTTTAACAGAGATAACTACTTCCATTATGTATGAACATTTGTCACTGAAGTTGACCACAAGGATTTTGGGGTAATTTAAGAATTTTAACTGCTAAAGAAATTTGATGCATTTCAGCTGTGTATGCTTCCGTATGCGATACAGAACACTTGTGCAGGGTGGGACAGGCTGACTTGCAAATGAAATAAATGATACATGCCTTCTGAACATAAGTGTGGGACAGAAGGTGCAGATGAAGTGAGTTTCATAAACTAAAATTTTTTTTGTCACCAGCCAGGTACCAGAGACTTATAAGCTAATGAAAAAATTATTATTGTTGCTGTTGAGAGTTCCTTAAAAGATGGAACAACTTGTTACCTGCTTATTTAAACAGTTGTGAGCTGTTGTGTTTGAAGGCATCTTTTAAGTAGTCTTGTCTGAGTGAAATGGAGGAAATTCTTTGAGCTCTCAATTGTCTTGCTTTAAAACCATCAGATAAATGAAATTGTCATAAGTTTATGAACTTTCAATTTCACATTTGCAGTACTAAAACCTTTCTAAAAGCTCTTAACTTCTTATTTACAGTTGTCTGGATCCTGAAACAAACCACCATGAGACATTATATCAGCGAGTACTAGCTTGAAGAATCTGATACAAAACCTGAACACCATGAAAGGTTTAATAAAATAAAACATATTTCATATCTTGGTCTCTCTTTTTTAAGAAATTACGATGGCACAAACCAGTTCAGGATCTTTGGCCTTTGGAGAAGCAGGTTGTCAGAGGGTAATGCATGGTAACATTAGCACAGCGTGTTTGTTGAGAACATTCAGACTTAAATGAAGGCTGATGGTTTGGAAACCTCGTGCCAGCGGAGTGTGGACCCAGGGTGTAAAGCCATGAAGCGGCAGTTTTAAATCACAGTATTAAGAACTAGCAAAAACCTTGTTCTTACAGAAGATGAGTGTTCTTTCATGCAATTTGAGAACCTCAAACTGCAAAAACTGATTGCTATGTACAGTTTCTGGAGGGGAATTCAGACTTGTGATGACAGAATCTGAAGCAGGTTAAAACCAACACTGGAATCAGTAGAACCAGATTTATAAGACCATTTAAATACCAAGATAGAAGAAGTAGTCTGAAAATACAGCTCTTCAGCTGTATTGCTCAGTTAAGAAAATCATGCACTTGACCCCAATTCTGGCAGCATTGCTGAGTTTCACTAACAGTGGTTTATGTCACCCGAGGACACAGCTCTGGCACTTTCTTGGTTACTCATCTTGCCATTGGGGTGTAGTTAAATCATGTCACTTATTACATTCAATTTTGAAAAAAAATTGACAGCTAATACTGGGAGAGGGCAGAAACAGACTTGGCAACAAGTGGTTAAAGCTCATAAGAAACCCAGAATATTGCCCACAGCACCCACTTGAGTGATTCTACTGAGTTCAGTGGGAGCGTGCGGTAGGTAGCAGTGTCTTTGAGCCTGGGAAGGCAGTGGAACTAAACTTCGCAGATGTGGCCTGCTTAACACATGCAGGATGGGATTGTGGTGCAGCTAAAGGAGTCTTCCGAAAGTCTATGATCCCATGACACTGTCCAAGAGGAGTTTCCCTGTAGCATGCTTCAGTGGTTACAGGGCTGCTGAGACTGATAACTAGGCAGTGTCTGGGTAATGGAGGGCTGCATGTGCCTCCAACACCTGTGCCGTTTGCTGTGCTGGTAGAACATTCTATAGCGTAGAAGGGACCAGGGTCCCTGATTTTAGTACTTACCTTTTGAATTAATGAACCTTCTGTGATGTTGGCAAATACTTGAAATACAGTGGAGAAATGGTCTCACGCATTCATGAGCTGAGAGTCAAGGCTGGGTCTAGTTTCTAGTAGTCTGCAAGTGGCCACAATACTTTATCATTTACTTTATCATAATATATTATAATTTATTTTGTATTTGACGCTATCTCATGTGTTCAGATGCATTTAGAAAAGACCATGTGTTTATATGCCTCACCTCTTCAGGGGTGCTGGGGTACAGATGAAGTGTGTATCTCTTTGAGGTACCTTGAGGTAACAAGCTTCTAGTGGGAACAAGTTGCAGGTTTCACTGTGTCTTCAAAATATTACTAACCACTGGAAAAGAAAATTACAAAGTGGAGGAAGGCAGGAGGGATTTAAATGATGGCGGCTCTTGCTCTTCATTCCATTTCTAGAGCAGTTTCTCGACCCCTCTCTAGAGGTGTGTGGTACCTGCCTTGGCAGTGACAATCTGATGCATTGACTGAAAAGGCTGGCCAATGGGAATGTTAAATGATGTGCAGTTCATGGGGAAAAAACAGTTGGGCTCATTCTGAGATGACCAGAACCAAGGGAAACCTCTGGGTTTGGTCCCTGGAAAGTTTAAATGAGTTAGCAGGTTCATTTATCCTTTAAGAGCATTATTGCTGGGTTGATAACAATAGCAATAAACCCCTCTCAGGGTTTTGTCCCACCCATTGCTTCCACTGGTGTTTCACCAGAGCTAAGATGGTTATATATATGTTTTTATTGCTATGAAAAAGTGCAGTTTAGAATTTCATTCATCACTCTGTTGAGTGGATTAGCAATTACTATTTATTTTTATGTTCTCTGCTGGTAAAGATTTTTACGGCTGCTCTGCTTTGGAGATGAAAAATAGTGATTGTGTATTTTGACTTGTCTTCTGTGGATCCAGTTACCTTTGCTTCAGACATTGACATCTGATCTCTACTTGACCCAGTGTGTAAGAGAGACAGGCGTGTTGGTCGATAATGGAGTTAATTTGAATTTGTTCTTTTAGAGATCTCTTCAGAAACTGGCCCAGGACATTTCATTCTTGATGTTGTACTTAGTTGAAAGTTCGTCAGTTTTAATAACACATTTATTTGTAAACCTTAACAACTGCAGTTTCATGCTCAACAACATTCATAACCTGAATATGCATCACAAGATGCTTTAGTCCAGCGGTTCATAGAAAAGTGCATATCAGTTCTCACAGCTTATCTCTTTTCAAGTTAAACTGTTTGAAAGGTTATTCCAAGGCACAGGAGAGTCAGTCATAAAATGTACTTTTTTTTTTTTTTTTTAAATAGATTAATTTCTCTTCTACATACAGTAGGGGTACAAAAGTAATTTCACCAGAAACAAATGTCATCGTAGCTCTTGTTCCTGTGCATACAATGCCTTCTCGTTTTCAGATGAAATTTTTGAGGGATGTGTGACTGGAGTGACTCACGTAGTGCTTTTCTACAGTTGTCTGATTTGTGTCATTCTCTGTAGAATGCAAACAGTGATGGAGCTCACCGAAAGTGGGCTTGTGCCCCCTTTTTAAAATGAAACACAGATGCACTGGATGCTTTTTGCCTTAAAACGTTTTCTTCTTTTTCTCTTGTGAAAAACAATAATGGTTAAAAGCAAGATAAGGGTGGAGAAAAGGCAGCAAGCGAAGAATATTAATGGCTTCTTCTGAGAAACAAGCAAGCAGAAGCTACATTGCTTTTCCTGGTTGGAGGGATCGCAGACTGAATAGTCGCCAGGAAACCCGTTGTTGCTTATCAGGTTATTGTAAAATTTTATTGAAGGCTTTCCTTTTAAATCTGAAGTGAAGAATCCAAATCTGGGCTTGGATTTTTCTTCAGTCAGCTTGAATGCATAGTAGCCTTTAATCTTGACTTTATCAATGTAGTATGCTGGGAAGGGGGGGAAAAAACAAAACCAAATGTTAATAAAATTTTGCATGACCTGCAAACTTTCTGATAATTAGCTCAGATTTCAAATGATTCATTTATCAATTTAAAAAGTGTAATTGCATCATAAAATATTTACTTACTGCTTCTAATAATACCCAGCTAAGGCATTGTTTTAAAAAAATTTATTAGAATTTGGGAATTTTCTGGACCTACTCTGAAAGCTGGATTTGAAGAGGGTTCGAGCTGGGAACTTGCTCTCCTCGGAAAAGCCAGATGCTGCTCTTCACTGAACCCCACTGTGATAACTCAAGGGGAGCAGCTGCTCATCTGTGCCATGAGAGGAGCTTTCCAAAATTCCTGCCCTGCTCCAAACCCAGCTGCTCAGCCCTGCACGACTGTGTGGTACACTGCTGCACCCAAGGGGCGGGTGAAAACACTTCAATGAAATCATAAATAGCAGTCCTTGGTGAGTAAACATCTCTCCAATCCATGTGTAAGCAGAGACCATGGTTGGGGAGGTGACCCAGATTAAGCAAGAACACTGTAAATTGAGGGCATCTTTCTGTGAGTACTATAAAGTGTGCTATCTGAAAATTAAAATGGGAATACTGTGATAAAGGGCCCTTTAAACAACCTTTTCCTCTAATAACATTGTTCTTCTGTTTGCAATGTGAAATTAGTGTGGGAAATAAATCAGCAAATGCTCATTAGTCCTACAGTAACTGCGAAGGAACTAAGCACTGGAGGGGGAGCACTGTTTCTTGTTGGTGTCTAAAAGCAATCTGAAGCCGTGCTTAGCCAAGTCTCAGTTTTCACATAGCTAGCTCCTAGAGAGGAGAAAACAGGATATATAGACTGCGTATGGGGACAAGTGCCTCAGAAGAGCTTTTAGATGCCCACATCCTGGTTGGGGAGCTCACTGGTGCTCACCCATCGGGAACAGTGAGTGCATGTCTTGTTCTGGCTGTTTGGTTCAGGTACTGAAGCCTTTCTGGTATCCTGTGGCTCACTGCTGTCCTTTTAACATTTGACTACAGCAAAAGGAATGGAATGGGTGAAGTCCCTGCAGCATTTCTCATACAATGAGCTATTGCTGGAGATCATTGCCTTGAATATTTTGTCCTTTACCTCCATAATTGTTACTAATTTTCCACTAAAGTGAAGAACTAGATTTCTGTAGGTGCCCAGGAGAAAACAAGTACTGGAACAGGAACTAGAGTTTGACTCTTCCTTCAACAGCAGCTCCTCAAAAATCTGGTGACCTGCTGTATTTCTTCTGTACATCTCTCCAGGTCTCCTTGGACTTGCTTGTGCTTTCCTGTCCAATGACTCTAGTCCAGCAAGTAAGGAGACTTCCCCCTTTCTTTGTAGAGTAGAAGTTAGGGTTGTCTCTTGGGGGTCATCAGCCTGAAATACCATCTCCTACTAACTTCTGAGTAACTGCTCTGTGATATGTGCATGCCCAGATAGCTTCTCACATGGTTTAAACTGAAAGCAGTCGTGGCTGCATTTCATGTGAGGGGCTTGATGTCATTGCTTGAGTTTTATCTGTCCTGAGCATGACTGCAGAATCGAGTCCCTCAAGGGTCTGGATGCTCCTGGTCAGTTCCTGCATCTCAACTAGAGGTGCTTGCCCTGTCTAAGGCAAGTTTTAGGTGCTTGCTTAAGGAATGCCCAGGTCTGTGCCATGGAAATGGCTCTGGCGAGTCTGAATCTATCGTATACTCACCTTTTAAAACCTCTTGTACATACATTTCCAAGTAATAATTTCGAAGCTCATCATTGTCTAAGGACTGGTCGTCAATTCCGTTTGCTGTGATGTAAATATCGATGTCACCATAGGTTTTTTTAATCCACCCAAGAACTTTGCGCAGTCCCCAAGGCACCACTGCCAAACGAGAAGGGGAGCTCAGGCAGGTGATATCCTGAAGAAACTGAATGTCACGATCAAATTCATACTGGCTCCCATTCTGAGGTTCGTGAATCACAAATCTGGTGGTGAAATGATTCAGTGCATAAAAGTCAGCTGCACCTTTGATGAGCTGCTTTTCCTCGCTTGTGAAAGATGGCAACGAAGAGAATGAGAGGCCTTTTCTGTTTTTAAAGCCTATGTACTCCCTCATAGCAGCTGGATAGTCCCCAGTCTTAAATATGGGATTGGCAAACCAGCCTATTTCAAACTGAAGAAACCTGTTGGCAGCTTTTGAATGAGATTGCAAGTAGGGGTTGGCAGGCTCAGCCCAGTCCGAATGCAGGGACAGGGACACTTTGCCGTACTGGAAGGACCGGTACTGCTCATCGTATATTCTCCAGGCCAGGGCATGTGCTATCAATAAATTGTGTGCTGCCCAATACGTATCATTGCTGCTCCTATTGTAGACATCGCTCAATCGGTTGGGCTCATTTATTGTGATCCAAAGTTTAACCAAATCGCCAAGTTCCCGAAAACATAAAGCTGCATAGTCTTGAAAAGCGTAGGCAGTAGACTGGTTCAACCATCCTCCTGTCTGCAGCAAAGGGCCTGGCAGGCCCAGGTAGGCATGGGTTGGATAATACAAGGTGACCATGGACTGAACATTGAGTTTCCGTACTTCGCTAATCACACATCTGTAATACCTGAGAACTTGCCTGTTGACCACTGACAAATCTCCATTGGGTAAAATCAGTGACCAGTCAAGTGCAAATCTGTAATGGGTGACTTTCATTTTTTCCAGGAGGTCAAGTTGCTTTTTAATACTGACAAAATCCGTGCACTGCGCTGGCCGGGTTTTTAGCTTTACCCCTTTAACTTTATGCAGGAGCCCGTCTCCTGTTACATTCCAGAGGTACAGGCTGGAGTCGCAGAACTGCGGTGAGGAAGCCATGGATTCTGCCTGTGAGAATAAAAATGTTATGTTACAGTGGGGTTTAATTAAACGAATGCCTGCTCGTAGTCTGCATTTCTGCCTGTGTGTGGCTGTAGGATTAATGCTGGATGTCAGAAGATCCATTTTAGACACTCTGAGGGGAAGAGGATAATTGACTCACCTCTACGGGCTGCGTCTTACCCATTCTGTTCCTTCATCTATAGAAAGCATTAACATTGCCCTCTCCTTTCGACTCAGCTACACGCTGGCATTTGCCCTGCCACCAGCCCACCTGACGTATGTTTTCACACAAATGCACCACCCACACTGAGTTCACTCTCTGCTCATGCAGACAGCAGTTCTCAGGCAGCTGGCAGGAGAGTGGGGTGGTAAGAGCAAGCACCAGGGTGTATACGAGGATTATTTTGGCACTGCTGCTGAGACCAACCTTGTGAAACTGTGGTGTAGTGTTCCCTGGTCTTACTGGTAGTCCTTCCACCTACGCAAACTCCTGATACAAACAGCTTGCAGTGTTTATTATTACTTGTATTTTTACTACTTTCTACTAGTTAACAAGGTTAGCATAGGATATATCCTGTGCAGCACAGGATTTTTTTACTATTCCGATTTTTTACAGCACTTTTTGTAATATTTCTAATATAGTAAAGTTTAAAGTATTTAGATTAAATCTGATTTTTTTTTTTTAAAGAAAATAGACTTTTCCACGCTGTGTATTTCCTCAGAATGATTAGCAAAATATATAGAAGCTTTACCTGACAACCATGGGGGGTGGGAAGTCAATAGGTTAAATTACAAAGTTTTATTGTTATTTTTTGAGGCTGATGCTGGTCATTGGGCTAGCTTGCTGTATGTGATGACAAAAAAAGAGTATCCCAACACTGGCCATGCATACGGTTAGCTTATCTACCACATTTAAAGTAGAAATAGATACTGTAGGAATCAGTTTGGAAAGAAGGTGGTATGAATTTTTTCAAATGTGAACTCAGGTGGTAAAAGCTCTATATGCTGATGCTGGTTATCTTTCCCTGGGGTATAAGTCTTTTTAAAGAATGGCTTGTTACTCACTTGTGCAAGCGGCACTTAGAGCCAGGCTCAGCCCAGGAATCTGTTTCTGCCTTTTTCAGCAGCTTTAGACAAGACCTCAAGCCTACGGGTAGCTCTGGAGCCACCAGCATAACCACCTTGTCCCTGGATGGTGCCACTTTCTGTCACACTGTCATAAGGCCACACCGTGAACTCGATTGGGAAACTCCCCTGGTTGAAAAATAACTCAGAAACAATCAGTTGGGGTCAACTTCTTGGTCTGAAATGTCCTGATCTGATGGGCCACGTGGACACGCTAACATAGGGAAGGTGAGGGAGGGGCAGCCTTGAAAGGGCTCCTGCAGTGGGGTCTGCAGCTGCAGGAGCACACCAGCACTCTTACTAGCTAACCCCAAAACCTTATAAAGTAGATAAAATTGAACCTATGCAATTATGGCTAGGCTTGACTTCTGTTTGCAGTGTACATTGAGATTGCTGAATGCAAGGTGCCACACGCAGTCATTTATTCACAAAGTCAAGTTGTTGATTGCTCTGCCTCCAGCAGTCTTCCCAGTAATTTACACTTACCTTAAGAACGGACTCGGTGATACCCCAGGAGAAGTCACAGGAGAACTGAGCTTGCAAGCTTGGGGTAGATTCCCTTGGGAAGAAGCCATTTTCTTGTATAATTTGTTTATAATAAAGTGCAGATGACTTGGGAATCCTTTCCTTTTTTTTGCTTTGGAAATCTATGTAAAATAATCCGCGCCTGATGTTGTAAGCATGTTGCCATTCAAAGCCATCAAGGAGTGACCAGGCTGTGTAACCAAACACATCGATGTTGTCGTATTTAACAGCTGTGTAAGAGAAAATAACATCCATGAAACTTATATTTGGGACTCATATATGTAAGGGATATTTATAAGAAAAGTCTATTCACTTTGAGAATCTTGAGGGTTTTCTCAACACTCATAGGATTATTGGCTGATTGTAATTCATTGCAAACCTGTGACAGACATTACATATCTTAGTCTTTATTCATTGAAATATGTACATCACTAGTTCCCTAAGAAGTTAAATTACTGTAGGATGCTTTATTTCTACTCTGAACAAACACGAAATATTATGCCACATCCAGATTTTAAGTGGCATTTGACGATTTGCAAGTAATATATACCAGTAAAATTCCAGAATCGTGACTAAAGATTAAGGGTGCAACAGTTGGATCTAATTTGTGACTTTGTCTTTGTCATGAAGCTAAAACTCTCTACCTTTATTTGAAAGATATTTGCAAGCTCTAACATTTAGGAATGTCTATTCAGCTTCCAAATTGAAAAATTAAATGTGTCGATATGGTTCATGTAATGACTTTAGAAAAAACTGGGTTGATCAACCCAAAGACCGAAGTGCTTGATTTAGTCACAGAATGGGCGCAGCACGTGTTGAGTTTCTTCAGGCTGTCTTCATGTCCCTTTACCTTGTAAAGGAGTATACATACATACATATACATTTGACATACATTATATGAGAAAGATGACAAAATGACTTCTTTCTCGGATGTGGAACCAAATTCACCAGGAAGGGCAGCAGAATTTTCAAAGCAGCTTCTTAGCTGGGCACAAACTAATGTTAGTTTGTTTGCTACGCAGTGGCAGTGTGTGCCAGCTGGCAGCCTGAAAGAAAAAGTCCAAACTCCATGGTCAGTTGTGTTAGATGCCTGTTGCCAGCATTAAGCTAGGAAATAATGAAGAATAACTCCTCATGTTAACCTTGTAAGGGTTGGAATATTAAGGGCAAAGCTGTGACCAAATGGGGCTACTGGGGATTTTGACACAGTCAGCCGGTCACATTTGACCTGTAGTCCACTAGAGAGTAAGCCAAGGAATAAAGATGCAGTATTCTGATTTAAAGCTCTGTTTTCATCCAACATTGTTTTGCCTTATTTTCTCAGGACATTTTCCTCTGCATAATTTTGTATTTCCACTGAACATCTTTGCCTCAGTCACACGGTGCTGCAGCTTCAGCAGAAGACAATTTCGCACAGTACTTATATTCGTGCAGCAGAGTAACAGGGTATCCAGCAGTACTGTCTTAGTCCAGCATGTTTTACTAGCTGCTGGATGAAGAAATTAGAAAGCCCAGGAGTTTGCAATGCAAGTATGTAAGAAGCTGATAGCCAAGGCCAGAATGCTGGTGAGGAGATGAAGGAATGTAACAAAGCAATATAGTGACATGCATTTTCAAGAAACACAACTTCTAAATGTTAGAGAAAACATGGGAGAAAGTAGAAAAGTGCTTGAAAATATCAATTGCAAAACACAGATGTGGAGAATATTGTAGAGGATAAAGAGGTAGGCCAGAAGAGCCGTGCAAGTAAAGATAAGTACTGAATGTCTGCAAGGGGGAAGGTTGAACAAATGGAAGTAGACATAGGGGCAGCATAAGTGACAACTGAGAAAAAAACCTGTTTTTTTTTCTAGAAGCATATTGAATGGATGTGGGCTAAGTTTAATTGTCACGAGCAAAAGATACTGTGGTAGTCGAGATGGTACATGCCTGGATGAGAATTTTTGGTTGCTTAGATGGATAGGAAAAACTATATATATGGGTAGGAAAAAATATACTTACTTGCTGTATATTTTTGTGATAAGAAGAATTAATAGTTAGGTGGGTGACAGGTAGAGATCCTGTGGATCAGCGTGAAAGAATGTTTGTAGCATTGTCTGCAGTGACAATGAAAAGAGGGCAGAAACAGAAGTCCTCAATGAATGTTAGAGTGAGGATGAGGAGAATCTTTCTAAAAACCAAGGGGGTGGTAGGGGCAGGGACAAGGGAGTGAAGGTCAGGAGCTAACTAAGCTTCCTGTGTCACCAGAGGTGACATCCATGGAAGGAGATCTCAAGGCATTTCTGTGTCTGGAGCCTTGAAGCCTTGCAGAAGTGATCGTTTCAGTATTTACAGGGGTATGCCTGTCAGTAAGAAGCTGTAGTTTCAATTGCATCCTTGGATCATAACTGACGTCAGTTCATTGGAATGGTGATGTTACACATCATTTACTTTCACGATTCACAGCGCCATGAGTTACAGACAGTGCAAGGTTTAGAGCACTCTCCTGGAACACACACACACACACAAGAGTATACCTCTATAGCCTATGATGTGCCATCTTAACAGCCACCATGCCATTACAATTTGATCTATATAAATGATGTTTTGAAGTTAACATGATCTAATTGATTTTGCTGCAAACAGCAAATTTATACCTGTCTTCTCTGTAAGTAAAAATGTGAAAATATGTTCCAAGTATTATTCCTGATCAGGCAAATTAAAGTTTGCTTCACAAAAAAATGCATTAGTTAAGACATTATCTGGTACTTTGAGGTAGAGATTGAAGTACAGACATACACAAAAACGTAGATGATAGTTCTTGAGAAGTACTTATTGGTTGAATGTTGCCCAAGTAATTCAGAAGCATGAAACCACAGATGGTTACTAAAGCCAAGTCTGCTGCAGAGGATTCAGAAAAGAACATGCTATGCATTTTCTTATGTGTATGTCCAGAAATCTACCTCTTCCACACCTCCAAATCCAGGCCTGCATCTAGACTTTCCAGCTGTGTCACTGCAGTATTTAAAATATCATAAACTAAATATTGGAATGCAGCCTCCTCAAAATCTGGAAAAGGCAGGACATATCACATGGTTGAGCTATGTGAAGTTTACAACTTGAACCAACTATAAATATATCTGGATAATCTTCATTTGGAGTTTAATTACATTGTGATGCAATACTCCCTTGACTTGTTGTCAGAGTAAGCAAGTTACTCATGTTTTCCCTTTTCTGAGGACAAGAAAGGTTTTTGTAAAGGTATCGAAGCCATCCCATCACCGCAGCGTGTGGCATCATCAGCAGGGCAACCTGCTGAGAGGATGGCTCTCGGGACCAGGGGCTGTGCCTCAGCCAGCACCGAACCTGCAAATTGGGCAAGGGGTACTGGTTTTGCAGAGGCTTTAGGACTAACAGTGTTTATATTTCATACAAAATTTGATCTTTTGCCTTCAGAGAGGCATAAAGCCCCTGTACACTGGCTTTATGAAGGCAAATACCAAGATTAAAAGTGTGTCTTTAAAACATATTATCTCTGTTTGGCATTCAATAATCCTGAAGAATGATTTGCCTTCTCCTGCTGATTTCCTTTGTGCCTTTTGCATTGGAGCAGGACTCCAGCATGGCAATGACAGTCTGTAGTCACTATCTTGTTTTCCTGCTGTCAAGGTATGTATCTGCACAAAGGTTTCAGAGTTGGGCTGCCAGCAGTGAAAAGTGGTACCAAATAGATTTGTTTTCATTAATTTCTGACTCAGTTTTTATACTTCCTTAGTTTCAAAAACAAACACAGCTATTGGACTTTAGTTTTCTGGGACAGGGACTGTGTTTTTTCCTGTGTTGGTACAACACCTAGCACCAGTAGATCCTGATCCATGACTTGTAATCATGCAGTATAACTAATTAATAATTAACTTAGTTACCATTATCTCTTAAAAAAAAAAAAAAAGATTAAGTCATCACAGAGCTAAATATCAAATGATCTTAAAAAGCTCTCTGAAAATCCAACAACTAACTTGTGTACAAACCTTGTAAAACCTTATTAATGAAGTTTTTCATCATGTAGATGGATGTTGTGTCATCTGTTTTCACATGGCTGTCAGTGAACCAGCCATTCTCTGCAATCAAGATTCGAGGACTGTTGTATTCCAGTTTAATCCAGTTCAGTACTTCCCTTAAATTGAGTGACAAATTTTGTCCCATTTTCGGTAGAGTGTTTGGAGGTTTAAAATTATTAGGACCAAAGGAAAACGCAAAGAAATCAGCTGTTCCCTTTATGTAGTTTTTCTCATCCTCAGTAAAGCGGGGCAAAAACGAGAATTCATTTTTCAGTTCTTCTGGATAATCACCATCCCCATGGATGGGTTTAGCAAACCATCCAAGAACTCTCTCCATAGACTGTTGACATTTAGAAATGTCCAAAGCATCTTCCGGTTTGTTAGGTTCGATCCAG
Source organism: Baryphthengus martii (assembly GCA_013396935.1). Taxonomy (NCBI): domain Eukaryota; kingdom Metazoa; phylum Chordata; class Aves; order Coraciiformes; family Momotidae; genus Baryphthengus; species Baryphthengus martii. The sequence continues at coordinate 276,219 of VWZK01012128.1, forward strand.
TGGGATCCCAATACTATGGACATCATCCCCTTCTGATGTGGTTGAAAGTGTTTTTTGTAGTTATGCCAAACTCTTGCATGAGCCTGATGAGAGAAAAAGAGCATTAAATTGTAACTCTCTAATAAACCTCTGCATGTGTCAGCGGCTAGACAGGCAGGTAGTTGCATCTGATTCACTGCAGATTTCTATGGAAATATTAACAAAGAGTTAAGGCACACTAAGTACCCCGCACAGCTGTAACAGGCAATTACTGTTACACTGCAAGGCACCTCAAGATGGTAGCAATGCTCAGTGTCTCATATGTGCTTCCCCCATGCCACATTAAAAGGCTTTTGCCTTTTACCACAGGTCAAAATTTCATGAGAGGTCACAGCAGGGATGTGAATAACTGTTATATGCATACTTTGGGACTGAACAGCTATTAACGGTGGGATTTGAACTCTGTGATCTAGAAAGTCCAATCTAGGTCCTTCTTTGTCAGGTGGTGATTCCTAGTACAGTTAACATTTTAAACCATCTTTACAATTATTCCATAAATTATGCATCTCAAATGATGTTTCCTTTGTCAGTGTTGGCTCTGTGCTATGGGGGTTACCCGGATTTACTCTGATCAAACAACAACCACCCCATCCCTCTTCTTGGGATATACTTCCATTTATTTTAGTTTGGCCTAATCATATGAGTAAGCTGCAAAGTTTGAACCCAAATGTCAAATTTCACAGTTCTGTGTGAGAATTTTGATCCAGGATTTTAGTTCATTTCTTCTTTGAAATGCTATAATAATATTTTTTCTGACAGTACATGCAACAACACAGAATGAATCTTATTCATTTTAAGTAGAGAGAAACAACACAGAATGAATCTTATTCATTTTAAGTAGAGAGAAACAACAGTTTGATCTTAGAAGGAAATTTGGCAGCAGTATCTCATAAGATCTGTTTCGTCTGGTATGTTTTAGTACTCATAATTGGCCAAATATTGACAAGACAGAAGGTTTTCCTATTTGCGTTAGTGACGATGAAAGCATACCTTGTATCACGTCTTAATTCCATTTTATGATTATCATGTTTTTAGAAGTTTAACATTGAACTCCCTTCAAACATCTGGTGTTAATTATTTAAATAATCGAATGCAGCAGTGAAAATTTACACACACACACACAAAAAGGAATACATGGGAGAGTGAGGAACCACTAGCATCGTCAGAGTCCCACAGGAGAAGGGGAGAGCTAGGGTGTCAGAGAAGGGTGACTCTGGATCTCAGCATGAATCATGCCAGAGCATCTGACACAAAGGAAGGGCGCTGACCTCTCCCAGCTGAGGAGTTGTTGAGTAACTCAGGGTTTACCTTATGCCTGAAGTGTAGCTTTATACTCTTAAACTGCAAAGAAAATAACCATTTGCTCCCAGAAAAAAACATTAAGAAGTATTGTGAAACATTTAGAGTGACGACTTGGACTGATATGATTACCAAGCCGAGTGCCCTTGCTTACTTTTAACAGTAATTTCAGTTGATTTGTCTAGAAACACACAGACTTCACAGTTTAAAAAAAAACCCAAAAGACCCAATGTTACGTAGGTATTTTGTTAAGCTTGGGAGTACTGAAGAATTACAGTCTGCGAAATTTTGTGCATCAGTTGTTTATGGTTTCTAAGGTCATGCTTGTAACATTTGTTCAAGGTCTATCTTTGAAAATACTGATAAAGTAACATCAACCTTTGAAATGCAGGTTCTGTAGCTGAAAAGAGAAGTCAGCAAAATCGTACTCATGAGGCAAACTGCAAGATACAGTTAAATTATTATAAAATGGATTTTTTACTAGTCTCAGAAATGGCCGGTGCCGCCACCTCCCTCACCTTCACTCTCCTCCTCCAAAGGTCTAGCCCCAGGTCGGTGCTGGGGCAAGGCTTGCTCTGTTCTCTGCATCTAGTGATTTCTCGCCTGGTTAGTATTTTTTTTTTCCAGATACAGATGCTAACATCAGTGTTTAATGAGAAGTATATGGTTGCATTTACTCAACAAGAAAACCCCTGGTCAATCAGCTATATTGCACACAGTACCAAGTAGCATTACAACAGCACCAGGTAAATGTCGGCAATCACAGACTGCTTAGGTGAAATGGAGGACAGCTTTACCAAAAATCAACTAATGAGAATGCAATGTTGACGTGTAAAAAACAATCAGGGACAACGCCCTGCATTAATACACACCTTCAAGAGATCGATTAGAAGAAAGTAAAGTTACTATTAAAAATATTGTCTACAGTAGAGAATACAGCCACAGGTACAATTGTACAGGAGTAGACATCAAATACAAATAAGTACATTTAATATAAGTAAAGACAGGATCCCCATACACAAATTTGTATGTCACTGATGTCTCACTGAGGGTTAAATCTTTTGAAAAAAAATCAACAACTAAACCCAAATTATCTATAGGTTTTTACAGACATAGTAGAGGCAATAGCATTTCCTTCCCTATAATTCTTTTTCGAGTTATTAGTTATCTGTAAAGTAGCTTAACATTCTCAGAAGGAAGGTGTTCGCTAAGTGCAAACTATTGTTGATGGAACCAACTAATGAATATAATTTATTTTGTAAGACCACATGAAAGAAATATCAATTTAAAAGCTGTATCATACATCAGTTTGGCTATTTTGACTAAATCTTGACTAATCTTTTTTTCAGTTAGAGTTTAATCCCTAATCTTTCACTTTCCTTGTTAGATCAAGGACAAATGTCAAGGCTAAGTACACAGTGAAAGCAGGATCAATATCATGTATTTATTCTAGATACATATGACACATTAATTTCAGCATATTTTCCTGGTAGTAATATAGAAATTATTCCATAGACTTGAAAGTCACAGAGAGTGCTAAGACAGTTACTATTAACGTTTTTACAAGGGTTAATAATAACTGATAAGTCAATGAATAAAATTAGTAAGTCAATTTAGTAAAATTGATAAGTCAATTTAATAAAATCAAGACAATATCATTCTCCCCTCTTCCTGAAATATTCTCATACTCTTTCAAACTCTGATCCTGTGATTTATCATGTGCATACACGATGAGTTTACTATTGAAAGACTAATACTTTCAAATTCTTCACGTATGTTAAAGTCAAGCAATATTCTCTGAATGCCTCAGCAATGAGCACACAAAACAAAGCAAGGGACATATGGAGCTATTTTAGTGTGCTGGAGAGCAAGAACATTTAGAAAATCTAGAATTTAAAAAACACTATTAAAATGATTCTGGCCTTGTGTTTAATTTTTTGTTTGTTTGTTTTATTAAACCACACAGAGCTAGAATATAGAGTCTGATGATGATGGTGTTAAGCATCACTTTAGAAGAAGAGCAGGTGTGTGTGGCTTATTCAGAGTCTGTATTTCAGTTCAAAGCCCTTTTGGTCTGTGGTAAAGATGGCATGTAAGTCAGTAGAGCTAAAGTCCTTATTTTGCAAACTGACTCTGAAGCTCAATCCTTCTGAAGGAAAAAAAGGCCCTTTAGATGCAGGCAACTAAATTTCTAAGAGGGTGGTTTGAAGAACTGAGGCTTTACTATCAAATTTCTTGTATTCCGTCTTGCATTTGGATTGTGTTTTTCCTGATGATTTCCAGAAGTTTAAGAAAGCTAACCTGAAAATAACAAATCATACAAAAAAAGTGTGAAATCAGTGCTGAATTTTACATCATCATTGATGGCTACTACTGTTTGAAAAATCTTCCAGCAAGGACATTTACAAGCAGACAATTCTGCTGTCCACCCTAGAGCCATACTTGATGGAGACAGACTTTCCACCTCCTGTAAGAAATATGGGCACTGGTGTAGCTTCATCTTCCAAGATCCTGAGGAAAGGAGGCCCTTCTGGAGGAAGGGGAGAAAGTGTCTGGACGGATGTAGAGGTAAGAATTATTTTCCATTCATTCAGCAGAACTTTGTTTTTAAAGAGAATGAATTATGGGACTTCTCTGGGACATGTTCATCCAAAGATCCCAAAGGCAGCAGTGTCCATGAAGAGATCCTGACATTGTGAGAGCTACTAAAGGGCTGGGAGTAATGCAGCTGGACACAGAGATGAACCTGATCTGTGATAGATCTATATGGAAACACCATATTTAAAAGGGAATTTATTGCCTTTTCCCAGGATGTGATATGGAGGTGTGTCCATGAAGAAATTTTTCAGGGAGATCTTATTCTGACAGTTTTATTCTGGGCTTTTCTGCCAGATGGAAAGGAGTGTGAATGATCTTTAACAGGAAGAAAAAAAAACAGCAGCCCCTTCCTGCCTGTTATGTAGCAAAGGCAGAACTGCCTGGAGAGCGCTAATACAGAGGATGAGAAGAAAACAGCTTAGTCTGCCGTTTGTGATCTTGACAAACCTAAATTACATCAAAAAGAACATAACTAGATCCAGGGAAAATGGTAATAATGTATCAGGTATATGGCTCATCTAGTCCCAGCCTCAATCATTCATCTGCTTTATATTTTCTTGCTTCTTGTCAGATTTATTTACTGTTAAATAATTAAGGAAGTCCATCTAATTTTTCTGTGTGCAGTTTTTTCCTTCTCTGCCTCAGTATGACAGCTGCCTCTGGAGCAAGCTCATAGATTTTTATATCTTTGCTGACACCTCTTTCAAATGTTGCACGGCAAGTTACATGTTATCATCAACTGTCTTCTGATGTTGCTTTTGCAAAGTACAGTAATGAAGAAAGGAGATACAGTTCTGACAGTCACTCTCCATCTGGTACAAGATTCCACATGTTCCTTGTGTTAGTGGTAATGATCATACACTGCAATAGAAATTTAACTAACTGAACCCCTTAGCAATTTACAATTGATAGGTGTCAGACCTCAAATTTCCTATTCATTTCCATCGAAGTAGTATCAGGTCCTTTAAAATGATCAATAGCCATTATTACCCTCTGTGTATAAAAAGCATACTTAGTAACATGCAAATATGTTTGGTGGGTTTTTTTTTAATTTAAAATTTTGAGTTCTTCTGTGAGTTATTTTCCCCGTGTGGATCTTCTAAGCACCCTGCTTCGCAGCCTTTGCGTCTGCATTCACTAGCCATATTATGGTTTACTAGCCATGTAAAAGGCAGGACTATCTCTTAAGCAGACGTATCTGGGGCATTCCCTTAAAAGAATGCAAGGCACAGAAGAAAAACACAGGTCATAGGTGACAGAGCATCTGCAATGCCTTGTGCTACCCAACAACATAGGGCTCTGAGGCTTTGATGAACACAGAGCAATCTACTTTTTTTTGAAAAGCTTTAATAAGATCATTAGCTACCTTTTTACCTACCTGAATTTATTCACAGAAGCAGGTAATTTTTTAATCAATTCTGAAATTCATGGGCTTTTTCCTTATGCCAGCCTACTATTTGGGTTTTAAGATGTTGAATTTAAGTAGTTTACTAAATATGACAGAGAAATCAAGAGGCATTTCTTCAGTCCTCTTCTAGAGATGCAAAAATCAGCAACTTTCAAACTGTTGTTACAATAAAATAATCCAAAGTCCAAACAAGCAGAGGTTTATGGTTTGTTTTTGTGATTCTATAATACTTAGCTTCTGTTTATGATTGATGCATCATGTTAAAACTCTTCTTTCTATGAATGGTGGTTAGTCCTCGCAACATCACAACTGCAGCTGTGCACAGGTAAATGAAACTAAAAGTGGGGCTCCTGAGAGAACCTCACTTAGCTTATCCAATGGTTCTACAAAAAGACTTGAGAATGATTATTCAGCAATTTGCTATGTAACAAAGTGATGACCAGATTAGCTTCTTTTGGGCATTACAGACCCGTTTTTCCTGCTCAGCACATTTCATGGGTGGACCTGCTAGTGTCCATCAGGTAGCATGAAGAATGTTGTCTTTCAACAGCCTGTCCAAAAATGAAGCCTTGACAGAGACAAGAACGTGCCTTCTCCTAAAGCTTCTGCCATAAATGTGAATCTTTCCAACAGCTTTTGCCTTACACTGCCCAAACCTGACATTTTTGTTGTTTTTTTTACTTTTGGGAGGGCATTTTCAGTTTGCAGTGGTAAATTAGAAAGTAGCCATAGTACAACATCTGAGAGATTTGCACATAGCAGTCCTGAAATAAAAAGCCATATGTAATCTCTTTAGAGATTCTTATAACATTCCCTGCCTCTCGAAGGAGAGACATTTCACAACATATGAGTCCTGATTGTACATCAATACATTATATTAATACAGTATTGCCAACAATACTAAACTGAACTTATAAATACCCACAAAAATCATTGAGAAAAAGTCTGTCTAGTTGGCTTGAAGCATATACCACCTATGACTTCTATGAAATGAGTGGCTTTAACTGGATTTTATTAAGAAATTTAATATTTATATATATATATATGAGTTTACTCATGTCAGCTGACTTCTCAAAAGCTTCCATTCCACCTCCAACCCTAAACATCAAACTCCAGTTCCTAATTTAAATATAACAAACAAGCACTTTAAAACAACTAATTACTGAGTCAGCTGTTGTGACAATAACAATAAAATCAAGGGTTATTTCTTGGTGTTTTCATATTCCTTGTTTTGTTTTTTTTTAAAACACTGATTATATGATTGATTCCTCCCATTATTTCCCATGGTGGTGCAAGATCAGTTTGTAAAATCTTACTATACTGTACCTTGATCAAATTGTGTCCTACAGAGTAGACAGTTGCTATTTTCCCTCTCTCTCCAGGAGCATGAATACCTGTGCCATACCCATGCCAAGCAACTAAATACGGATTGTGGATTGTAATCCAATACTTAACACGATCTCCAAAGGTCTGGAAGCAAAAGGTGGCGTAGTCATTGAAAATGTCAATTACTGATTCGTTTTGCCATCCCCCATACTTTTCTTGCAGCATCAAGGGCAGGTCCCAGTGGTACAGCGTAACCATGGGGTCAATATTTCTGTAGAGCAGAGAGTCAATAAGGGTGTTATAATACTGGAGTCCTTTTTCATTGGGAGCTGCTACCACTCCAGTGGGAAAAAGCCTTGACCATGAAATTGAAAACTGGTAAAATGTAACTCCCAAAAAATCCAGAGCAGACAAATCTTTGTCCAAAAAGGTGTAACTGTCACTGGAGGTGTCTGTGCCGTAGGCATCTCTGAACTCTGAGTAGACGAAGCGGTCCCAGATGGAGGAGCCTTTCCTGTTGTCCTTCCTCCAGCTGCCCTCCACCTGGAAGGCCCCCGTCCCTACACCCCAGAGAAAGCCTCTGGGGAAAGCGTCGTACAAAAACATCTGCGTTTCACTCACAGGGCTGAAGTGGGGGTCCTTTTTCCATACTGATCTTCCCTCTCCAGCACGCCCAGCAATTATCCTTATGAAAACTAATGTCCAAAAAGCAACTAATCTCCCCAGTTGGTGGCCGCACATTATGCTGGTTTGTAGCGCCAGTGTTAAAAGTCAGATTTTTTGAACTGATGCTGAAAAATATCCATTCATTCGCTGCAGTCACCACCACACTGACTGTCTTCATTTGCCATGAACTGCTGGAGTGTCTTATCAAGGCTTCAGTAAAAGCCTGTGATTGTAAAAGCCCTGTCAATGATTAGCCTGAACTGTGAGACGTAGAACAAGTCAGAGAACAGCATAATTTTTAGGGAAGTGGCCTCCATATGACCACTGAGACATCTTGCTGGCTTCTTACTTCAGGAAAATAGGTTGCCTGAACAACATAAATGCTAGTAACTAATTTATCACTATATAAAGCTCAGTCATTCTGGTGGGAGAATATAGGTGACAGAGGGTGCTAAGAGGCTCTGACATCCTTTATTCCTCACATAGCTGTATTTCGAGGAAATATGGCAGAAATGTAATTCAGACTACCTAGTCTCCAATTAAAAGGTTATTTATCTTGTCTGTGTAACTGGAAGGCTGGAAGGGCATTGCATCAATCCTCAGTCCTGAGGAACTACTATTCTATATAAAAGTCTCCTGTACAGCTCTAAGTGCAGCAGCAGTATAAAATTAACAGGGGTCTGTTCTGGTCTTCAAGCAATTTCCCTGTTTTTCTCCAAATAAACATAATTAGCAAAGATAACTAGCCCTGAAAGATGCTATTTCAGTATTAATATAACTATCATGGTGTGCACAGATCAGTATTCAGTATGGTGAGTATCTTACAGAGCAGTCACACAATATAATTGCATCTTTTTAACATATTTCAAACTACAGCAAAATGACACATGTTGAGATATAGTCAACTTAATACAGTAAGACTGATGCCTGCCTTTTTTGCTTTTCTTGAGGTACAGCAATATAAAGTGTATCCACATGAAGACCACAGCTGAAGGAGAAGATAGCAGCGTAAAGAAGCTTTCCATGCAAGAAAGATACTCACTGAAATCTTACCATGGGAACAGCTTGTTACCTAAGCACAGCATTCTGCTCGAATCAGTCAGCCCTGCTGGCATGTAGGACATGGAAGTCCAGATGGACTGCTGGGCTACTGCCACTTTACTGCTCCCGCTCCCTGCGAAAGCATGCTTGTGGCATTGCATACTGCCATTGAGACATCCCTGTAGTTTAATAACAAAGCTGATTAATCAGTACAAGCTGGATGACATTTTATTAACTTGTTTTTATGATAAACAACAACACCTCAATGCATGTTTGTAAGCTCTTCTCTGCAGCACCTTTACAAGAAACAGTTTCACCACAGATGAAGAAAGCAAGTTCCCTCTGACACCTTCTGCGCTGCAGAGCCCTGCTGGGCGGATAGCCATGTATTCAACTCAAGTCCCTTCCAAATAACAAAGCAAGCACTCCCTCAACTACCTGAAGTAACTGATCCACACTTCTCAGCCAAGATCCTAACAAAGACAGTGTGGGAAAGAGAGGAGTAAATAGGGACTGGTCTACAGTACATGCAGACATGATCCTTTTTTATTCTATGGAATAGCATTTTAAAATGCTAATTTGGATAGTTATTGCATGAACACAATCCTTCTATTTTAACATTTAAAAGCCTTGATTGTATATATTGTACCTTATGAAATAAACGCCAAATATAAGTCGTTATGGATGCCACTATACTCCCAAAGCAGTTTGTTACCATGATTACAAGAAGCTTGAGTTCCAAACACCCACGACAGCTCGGTAATACCATGGCAATATATTGGCAAGGTAAAATCAGTAGGTTTCTCCCCACAAACTACTGCAGAGTTAGTACCACTGGCATCTTATTGCAGACAATGTGTTGCATCTGCATGAGATGTGAAAGGTGCAGCAGAACCTTGTGGTCTCACATGCTTGAGCTGGACAAAGTTACGACCTGTATTTGTTTCCATATTATTGATATGACTGGAAGCATGCCAGAATCAAGGTTTGAGAATGTTTCAACATTTCAAGACTCTGAATCCAGTTTCTTACTGTTTCGTCGTATTTGTTTGAGCTATAATGTTACTTGATAAAGTTAAAAAGGAAGCAATGTAACTGATTAAAGTCATATAGTGACTTGAATTTGGAAGGTTTTGGTTAGGTGCGCAAAGATTTGGAGAAAGAAAACACAGTGACTGTTAATTTGGAAAACAACTAGCACAGATGAGTGATGTAATCAGGGGCTGTTGAGAAGTCAGAGTGCAAAAGAAGGGGAAGAGGAAGGAGTGAATTATTCCACTAGCTCAAGCGGCAGAGTCAGTAGAGGCTCCAACCCTGATGCTGTACATGGACATCCCTAAAATACTGCACAGTGGGATTTCCTGCCTCTGGCCGGGCACTTAACGAATCTGGCTTCAGAATGAACCAAGGCTGGGAGAGGCTGAGGTTGCGAGGGCACCTGCCATTCCTGTTACAGTAGTTGGGAAGCCTACTTGATAACTCAGCTCAATTCTCAGCTATCAAGTTTCCTTTCCTACCTTTGCCTCTGCCAAGGCATGGTATTCAAACTACGAAAACAACTTTTCACTTGACCATTGAATAAGGATTCTCTCTGTCTGAGGAGCTCGGCTTGGAAACCTGGGGCTTGGTCTGCAGAAACGCCGAGCGCATGAGTCAGAAGGAGTAGAGTTTTTGCAATGTTAGGCTGAGTATCCAAGTTAAGACACATTCATTCTGCCCAGATATGCAAATGAAGAGAGAGGAAAGACTTAAAGACAAAGTTCCCTTAGAAAAAGTGTGATGTTTACATTAACATCAGCTACTCAGATCTACTAGTGCGAAGTGCTCCAAAAAGCACAACTTATGTAACTGCCCTCAACAGAGTGATGCAAATCAAATGCTTATCTTAACCTTATACAGCAAAAACTGTTTGAGATGGGATCAAGTCTTTTCTAAAGACACAGAATTGTGATGAATACTATAGAAAGCCTAATGTAAATAGAAACTAGACCACAGATTTACAAAGAATTTTTGGAATTCTTGGTCCACAACAAAATGCTGATTCCTATTTCTACAATGTGAGAGAAATTTCATTTCCTTTACTGGACTCTAGCAAGGAAAATATTCCCTATGGGACTTTGGTATATGAGTATTTTAATGCTGTTAAAAAAGACAGAATTTAACCTGAAATTTCGATTTCAGGAAACAAATTTTTGTTGTGTTTCTCACATCTCAGCATTACCATACTGTATTGCTTTAGGGCAATTCCTAACCTCCGAGGTCCTCTGGACACATGTAAAGCTCAGAACACCTCTGTTCCAATATAAAGATTTCTTAAATGATCAAAGTGTAGCATCCCCCAAAACACAACAGAAACACTGCCTCATGGACTTCAAAAGTATCTCAGTGTTCAGTTACAAATATCTGCTTTATACTTCAACTAAGTTTGAAACAAAAATAAAAATTCTGTAGAGCAGTAAATAAAATATTGCTTCAAAAGTTGCACGAAAGTTTATTTCAATTCCAAAATTGCATCAACATATCAATATAATTTGTAACTAAAGATGAAAATATTAACAAAAAAGGGTATTTTTTATCAGTATAAGACAATGCACTTTTCTCATAAACAATCTCCTCTCTCAATAAGCAAGACAAAGTGTTCGCTAATAAACAACAGTAGGACAGGTTTTATTCAAGAGGGGAAAACCCCTTCAAGCTCAAGAGTTAGTATCTCATTTTTTTTTCATATATTTTGGAAAAAATCAACAACATAAAAAGCCAAATACTCTGTGATTTTCAGAAAGGTGTAAGTCTAATCTTTAAAATCATTTGTCTTAGTTGTAAATAGAATTATGATACTGATGCACTTCAGTGACTTTCAAAAGACTTGTACTTTTAGTTGGGTAATATGCCTTTACAACATGACCCATGACATGGTGATAAGACTCAAAAGGGGTACTGCCTTCATTTTAACTTCCAAAGTGCATCATAATGCAATGAGTTTTCCATTTTGTTTCCTGTGGCAGAGCAAGGCTTTTCCCACCTCCAGAGTTCTTGCAGCCATGCACGTAGAAATAGAGGTGTCTCCCCACTGTACCCAGGAGTGGATTAGTCACTCCAGGTACTCACTCTGATCTCTTCTTAAAGGGTTAACCTCTTGCCTTCCAAGAAACATGAACATGTCACAAGCCCACAAGCAGATACTGCTCTGCTGGATGTTATTCTCGGTAGCTTTATCAACTACAAATAGAGATAACCACCTGCAATAATTCTTTTAGCATTATTTGAACAGTTTGTCTGGCTCTTGCAATTGTCAGCCATTTCAACTGCTCGTTAATTCTGGTATCAGGTATACACTTGAAAAATTACATAATGAGAATAAAATACGTAAATACAAACATATTGCTGGAAATGTTTTTCTAGAGTGATACCAGTTTTGTTTGCTTAGCCATTATAGTTGAATGTATACGGAGTAACTTGCAAAAGAGGCTGAAAACCAGAGTCTGTTGCTGGGGGGTCTGCGTCTCCTTGCTTGCTCTGCCATGTGCTTCTTGTGCAGAAATCCAAATTTAAAAGCTATGCTAATGTTGAAAGTATATGACTCCACCTGACCATGCACGTTTATAAAAGAATAGCAGCAATTTCTATACAAAGAGGGTCTTAGAATTACTTAAAGTCCAGTTTAAAGAATTAAACAGGAATGGTAATAAATATCGTTAACATTTATGTTTTCTCAGATTGGACAAAAAGATCTGACATTTATTCCTATGTAATTATTTTTTGCTGGAGTTTGACCATGCCACTACATAGACAGCGTCTTGTTCTTAAAAAGGGGGAAAAAAAAAAAAAGAAAAAAAAAGAGAAAGAAAAAGAAAATGAATACAGAAGGTATTTAAATGATAGCACTGGAAATTGCACTATGGGACAAGTTCAAATTGAGCGTGTACTTTGTTTTTTTTTATGAGTGGTTTTCTAAATCGGTGGTGGTATTTTTAATTTCACAAGTTCTGTTTGGCCTCCCCATTCTCCTCCAAGACCAGCACTAATTAGTGATTCAGTAGGTTGGCAGAATCTAACATCAGAGAAGTAATTATTGAGAGGGGAATTGGTTTTATTTGGTTTGCCCAAGTTTATTCCCTCCCAGTGTCCACAGAATCACAGGTCCATTGTAAACAGTCTTCATTAAAAATTGAGTAGAATTAATCAGTCAATGGGTGAAAGTAAATCCTAACTTTCCATTTTCTCTTGGACTTCTCATAGACTTCGAGCTCTTCTAAGCCTTGGTGCATGGAGAAAATGTCATAGAGGAATCAAAGCCTGATGCTCCCTGCACAACCAGAGAAGCAGAGAGAAGGGACTGCAACACGTTTACAACAGGAACACGATTTTACGTGCGGCACCGATTCCGACCAGACTCCCGGTGACTGCACTGCTGGATACCAGCTCTCCACATGTTGAGGCTGCTTGGCGTGCCTCGGTGCGTTAAAACCCTGTNNNNGGGTGGTTAAAACCCTTAAAAACCCCCGGGAGGCCCGCCACTGCTCACTTGTTTGTTAGACTGCCGCCTCTCCTCGGTCACAGGTGACCGAGGACACAACTATCCCTTGTGGTGCTGCAGCCGCCGGAAGACCCCCATTTTGACCCCCATTCCCACTACCAACAGGCCGGCACCCGCAGCAGCGGCGGCGGTCCAGCCTTGCCGCCGCGGCGCCGTGCAGCAGTTAACAGCCGTTAATCCCCCGCCGCGCCCCCCTGCACGGGCGCCGGCCACCGACGCCTGCAGAAAGCAGCAGAGAGGAAAATANCTTCCCGCGCGTGCCGCGAAAATCAACCCCTGGGCGCGGCGATGCCCGTGCCCCGGCGGGAAGCGTCTGAACCTCTCCCGCCTCCTCCCCCGAAACCGCGTGTACCGTGAGCTTGTCGCGGGGGGTGGTGGTGAAGGGGTAAAGCGGGCGAGGTAAGCCGGTCTGCAAACGCAGCCTGACCAGGTTGGGACTTTTCCTTTAATTTCAGCAAGAGCTTATGCGAGGCCGCTTCTGCTGCAAAATTGCATGGTGTGCGATGTTTGCAGGAAAACAGTTCAGATGGGGAAAAATAAAAAGTCTGAAAGTAGACACTTGTCTATAAATCGTGAGGGATGCAACCCTCAGTAGGATATAGTGAGTTTGTAAATATAAATATATACGTGTTTGTGTGTGCTTTCCAAAGTGCTGCTCACTTATGCAGCCATTATGAGATATTATCCCCTCTTCATCTCAGGCTGCGATAAATTTGCTTCTGCTCGGATGGAGTCTCTGTGCAGGTGTTTTACTGGCTTAACTACAAATGTCATTCCAAGCCAGTTAGGTTCAGCTTTGGTTTTCATAGAATCATGAAATGGCTTAGGTCGGAAGGGACCTCAGAGATCATCTAATCCAACCTCTGCTGTGGTCCAGGATGCCTCTCAACTAGACCAGGTTGCTCAAGGCCACATCCAGTCTTGCCTTGCACACCTCCAGGGAGGGAACACCCACAATTTCTCTGAGCAATCTATTCCAGAGTCTCCATGGAGTTTAACTCTGTTTGTATCTTGCATCAGAGGCTCAGCAGTTACGGGTGATTAAAGTCAGAGTCTCTCACAGTACTGACAGAGGTCTGCCAGCACTAAGAATCCTGAAACTATTCAACTGGGACATTTTCATAGTTTGTTAGGGGTGGCTGATGACTTTAAACTTATGTACAAGGACAAGCCTGCCTCTCCTGTTCCCCTTCCATCATGTCTTTAGAAAACTGATCTTACTGGAAAACTTGTTTCCTCCTTTGCCACCTTCCTGGGGCAGAGGATTTCTCCCTCTACATAGTCTTCTGAACATCACACATCTTGCGATATCCGGCACCTTCATGGAAGAGTGGAAGAAAACTGTCCTTTTGAGCAGGAGTTGCCCATTCCCTTTTGGTGCTGGAGAGACGAGGCTGTATGACCATCACTGCTGCACCTGCAGAGATAGAGGGAAGCATGCACTTGTGTTAGTAACCGTGCAACTTGGTCTCTGTGAGGTGACAGCACAAACATGGTGGAATTTAACATCACACCCTTGCAGACAGACGTTTTTTCACGCAGTGCCAAACATAAGTAGCCCCCATCAGGTTGGTTCTGCAGCATCTTCTCAGCTGTAGCTGAACCGATGTGTGTGGAGTTATGCAATGAACTGATTTGTCCTAGGGGGGATTTATATTGTACCCAGGTTAGAGGCGTGACCCAGTTTCCAAACAGAGGGCTATTCTGGTACAACTGTGGGAATGAATGGCTGGGAATAGGGGCTCCTGGAATTGCCTCTGGCTGAGGGAGACACTCGTATGGCCAGAGCTGTAGCATCAGCTGATGCTTACTTAGAACAGTGGTACTGCTTGAAAAATACTGTAATAGTACCTGTTAAGTATAGTTATCCAAGCAACTATTACTGATTTCACTAAAGAGATACTATAAATTTGATTTCACTTAGTGTAATTTTTCTGGACAAACCAGATGTCAGAGATGATGTTTGCGCAAAACTTGCACTGAAATAGGCAGACTGTAAATAAATATGATTCTTTTGATGCAAGGCCTTCATGGACATGCTTCAGAATACCTGAAGGTGCAACACTCCCTTGCGGTCATTAAGTTAGATTGGTGAAATTCAGTTTTCTGTCTTGTATTTTGAGGTGCTAACTGAATTGTGTGATGTTATTTTGGAAAATACTCTGCCTTAAAGGACACTAGTCTTTAAAAACACTGTGCCTACTATGGTTAAGATGGTTCCATCATCAAAGTGTTGGAGTGGTTGATCTTTGGTTTAGGGTGCTCTTGAAATGCAGGAAAAATCCAGTATGGAGGGTTTATGACTTTTATAATTGACTTTTTTGATCTGGGTATTTACTAAAGTCTTAAAAGTCACCCTGGCAAGCTCCTCAAGTAGTTAGTCTTTGTACTGCTTAACAAATAGGTTTCAGTTTCTATTCGTGTTTGGATTTGAAGCACCAGTCAAACCTGGCAAGAACCGGATGGCAAAGGCATTACTGAGATCATACGATTACTAAGATAGCTCAGCAGGAATCAGTGCTCATGAGCACAGCTTTTTAGGCTGTTCAGATGCTATGCATCAATTGCCTCCCTAATTTAGCGAGAGGGATCAGAAACTCTAACTTAGTTCCACCTCTTACTTAGGTGGAACTGCTCCATGTTGCATGTCTTACTGATGCTGCTGAAGCACCCATGGGGAGCTGCATTAATATAGTCTCCTCTCTTTAATTTTAGCCTTCTGGGCTAGAGGACCATCTGGGCCAGCATACTGGTGAGTGTATCTCCACGATACACTGAGTCAGTCAGAGTATGGTAAATGGATAAACCCAGAATGGAGGAAAGTGATCCTCTCTGGGATCTAAGCTTGTGTATAGACTTTCTAAGTAGTCTTCAGTCTTGTTGGGTGAGAATCAGTGGTCTTTATATTGCTTTGTTCCTGCAATTAGCTATGCAAGGAATCAAGGATTTATCTGGCATCTCTTAATAAGTGTCGTGAAGAATCTGTCTCATCATTCTTGGATAAAAGCTTCACTGATAGGTAACTTTATTGTTGCAGCATAGCATACTTCTCTTGCAAGCAAGTCTGAATTCACCATCTGTTACAGGGCAACAGTGGCTAGCAAAGTTACCTTTTCTTCTGAAGAGCAGGGTAGTTGAAGAAGATTGAAGGATTTATAACTCTGAAGACTGAAGAAGATTGTACATAGATGTCAGTTTTCCTTTGTAGCTTAGAGCCACGTAGTTTGGTCACTCAGTAGATAGTCACTGTGGGAATGAAAATGTAATACCCTAGTACAAACTTCTGTTCAGAAACATCTAGGTGGTTTGTGGGCTTTAATATTCACAGTATTTTTTGAAAAACTCCTTAACACAATAAAAGAAAAGGAAAAAATTGCCATTTCTTGAGGACTGAAGTACAGTTTGTGTCAAGAAAATGGAATGAATTGTGTTAACATAGAGGAGCAATTTTGGAATATGTGGCTGCTGTATCACCACAGTATTTTCAAAGAAAAAGTAGTATTTGTTTTGATGATACTTTCTTAAATGGGTAGAAGATGCTGCTTTGAATAGAAAAAAAAAATTATTCTCATTTGACCTGTTAAGCTAATGAAATGCTGCCTGCATTATAAAATATATTAGCAGTTGGCTATCACCCCTTTATTTTGAGTGTTTATTAAATGATTTTGGGGAAAATAGCTTATAAAATTGATGCTGGTTAGGTACCATTTTTTAAAAGTTTGAAGTGGCAGTTTAGGTCCTCTTTATAGCATGTTAAACGTAGCAGGTCTTGTAGCTATGGCATTCATTTTGCGAATTAAAAGTATGAAGAGCTAAGTTGATGTCTCATGAGAACTGTTGAGGCAGAAAATAATCATTTACAGGTTAAAATTTGGGCCTTAGTTTAGGAACTGTGATACTAAAATAGTGGAAGAAGCTGGAGCAGGTTAATTCAATGCATTTTCTTTATTAAATCAACATTTAATTTTATTTTTCTTTTATGAGTCTGTAAAACAACTAATATTATTGCATATAGTGTTGGCAGAGCAGTTCACTTACTAGTTAACAGTTTTTAGTTCAAATAGTAGAATGAATAGAGCATTACTATTGATCTAAAATTATTCTCCAAAGACTTTACACCTAAAAGTAACCACTATAAAAAATGAAAACAAGACCTTAAAGTCACTTTATTTTGCAGTGTTGCAGTAAGTATTTAAAATATTGAAAAACATAAAAGATCTAATGAGACTTGTAATTATTTTTTCTGCTGCCTGTGTTACCTTAAGCTTAGAGAGAAGCCAGTAATAACGATTAAGTGATCGAGTCTACGGATTTACTTTGAGACTTTCTAAATAGATGCTTTCTTCAAATCTATTAGCTATAGGTATTGGCAGTCAAAATTTCAGAGCTTAGATAGTACTGCATTTATATTCTAGGAGTACCTGTAAAATAGCAGAGCATTGAAAATTCATGCTGCAAGGCATAAATTCCATAGGTGGGAATGTGCGAAGTCTCATTGAGGAAGAATGCTTCCCAGTCTACCTTTGCCTCTTTGCTGAATCCATATTATTATATGCAGGTAAACCACAGTCTTCACGTTTTTTCAGGAAACAACATTTCTGATTCTAGAAAATAGTTTTGAACTAAGTATACTAAATAAATCTACATGTCCCATATTTTGTGTATGCTTCTGAATTACATGTTGTGTTGATTTAAAGCCCTATAAACTCTGATAATCCAAATCCACACTGCCAGGGAACCGACTGGTAAGAGAAAAAGAGCCTGAAGCACACCCTTTCTTCTCCATCAGACTTTTAGGGAGATTTCTGAAGAATTTTAGTTCCCTATGATAATCAGATCACACCCAGGTGAACTCAGTCGTGGGGAATGGTTGTCAGCTGGGTGGCCTGCAGTGCTGAGCACACCCTTTGCCTGTTATATATTTGGGCCCAAGGAGGTACTTGCTTTCCCTAAAATGGCTGCTCCTTCTGAGGGTAGTGATACCAACCGGGTATGTGTGTTCTCAGTTTCTTTTTAGTAAAACTGCAGTACTTTTTCTTTTGATTTGTTTTGTTTTTCAACAGAAGTCAAGTTTGGTTGTGTGTGTACAATAGCACTTTTTAAAAACTGAAGCTTCAGCTGCTAATTTTATGTATTTAGAAGGGGTTTTTTATTGTTGTACTGTGGTCAGATACTAACATAAGCTTACAAAATAGACCTTTTGGAGCTTTTCATATTAAGTTTTTTTCTCTTTGTTTAAAATTTAATTGGTTTCTTGCTGACTAGTTTTTCTAGTGAGATAAGAGTTACTGTCCTCGATTTTAAGTGGAGGATGCAGTATGTCCCACTACCAGACTGCTTTCTAGCTCTTGGTACTTTTTTGTCCTTTTACATTGGGCACTACTTCATGCCAAAGTTGATTGTTTTAGCTATAGAAATACTTTGGGCTATGTTTATGATAAAAAAAATAATTAAACATCTGTTTTAAGTCACTGTATTTCATTGCTAATGGAAGTTTGTTTTGAAGTGTGCTTTGGTGAAGATTCCCAACTGGGGGGAAAAATAAACTTTGCCGTGATTCAAAGGTAAGAGAAAGGTGGTGTGATGTCTAAGCAGCTATGTTTATCTAGCCGCTCTGTTTTTTCTTAATTGTAAACAAAGTTTCAAGATCATCAAATATTATAACGAGGCTGTTGAGAACGCATTTTAAGTGCATTACTGTTCTGTAGTCTGAAATTTTTAAAAGCTATCTATATCTATTTCCCTTTTACTAGGATATCCGGAAATTCTTTGGTGTTGTACCTCCTGGAAAGCGACAAGAATGCGAGACTGTGAAGAAGAATGAAAAAATAAAAAATGGTGAAGGACCTTCAGGTGGAAAGAAAAGGGCAAAGGAGACTAAGGTTAGTTTTGCTTTTCTTATTTGGGGACTACTTGTTTTCTCTGGTGTAGAATTCCTTGTGTCTCTAGCATTTTTTTAAGGTCATAGTTCCTCTCTCATACTCAAAAACCACACTATATGTCAGTTGTTTTTATAGGCATGGGGGAAAATAACCACTTAATAGTAACTTCCAGTGGGTGGGTGCTAATGTAGGAACAATTTGATGTATTTGAAGTTATTTTATTTGTAACCTAAAATTTTCTATGTAGGTCTGCTTATTTAATTTTTAACTTAATTAAGATTGAGGCTTACACATGATAGATATGGACGTATCATAAAGGTGTTGTGCATTCAAGTAAGGTAAACGTCTGTGGTGCTGGTGCCCTCTGAGCAGTTTTTTAACTGGTTTTGATTATATTGTAATCTAAGAGTACTTCTTGTGTTAATTATCTGAACTGATATAAAAAAGGAAGGAGCGGCTAAGGATGGCTTTGAAATCTCTTGGAGAATGGAAAGATTTCTAATAGGATGTGATGTTTAATGTAAAGTATCACCATCAAGAAGTAATATGTTACTAAAAAAAAATATTTTGACTTTATCATTTTATCGTTTCAATGTGAAATTAAAGAACCATTCGGTGGGACTGAAAGACATAACAGTTATCTTATGTGATCTACAATTTTTACTTTGCAATTCTCCAGTTTATATCCAGGATTTAACAGATTTCAGATTAGAATTGAATGTGGATTATAGTGCATAGTTATGCTTGTCTACAATTTTTTATTTACAGCTGTGTGTGACTACAAAACAAGCATAGTTGGTAGTCCCAGGAAACTTCCTACCTGTGCAGTTTCTCATTTTTCTGAATAGCTGAACCTTGTTAATGTCTTGGGGGGAAAAGAAAAAGAAAAAAAAAATCCTTGACCCAGTTTAATACTAGCTGCTGCCAGATAGAGTAGTTTGTTGACTGTGACCATTGGTGCAATCTCTTATGGTAGTTGCACTGCTTAATAGGTGGGAGGAGAAGCTGCAAGCAACCAGGACACTGAATAGGAAATCAATCTAGCTTCAGCTGTTGTGTATACTTTTTTCCTGTTTCGGTTGGCTGT
>VWZK01012129.1:0-19211 GCA_013396935.1 Baryphthengus martii
GACGGCGTATCCTGCCTTACGCTGCCCATATTTCAAAAACTGCTTCCATCGGTGTACCAAGAGTCCTCAGCGTCTTCTAGAGGTTCTTCTTTAAGGTCAGGTCGGCTAGAATATACTGCCTCCATTGTCTCTATGCAGTCATGTATTATCGGTTCCCCTGGGGTTCCACTGAGAAATGAAGCTGGATTGACAACGTTAGTGACCACAATTTCCACATCATCTTGTTCTATTAATGTTGCTTGATACTTTAAAAATCTTTGTGGTGAAAGCCAGTGGCTCCCTTTCTGTTCTAAGACAGTTGAGACTGTATGGGAGACTAGTACTGTAATCTTCTGCCCCATCGTAAATTTTCGTGCCTCTTGTATGTTGGTAATGACAGCGGCAACAGCTCGAAGGCATCCCGGCCATCCTTTACTTACTTCGTCTGGCTGCTTAGAAAAATAAGCCACTGCCCTCTTATAAGGGCCAAGCTTCTGCGCTAGTACCCCCAGAGCTATCCCTTGTCTCTCGTGGGAAAACAACCAAAATGGTTTCGAAATATCTGGCAATCCCAAAGCTGGAGCCCGCATCAACTCCTGCTTAAGCTGTTTAAAGGCCCTTCGGGCTTCACCAGTCCAGGTTAGTTTTGACTGAGTAGTCTTCACTAGCTCATATAAGGGCTTCACCAATATTCCATAGTTGTGAATCCAAAGACGACACCAACCTGTCATTCCCAAAAAGGTCCTCAGTTCTTTTACCGTTTGGGGCTCCGGAGTTTGGCAGATGGCTTCTTTACGTTCCGTCCCAAGTTCCCGTAGTCCTCCCGATATTTCCAATCCCAAATGGGTCACACGTTGTTGAACCAGTTGGGCTTTCTGTTGAGAAACTCTATACCCACTTAATCCCAGAAAATTAAGGAGGCTTACAGTCCAATGAGCGCAACTTTCTTTAGTTTCGGCGGCTATTAAGAGATCATCTACATACTGTAACAAAGTCCCTTTGTTGTCGGGGGGTGTCCAATTGTCAAGTTCCTTTGCTAGCTGGTTCCCAAAAATGGTAGGGCTATTTTTAAAGCCCTGCGGCAACACAGTCCAGGTTAGCTGAGTTCTCCTCCCAGTCTCAGGATTTTCCCATTCGAAAGCAAATAGATTCCAACTTTCTTTAGCCAAAGGCAGACAAAAGAAAGCGTCCTTTAAATCCAGTACGGTAAACCAAACTTGGCTATCTTTTAGCTTTGTCAGTAATGTATATGGGTTTGCAACCACAGGATGCACCTCCTCAGTAATCTTATTGATTGCTCTTAAGTCTTGGACCAATCTGTAACTTTTCCCATCTGCCTTTTTGATTGGTAATATGGGGGTGTTATATTCTGATTCACATTCAACTAGCAGCCCGTATTGCAAAAATCGGTCAATTATTTCCTTAATTCCCTTCCTATCCTCTAATTTTAGAGGATATTGCCTGATCCTAACCGGCTTTTCTCCCGACTTCAGTCTAACTGATACGGGAGTAGCATTTTTAGCGCTTCCTGGTACCTCAGATGCCCAGACCCCAGGATATACCTGGTCCAGTATTTCCTGAGGTATTTCAACTTGTTTCTTTGTTTCCAATAGTGCCAAGCTTAAAGCATTGATTATATGATCTTCTCTAATTTTTAATTTTATTCTCCCTTTGTCAAATATGATTTCTGCCTCCAATTGTTCTAACAAGTCACGATCCAACAGAGATTTAGGTGAATCTGGCAAGTATAAAAATCGATGAATTCCTATCTGCTTTCCCAATTTATACTTTAGAGGTTTTAGGAAAAAGGCCTTTTCTGGGTGGCCAGTAGCTCCTACCACTGTTACAAATTCCCTATCTTCTGGCATTAGCTTTTGGTTCAGCACTGAATACGATGCCCCTGTATCTACTAAAAAATCTATCTCTTGCTCTAGTTTCCCTAGCTTGAGCTTAACCAGGGGATCTGCTAGGGTAGAATCCCCCGGTCCACTTCACTCTTCAATCGTAACGCTAGCCTCCACTGCCTGGGTTTTATTTAATTTGGGGCATTGCCACTTCCAGTGTCCCATTTCCCTACAATAGGCACATTGATCGGGTTGTAAAGGCTGCTGACGGCCTCTTCCGCGCCCCCTTGTCTCTGTGTCCCTGCCTACCCGAGGGTTATTTTGTCTACTTAGAGCGGCTACCGTGGCCGTGGCGATTACGCCTCCTAGTTTTCGCCTTTCCTCCCCTTCTCTATTCCTATATATTCTCCAAGCCTCCTCCGTCAATCTTTCCAAATCCCTTATCTCTGGTTCCTTTAACTTCTGAAGTTTGCGTCTAATATCTTCCGACGACTGCCCTAGAAACAACGAAATTAGTTGTTGTTTTCCAGTCTCAGACGATGGGTCTAAGGTAGTATATTTACGCATCACAATCCTTAATCGGTCTAAAAATTTAGTAGGGTCCTCATTCCTCCCTTGCTTTACTTCATATAGGCTGGACCAATTTACTGATTTAGGTATAGCATTTTCAATTCCTATCTTTATCCATTCCTGATATCTCTGGAGTAACCGATAATCCTTCTCATCATTTGGATCTCAATCCGGATTAGTTCTCGGGACATGGTTGTCAACATTACCACGCAGAGTGCCAGCGGTGATTTGGATTTGGACTTGCGTCCTAGCTGTTTTAACAATTAATTGCTTTTCTGTTTCGGTAAAAGCGTCTAAAATTAAATCAATGTCTTGCCAATCAGGGTTTTGATTTTTCACCATTAGTTCAAATCGTTTTGCGATCCCTTCAGGATCGTCTCGATATTCTTTCACCTTTTCCTTCCACGAGTCTAAATTGCTCATTGTGAAGGGTACCTTTATTCGCACCGGCCCGGTTGTTCCCATTGACTGTCTTAAAGGGGCCGCAATAATGGGGCCAACCTTACTACGAGTGCGGGCAGTTATAGGGGTGAAACCCCCTTCCTCTGGTCTTTCATCGTCCTGTCTTCCCCCCTCGGCTTCCTGATTTGCTGAAGCCGGAGGTTTTGGGGAAAGGAAATCTTCTATTCTATCCTCTATTTCTTTCAGTTTTTCACATCTTTGTCCTATGCTGCAAGAACAACATCTCTCCAGCTTAGCTCCCTTTTGNACCAAAATAAAGCTCAAGATATCCAAAACAATCAAACTAGTGTATTCCGAATGCTAGCTAACGGAAACACACCGCCCTGCAGGGTCTCCACACCCCGGCTTATAGGCGGTTCCAAATGACCGGTCCAAACCCAAACAAACAAAATTAAATAAAGAATACTGTTACTTACAACGACGGGATCCTTGTCTGCTCCCGCAGTGATCCGGTGAGTCAAGGAGTCCCTCCGGAAAATCTCCAGGGGCGCCCTAGGGAGTCCTATTCTCAACGGGTCCGACGGTGTAGCAGAGAGTGTCCCATCTGGGGTGCCAGATTGAATCCAAAGAAGATTCTCTCAGTTTTGGTCGTAACAAGTACTCTTTATTTGCAGCGCTGGACACACGGGGGATCGCTCCACCTATCGTGCGTACGCTCGAGATTTCGTTACCATCCTTTATAGGACTCTACATAAATATTCAACAGATTTCTCAACACATGCATACATATTCATTATCTATCCCCGCTTCTCATGTAAATGAGATCTCCTCCCCTTTGGGCATGCGTAGTAAATATTGGTGGTGGTCGCCGGGGGTCTTGAGGACGAAGTAAGACGTCTTCCTCACAGCTGTACTTTTAACCCCTGCTCTTCAGTGTATGCCTGGGCAATTTTCCAAACTGCGGGGCTGGATTAATCCAGCTCTCTCTCATTCATCTTGCACATTCCTCTGTCTTTAGTGATTTAAACATCCGGCCTCACACGGAATGTACTAGATAAGGATAAGGAGGTTCTTCATACAGAACAGATAACAAAGTAGCAAAGTAACTTAAGATTATTTACAGGCCTGTAAAACAAACGTAAAACAGACATTTGAGCAAGGTTATCTTCTGCAACCAAGTTTCGTAATTTTTACCTCAATCAATTAACATCAGTATTGAATTAGGTTATTTGTTCCACTCCCCTACCCACCGCCTTACACGGCAGGCCCGACAGCAGGCAGTGAGGTGGGCTGAAGGGCAAGGCAGGGAACGGGGCTACCTCCCGCAGTCACACTCGGCGCCAAAACATCGCCTGGAGCGGCCCAGGCGGAAGGTGCCCGTGTTTGACATTTTGTTTGGATTTAATTTGTGTTTGTTTTCTGCGGTTTTGTTTGTTTGTTTTCCCTTCTAAAACGTTTTTAAACGGATCAATCTTGTCAGCAGTAACCGCCGCCCGAAACGGGAAACGGCCAGAGGGCCCGCGGCAGCCTCGTTGCCCTCCCGCTGCCGTTCGAACCGGCGAAGGCGGGGTGGCCTTGCCCCAGCCGCCGCCGTCCTGCCGCCATCGGCTCAGCGGAGCAGCCCCCGGAGGAGAGGCAGTGCCTCGGGGGCAGCCATGCAGGTGGGTGCAGAGGGTCACCCCAGCCCCGGTTGGATCCGAGAGAGGTGCTGGGCACTGCCGGAGCTGCGCCGCTTGGGCGGGGAGGGAGAAAAGGGAAGGTTGCGGCGAGGACAGGAGCAAAGCCGGCCGCCGGAGAGGGCTCCCTCGGCGCTGCCAGGCCTGCCGCAGGGGCAGGGAGAGCCGGTGCCCCTTCCCCGGCACTGCGTACCCTTCCCAGGCCCTGCCGCGGTCCCGAGAAATAGCAGATGGGAGAGCAGTTTATGTGGGCTTTCCTGTGCGAACACGCCAGGAAACCCAAAATTTTTCATGGTTAATACTTAACCCTCATTACTGGCCTGTAAGAATAATAAAATACTACACTTTGTTACCTGAACACTCATAGGCGTAGCGTATTTTAAAAGCATGTACAATTTGTTTCATATCCTTTGCAAAAAAAAAACTACAAAAAAAAAAACTACAAAGGCTTTTACATTAAACAAACCTGCAAATTAAATTGATCAGAAGTGTTATTTATGTTTAAGGATTGAAGTTATCCAGCCTGTGGGTTCTCAAACTTACCTATGCATCATCCCTGGCAAAGCTGGTGGTATTTAACATTAGCATTGGCAACAGATTTTTGTTTGGGATTGTAGGTTGCTAGTAGAGTAATACTGCTCAGTAGTCTAGCTTCATGCTCTTGAAACCAATCTACATTGGACCTCTTTTGCCACTGCTCAGCTCCTTTGCACTCTTACCATCAAATATCATTTGAAGTTTTTGACGTGTATTTTCATTCATCTGTGCGTATTACTGCAACCCTGAACAAATCGCTAACTTCTACTTTTAAACATCAGTTTAATTCAATTTGGTAAAAAATTGCTGAAGGTTTGCTAACTTGTGATGTTTTCTTTGCAACTGGAGTTCAGATTTATCAGACATAGTTTTCTGTTATGTTTACTGTGATCTAGGATTCTTGATGGAATTTTTTTTTTTTTGCTTTTACATTTTGTATATATAATAGCATCTACAAAATGTGTGATGTACAACTGGATACACAAACCTATTGAATGTTGCAATTATTAAATAGAAATAGTATAAAATACACCATTTAAGTAAAACAGTATGGAAAAAAAATATGTAGGCCCTACATTGACAGAAAAACCCAAACAATCAAAACCTTTCCTGGCAAAAAATGGCCAGAGCTTTTCTTCCATGTTACCTCCATTACGGTTCTGTTTCAGTAGCCCTTTTTGTTCTGCGGTTTTGAAATTATTTGTCCAGTTATGATGATGATTTTTACTATGATTTTTGATTCCTCGTGATTCTTCATAAACGTGCTATGCATAATCCTTGTGCCACTGAATTCTGTAAAGTGGGGAAATCTGATCCTGACTTAAAGTCAGGAAACCATACACTAAAGCACTTATGTGGAAGCCAAAGTGCATGTGTTTGTTCACTGGTTCACTGGTTCCCTTCAAGGAGTAGTCCTCTTAGTTCTATGGATTTTTTGATATGCTGGCTCTGCCTAAGTCAAAATTATGCTTTGGTGAAGGGTTTAAAACTTGCAGTAAAACTGTTAAGACTTTTTTATGTAAGTAAACACTGAAGACTTGCACAATAGCAGGATCTTCATTTGGATTTTTTTCTATTCCAGACCCATTAGTGCCCATCTTACCCATTATATTACATATGTAGCTTCTATTTTTTTTTTTTTCCCAGTGAATTATATCTGTTACTTTTCAATCAAAGGAGAAAACATCACTTAATTCTTCATTTATGTTTTCATGTGTGGATAGAGTAAGTTTGCTGGTATATTTGAAAGACTTGGTGATGAAATAACCATGTTCTTAAAGGTAGAATGTTACAGAAAAAAAAATACTTCCAAATAGTATAACTATTTACAATGGAGTTGTCCTCTCTATCCAAAATCTGGATATTGGAGCTTTGTAGAAGGATTCAGTTTTAAGTATTCAGTTATGAAATCTCTCCTTTATCTTAGCAATAAGGCACTAGATGTTTGCAAAGCCAGAGTGCTCCACTGGTAGTGAATATTGGTAGCAGTATCCTTTCTGGCAGTCTGCTGACTCCTTTCAGTAGGAGCATTGGAGGAACTTTCAGGAGCTACTTCCACTTCCTTTTCATTCCAGGCCCTGCCAAGCCTCCCTTCCTTCCTCATGCCAGAGAAACTGGTAGAGATAAGTCTTCTTGCAAACACACTGTACATAAATTTCCCTGTGAGCAATATCATGATTCTAGTTACTCTCCTTGTGGATTTCCCAAGTATGTTTTCACCTAGAATGCAAAGCAGTTCTTTTACCTTTGTGAAATTCCTTAAGGCATATGTAGAATTTGATCTTCCTTTGAATTTGTTTCATTATTCTCATGCTAAATTCTGTACAAGAGCCTTGTTGAATAAAACTGAGGCAGCTGTCAGCTGGAAACGCCAATGTAGTACTCATGGGCATGGTAGTAATGCAATGGAAATCATGCGTTTCCTCGGGTAAAATTTTTGTAATGTACTTTTTGTTCATCTGATGCTGCATTATTATGGAATTATGAATATCATTAAATATTTCTGATATAAACATAATAATACAGAGATTGTTTATGGAGGTTTTTAAACAGGTTGTTATTTAAGGGCTGAAAATACCAATCTTTTTTATTAACAACCTGTTTTAAAATCTGTTCTTCTACTTCAAATCCATACTGAGGCCTGCTAATATGTTGCTATTCTACCATCCCAAGAGCAGTCCAGTTACAAAACCCAGATATTTCTAAAGTGATCATTTCAGTAGAAATGCAGTCTTACAAATAGTATGCAGTTCCTTTATCTTAATTGTTTAATTAAAAATACCACAAATGTTGACTTAACACCTACAGGAGTCCTGTGTTACATAGTGTTCGAAGTACTTACGTTGACTCATTAATATTAATCACTCATTTAAAATAAAAAGGTCTATTTTTTCTGGTTCTAGGTATGCTTTTACATGTTTATTCAGAGTGTCGATACCTTATATTTAGTAGTAACATAAAAATACTGATACAAAAATCTTGTGGGCATAAAGCTACATTTCTTTTAGTGTGCTTAAGTAAGCAGTGTGTAGTTTTGGATTTCTGAAGTATGTTTCTGCATATCTGAAGTGCTGGGGTCTGAACCCCAAGCCCTGAAGTGAACTTGACATCTGGATGAATTTCCCAACCAGGTAAAAGGGGCTAAGGCTGCCCAGGTGCCTCCTGTTGGAATCAAGGGCAAGACTGGGTTGGCCTCTGTGTTTGCCACCAAAAAGATCTTCTAGCTCCGCTGCTGGCTGCAACCCAGTAGGCATTGAGTGGTGGGGACACGTGCCATACCAGACCTTGATATGAGAGATAGCCTCCTCTGTTGTAAGAAGGCCATCTAGGAGGAAAGGCCAGGCCAAGCACACTCTGAAATGCTGAGAACTAAAGTAGAAATGTGAAACAGCTGCCATTTAGGTGGTGATTAGAGGGTGGAGATAAAAGGCCAATAGAGCGCCTTATTGAGGAGCAGCTGCTGCTGCTGTGAGCTGCTGCGAGCTGCTGCTGGAGGGGTTTGTAAGTAGGAGTTTTGTGGAATCAAAGAGTCAAGGATAATGAGGGTAGTGGATTGGATAATGTATGGTTCTGGTATTTGTCTGCTTGGTTTGTGCCTGGCTTTATTGGGATATGGAGTATTGTTGACGTCTCATTATGTTGTATTTTTGGCTCAGTTTGCCTTTTCTGTTGTGCCACCCACAGTGAGTGGGTTTATTGCTTCCTTTGTTCCTCCTGTGGTCGGCTATGCTATAACATTTTTGGGGTCCGTAGAAATAGATAATAAAACCTGCGTGAGTTTTGTGTATGTTTTCTGCTGATGGCTGTGTCCTTTTTGCTGGGCCGTGTAATTGGCAAAGCGATATCTTTTAGACAAATTTTTAGCTGATATTTTTGAATATTTTATCGATGCTTACATTTTGAGTATTCTTTTCTCTTATTTTCTTGCTGTTTTCTGTTCAGAAGTGAGAAATGACAAATGAAAATTCATGATAGAGAACAGTCCATGAAGGTATTGCAGCCTCTAAATAATGGTTTCTTTTTCTTACATCCTTAATGTATGCCGAAGTGAAAAGAGACTAGTTTGGGTTTAAAAATGGGCACACAAGACTCATTTAGTTTTGTTTCATGATATTAAAACAGGACCCAAATGAAGATACTGAATGGAATGACATACTGAGACATTTTGGAATTCTTCCTCTAAAAGAAAAGCCGAAAGATGAAGCTGAAGAAATTCACTTGCAGAAAGAAGCAGAAGGCAAGTAAAATTAAAAATACTTGCCGTGAGTATAACAAAACTTGAAAAGCGGAAGTATTTGTAATAATGCTTTTTGTAACTTAAATATTGTAGAATAATGGTATTGTTATTTTCGTTATTTTCACTTGGCTGTTTTAAAAAGGATTCTGAATTAAACATACAACACAGTGACAAAACATTACAGCATGGAACATTTATGGATAACCGATTTTCATAATTTCAGAAAGGAACTAGTCAGTATAAGCAAGATTCACATTCTGAACAATTGGTAGTAATCCATTCCTGTATTTTTCTCTATAGCTACAGTTAAATAAATGTATTTTTTTTCCTCTCTCTTACCCACAGTTATGCCAGAGTTGACTTCTGATATCAGTACATCTTTTTTTTTCCCATTAGTTCCATCTCTGTGTAATACTTTTCATACATATAAAGTGTTTGCAGACACTTTATAGAATAAAAGGTGACTCGTTTTTTTTGTTCGTTGTTTCTAGGGAAATCACTTGAAAAAATGAATCTTGAAGAACTGAAGGAAGCTGAAGACGACTATGATGAAGCTGATAGGAAAGCTATTGAAATGTACAGGTATAGTAAGATGCTTCTGTCCAGATTGACAGTGCATGTGTCACTAACGCACATGTATTTGCTCTTGAAAAATAAACTTGGAATCCTTTGAATAGTAATGTCTTCCGACTGACACAACTGCCTTTTTTCACCTTCTGCTCCTTTGCCAGCAGATGGACACCACTCACACTCTGTCCTACTTCCTTCTGACTGCCAGCGGCAGAGAAGCAGTTTTATACCATGTTTTACTTCAACATTTGTTAGAACACTATTATTTAGTCTGAATGCTGGAAATGTTGCTGCCAGCAACGTTTTGGGTTTTTTGGTCACGGGAAATACGTGGCACCAGGTATGAGAGCAAAAGATGGAGTGGGACTGGCTTCAAGAGAGAAAAGAATTCTTGCTTTTGAGCTGAGAGGGGATCTTATTAATGTACATAAATATCTGAGGGGTGAGTGTCAAGAGGAAGGGGACAATCTCTTTTTCAGTGGTGCCCAGCAATAGAACAAGAAATGATGGGTTTAAGTTAGAACACCGGAGGTTCCACCTCAACAGGAGGAGAAACTTCTTTACTGTGAGGGTGACAGAGCCTGGAACAGGCTGCCCAGAGAGGTTGTGAAGTTTCCTTCTCTAGAAACTTTCAAAACCCACCTGGATGCGTTCCTGTGTGGCCTGCCGTAGGTGATCCTCATCTGGCAGGGGGTTGGACTAGATCTCTAGAGGTCCCTTCCAACCCCAAACATATGATTTAAAAGAATAAAAGGGGCCACAGTGGAAACTACTGTTCTACATCCTCAGTTCAGCTGAAGATACATTGTGCTACTGTATGTTTAGAGGTGCTGTATGTTTGAAGTAGTGTATACTCAGCATTTATCTAAATTACACAAGTAAGGTTCAGTCTCTGTTTGCCTGATTGAACTGTACTGCTCACTCTGCTGCTCTGAAGATACTTTCTGGCAGTCTACAAGTTAGAGCAACAATGATAAATGTTCAAAGAAAGAAGTTCTGTATCCCATTTTCTCACTTCTCTTGTGCACAGCGTTTTCTATGAATTTGAAGCCAGGAGAAAACGGACAGTTGGTCGTGGGTATCCCTTCTCTTTCCTGTTGCACAAGAATACCAGGAAAAACAAGGTCCCAACATACACTGCACGAACTTTATGAAAGCTGCTGAGTTTGTGCCTGTGGAGAGCATGCCTCCTATATCAGGACAGCATTCCATTAAAGAGGAAAACTGTTTCAGTGCTGGAATCAAACTGTTTAGTATTTTTAATTGATTAAATAATTGCATATTATGAGCAAAATACATCTCTGCATTTTAGATAGCACTATGCTTTCTAAATATATTATTGAAATAAAAATGCAATGTGAAATTTATTATGAATTACAGTTTCACTATATTGTACAGTGCAGTTTCTATGCTGCAGTAGTGGGAGTTGATAAACTTGTGTTGTTTTGAAATAGGTTTATTAAGTCAGCTAATACATAAGTATTGTTTATTTTGCTTCTTATCCAAGATTAATGGCTTTTCTATTTCTTACTTCATTAAAATACTAATTTGAAGTTTATTTTGAAGGAAGGCTCAGGGGAGATCTAATCAATGTCCATAAATATCTGAAAGGAGAGTATAAAGCAGACAGAGGCCAGCTGTTTCCAGTGGAGCCCAGTGAGAGGACCAGAGGCAGCGGGCCCAAACCAAGACATAGGAGGTTTCCTCTGAATGTCAGGGAAACAACGCTTTTTTTTTTTTACTGTGAGGTTGACTGAGCATTGGCACAGGTTGCACTGAGAGACTCTGGAGTCTCCATCCTTGGAGATGTTCAGAAGCCTTCTTGACATGTTCCTGGGCAACCAGCTCAAGGCTGACCCTGCTTGAGCAGGGAAGATGAATCAGATGACTTCCAGAGATGCCTTTCAACCTCAGCCATGCTGTGTTTGTGTAATTCTGTAACACACCACACATACACTCTTCTTAGGCTTAACTGTAGCACAAATTTATTCAACTATTTAATAGGAGTACACCAATCATTTTACTTACAATACCATGCAGAATCAATATGTTTTATGAAAATGTTTTATATTCAGAAAACCTTGGCACTTTGTTTGGAGACTTAGTAATTTTAGCTATACTGGACACTCGTGTATGTTTTTCTAAGTATTGTATAAAGTACTCTGAGTTCTTCAGAGGTTTTTTCTGTAACTAAGAAAAATGAGATGTGGCACACAGAATAAAAAAGCTGATGTGATCAAAACCTTTTGTCTGTCTAGATTCTACTCGTGCTTACTGCTTTTGCATTGTTAAAATGACTAAAATAATTCTAGTGCTAACACTGCATCTAGTGCTGTATTCTCACAGGAAGACAGTCATTTATGTAATTATATGGAAGTTGTGAACTTAAATTTTCATGCATTGTTGCTACATTGCACATAATGTTATTTAATCTTTGGAAAAGCCACTTCTACAGTGGCTTTCAGTTAGTAAAATTAATAGCTGCTTCTAGTTCAACAAATTTTGGTAAAGCATTTTCCTTTCTACCTTGCGAGTGTTTTTATAGATGAAGGCTGCCATCTACTGTTTTTACATTCCAATTTTCATGATTTTAATATTACCTAATAAATATTAGTATAAGTACTGGTAGTTCTTCCTCAAACTAATCTTGTTTTCAGAATCATAAAAGAAATTAGTACCTGCTTTCACTTTTTTCTTGCTTTGTTTCAAATGATGATAAACCCTTGTGCAACATGTTCATTACTCAAGTTTCCCAAATCTGACACTGGTGAACTAAAAAAATGTATTTTAATGTTATCTTACTGAATTAGAAGGTTAACATGGAAGCCTTTCTAGCTCTGTAATCGTTAGATCTTGAACTAAAAGGTTACTCAAAGCATTTTTTAAAGTAATTGAGAGAAATGCACTAGGTATTATTTTAAAATGCATTTAAAATGTTCCAAAGATGCTTATTGTTATTGCTTTTTAATTAGGCAGCAGCGCTTGAAAGAATGGTATTGTCTTCAGAGGAGGCAGAAGTATGGGGAGCTAAGAGAAATTTGTGGAGAGCAGTATGTAAAGGAAGTCAGAAATGCTCCAGAGGATGCTTGGGTTATAATTCATCTTTATCGGTCATGGTAATTACATTCTTGTTTAAGACATTGAATACTTTAATATAGAGAATTGACCTAGTAATTAAAAAGCAATACCAAGAAAAATGAAATACAATAGACTAATGAAATAGAAACTGTTTGGAGGCAATGGAATCATGGAGCATGGGACCTCTTTGATTTGTTAATTCACTTTGTGAAAGTTAATCACTTTTGTTCAATTACATGAAAGATTTCTTTTGCTGTGTATGCTTATCACCATGTACTTAACCTTACTGAGATTTCTGAATTTCACTGAGAAAGTGGTGTCTGCTCTCTGTGTTAAGGGAAGCTTGTTTACAGATTCTTTTCTCAGCCTGAGTGCTCTAACAGAATTATTCTGCCTTTACTTCCCCTTTGACTCAAAGAAATAAAAAAACAACATTAGGAAAAGCGTCTGTTACGAAAACTGAGGAAAGCTTGGGCATTTGTTAGTTTATCAGTTTCCCCAATATATTCTTTAATGGCAGCAGAAGTTATGGCAGGATCCAGCAGAAATGTCAAAGGACTCCCATGATTAGTTCAACATATGTTAGCAACTCTATTAGATGTTTTTCAAAAACACTGAGAATTGGTACAGAATGTTTAATGCGTCTTTTTTAGATTCAGCTCACCTTTCTCTTTTCCTTCTTTTTAAGCCTGTGGGGAGGAAGCCTCTCTGATTTTTTTTTTCTCAGTTGTCAGGAATTTAATGTTATTTCCAGGAGCAGTAGAAATAGGTCAATCAAATGAAATTGTTTGAATTACAATAATTTAAAGATCTGAAGAAAGAAAATAGCAGCTTTTCTTCCTTTTCATTGATAGAATCGTAGAATCACTTGGGTTGTAAAAGACCTTCCAGATCATTGAAAGAACCACTTCTGTACCTTTGCATAAATACAAGTCTGTGAGGAAACTCACAATTCTTTAGGATGAATATGGCCTCTCCAAAGTCTCTTATGGCTGGTAACAAAACCAGCTCACTTGTCTTTGGCCACAAGAGGGTGATGCTGCAACTCTCGAGGGTCCCTAGGTTCAATGAGCTTTTTTAACTTCAGTCAGTTACAGGAAAGATTGTAACTTCTAGAAGACTAATGGGCTGGAGGATAACACAAAAACCCCGTAGTTTTGTGTTTTGGGTTTTTTTTGTGTTTGTGCCGGGTTTTTTTAGCTGAGGTCTAGATAATGATTGTACTACAAATCATAGCTATGAAAGTCACGATCAGGCCTATGGTGGTAATAAGGCTATACAAAGGTTTCTCTGATGTTGCTTAGGCTTTTGTTTCATTTTGAAGAAGTAACTAAATGTTAAAATGAAAACCAGTTGAAATAAATTAAAATAAAATTTATATTACAGATTAAAAAGTCTAACTTAAACTCTACAATAAATGGGCAAAACAGGCTTCAAAATCTTAGCGGAGAACAAAATTGAGGCGCAATGCTTGAAGTACCTGCTAGCTTTACTGACATTTTATAGACTCTGCCTGTTGTATATTTTCACTTGGACAGCTCTTTAGTGGTCTTAGAAGCAGCTAAATAAATTCTGTGGTGCAGCTGTTGTAACAAATGAAAGTGGAAGCGGCCTATAGGAAAAGGTACATTTATTCTTCAAAGGCTTTATTTTAGTAACTTTATTTTACATATCATTTACACCAGAAGTGACATCATACTTCCTTATTCTTTTCTAGCATCCCAATGTGTTTACTGGTTAATGAACGTCTCAGTCTGTTAGCCAGAAAGTTTCCAGAAGTCAAGTTTCTCAAAGCTGTTGTAAACACCTGCATTCCGAATTACCATGACAAGTGTTTACCCACAATACTTGTATATAAAACTGGTGAAATAAAAGCCCAGTTCATTGGAGTAGCTGAATGTGGGGGAATGTATCTCAAAGTGGAAGGTATGAGAAATATTTTTAAATAATTCGTGTTAAGGAAAATTTTATGTTGTTCATAAGCATTAGATCTGAAGATCTTAAAGGTGGAAAAGGATTTTTAATTATTTTTGTAGGCAATAAGTCTGCAAAAAGCAATGAATTCATATATGTAATTCTGTGGTAGGAATACTGGATAAGCATGGATGTTTTGCCATTTCACAGTTATCTGTTTTACTGAGATAAAGTTGGTTGTGACAAGAATAGCCCTATTTTTTGTTGTTGTTCAAATGGATCTTGGTCTTCAATAAAAGTCCTTTTCATCTTAAATGAGGATTTATTGCAATTATCAGAATAAATTGCAATTTGTTTTTACAGAGCTTGAATGGAAACTAGCACAAGTCGGAGCAATAGAAACTGGCTTAGAAGAAAACCCCAGGAAGGACATTGTGAATATGATGACACTGTCCGTGCAAAATACTTCTGCTCGTGATGACACCAATACAAAAAGCAGTGATGTGATGAAACCATGTATTTCTTGAGAAAACTTTAATGCACATCATCTGTTCTGACATAAATTAGCTCAAATACAGGTTATTACTCCTTTGGTAAGCCTGAAACACACAAAGGAAAAAAAAAGCTTTTGTTTCATTTATATATTTTTTTTGGTGTATTTTTTGTTTTGATTTATGGAGGAAAATTGAGGTAATAAATGAAAGGCATACTTACCTTTAGATACATATAGATGGCTATCATTGACACAGAGAGTCTGGATTGTCCATTTCATTCAAACTTTGCCAAAATGGAATGGGAAGGTGAGGCTTTAGTTGGTGGGCTCTAATCTGCACATTTTTTTCCTCCTTTTATCCAACATGAGTGCATGATCTTCCTTTAATTCTCAATGAAATGACTGTAGTGGAACTCTGCTCTGCTAAGTACCTTCGCAGTTCCCCCCCCCATTGAAAAGGTGACCTGAAGACAGTGATGTTTATAGTGATACAAAATCAGGATTTGGCCCCGAATATGTTGACTGTTTGACAGGTGTTAGGAATTTTCTCCAGTGTCAAGGATAATCTTCTCACTGTTGTAGAATACTGACAGTTTAATCAGTTGTTCCTTCCTAACAAAAATCGTATCTTCAACAAAACAGTTTACAGTACAACTGTAGATAAAATTAGGAGTGAATGAAGAGACCATGCTCCTGATTTAGCATGTTCAGTTATGAGCAGTGAATCAAATCGAGTGTATAGTATTAATGTTATTTTTTCAGTGACTTGTCACAAAAAAAACCCCAATTTCAATGCGCTAATGAAGATGGTTATATACATTTAACATGGTTTATAGCATCAGGATGCAGAAAGAAAAGTTAAACAGAAACAGTTCAGTTGATACAGAGACCTAAGAACAAGAAAATGAACATTAACCTTTTTTTCTCCACGCAGTAGGATACAGCTGTGCTATTAGTAGATACCTACTGGGCGATACCACATCTAGAATCTTTTCTTTTGCAGATTGAGAGATAACTAGTAGATGGATTTCAGAGATAACGGCTTATCTGCCATTATCTGCCATTTCAAACTAGAAAGCTAACTAGCAGCTTTACATGGAAATAGGTCATCGGTGACTTTAGATATGATTCTGTAGTCACCGGTGATTATCAGCGTTGACTGTTATAAAAGGAGTACTGCCACCCACTTCCTCTTAGCAGTGAACTTCCTCCTTCTCCTGTGACTGCCTGAGGTACACAAGCACAGTACACAACTGTACAAGTGCTAGTGTTGTCACACTGGAAGTAACAGGAATATGCCACTAGATATGACAGGAAAGGGCCAAACCTCTCGCTTTTGGTGACCTTTAATTATCCAGGTGAAGTGAACATGTTTACAGCTGTCTGGTGTGACAAAGCAGCAGCAAAATCCCAGGGAATCCACAGATTAGAGGCAAATGTTTCTGGTTCTTGGTCAGTTACACCATTTGCAGGAAAAGCGTCTTAATCGAATTAATGTTTGGTAACCTCGCTGTACAAGATACATGTAAATTGTGACAGGCTTTCGAGTCAGCATCTTTGTTAAATCCACTGATTTTAGTGTTCTGGTGTGATGTGTAGTTTAGTTTCAAAATCGGCTTTCTTAAACAGATCCCCTTTTGTATATGGCAGTGAGGATCAAAAGCAAAAATTCCGAGCAGACGATGGATGGTTTAGAAGTACATCAGGCACAAGATGCCGATGACAGTTCTGTAGGAAACATGGCTATAGTTAATGTGCACTGGGAGTTTCTGTGTTTCTGTCCCAATCTAGTTACAATTCAGTAATTCACAGATCTGCTGCTCATAATTTGGCAATGTCTAAAAACTATGCCAGCTCTCATGTAACCTTTGTGAGCGAAACACAACTTATGCACCAGTGCAAACTCACATTGATGGCAAGAGCCAGAAAAATGGTATTATAGGTGGAGAATAGTCTCATAAACCCACCGTGCTGTTTCTAGGCTTTCTACCCTGTTCCCTCAGGAGCCTTTAAAATACTTTCAAAAGAGAAGTATTAAAGGAATAACCTTTGTTAGGCCATAACTTCAGTAGAAAACGCCAATGAGTGTCATCTCCACAGTCATGTTGCCTGTTTTGATCTTGTCCGTTCTTGAAAAGCAAGATGTGCAAGACACAAGGAATTAACTTGTTACTGCAGCATTGCAGAAGGTAGGCGTTAGGCTCCCTTACCTGTGAGGTGTGAAGAGAGGCAGTACAGCACCTCTGCTTTGGTTCTTTGAAGAATTACCACTGGTTACTAAAAGATCTTGTAACAGATAGGATACATACAGCATGATGCTATTTTTATCCTCCTGGTTCCTTGGCTGTACTCTACTTCCAGTAATTATGTGCTTTTTGTCCTGCATTATGCATTTTTCTTAATTTCTGTGTTTTCTCCTGGATTTTCCTATGCCTGCTGTGTATCTACTACATTTCATCATAGGAGCATTATCCTTTTGCATGAGTAATGAAGTGATTAGTTTTGTTTCTATCACATTTTCCTCAATTGAAAGCTAGAAATAGAATGTTATGAATCAAAAGTAACTGTTTTTACTAATGCTTTTTAAAAATTCAAAACCCACCTGGACGTGTTCCTGTGTGTTCTACTCTGGGTTCTTGCTCTGGCAGGGGGGTTGGACTCAACGGTCTTTTGAGGTCCCTTCCAGCCCCTAACATTCTGTGATTCTGTGTGATTCTGTGATCCTTCCAGTGGAAAAACTGAGCTTGTGGTTAGCTCTTTAGCAGCTGCTAAAGAGGTTCCTGTCCCTACAATATCTCTGTAAGACTTTGCTCACAAGGTGAATCAAATAGGGAAACTGAAAAGTAATCCAGAAGGAAAAAACCCATTAGGTTTTGTAGCCAAGTCAAGTTCCTTTTATTCCAGACACGAACACTACTTAAGTTTCTATAGATACACATTTGTAATTATGCTTTTAGATATAGTGCTGTTTAGGAGATCAACTGAAAAATAAATATCCTAACTCAGAAAGAAAACTGGGAATATTTACATACTATTACCACCAAGAAATGTTTTATTTTACAGAAAATCCTATCACAGAATGGTGGGGATTGGAAGGGACCTGTGGAGGTCATCTAGTCCAACTCGCCTGCTAAAGCAGGTTCACCTAGAGCAGGTTGCCCAGGATTGAATCCAAGTAGGTTTTGAACCTCTCCAGAGAAGGAGACTCCACAGGGCAGCCTGTTCCAGTGCTCTGTCACGCTCCAAGCGAAGATGGCTTTTTCACGTGTTCTGCTGCATACCGAGCAGGTTTATGCTCGCACAATCACTGCACTCGTAAGCATATCCCAGTCCTGCAGCAGGCAGTATGGCTGGAATCCCTT
This sequence comes from Baryphthengus martii, assembly GCA_013396935.1. Taxonomy (NCBI): domain Eukaryota; kingdom Metazoa; phylum Chordata; class Aves; order Coraciiformes; family Momotidae; genus Baryphthengus; species Baryphthengus martii. Next base: position 18,162 of record VWZK01012129.1, read on the forward strand.
AGAGTTGTACATAAACACTATGCACGATCAGTCATCTCTCTGAGTAACTCTGATACTTGATGCTGGTGGTATTTATTAGCTGGTCTGTTTCACAACATTTTCTGTAAAGTCAGTAATACAGGCACCTCTTAGTTTTTATAAGCCTCACCAAAACACAAACACAAGAATGCTACCTTTTATTATCAGTTCTGCAAAAACTCCTACTTGAACTGTGTCTTCCTGTGCTGAAATGATACATTTTCCGAGCAAACCTACATCTCTTCGCTGTGTAGTCCGCCTAACAAAAATACTTCAACCCCATACAGGGCACTTGAGTTGATCAGGTTCACAATTACTCTTTTGCCCAGCAGCCACGCAAAAAAAAACAACAACCCCAAACCGTAAGGATTAGCAAATAAGCAAAATGGACTTAAATTGCTGCTTTACAGTCAGAAAGCAGGAAGCCTATTACTGTGAGCCTTCCATCAGTTTAGTGATTCAGAAAACTCTCAGATCACAAGAGCCAACATTAGTACTGTGCAAGACAAATTGTACAAACCGTGCAGCAATACTACAGTATTTTAGGTTACTGAATTTTATTGGTGTTGAGATTTTAAACTCGGCTAGGGTAGTTTCTTATCTTTAACGTTAGGTAAGACTATTTTATAAAACTGGTTCTAAAAGCATTGTACACAGACAAAAGGACGAGGCGGGTCACATCTATCCTGTGCCACTCGAAGAATTTTTCCCGATGATGCATACCGATAACAGAAACCACCGCCAGGACGGGTTAGCTTGCATCCCTAAATACCTTGTAGTGGCACGTCTGATCCCAGACAGCATCCGGGATGCTGCTTATTCCCCTCTGGGGATGGACGTACAATCGGGTACCGGTGTCGCGCTTCCAGACACTGCCCGGAGCGGCGGTCTGTACCACTTGTACTGTTGCAGTCGGGAAGCGCCTCCGTTAGGCGGAACCCTTTTCCAAGGATTTTGCGCCCGCCTACAAAACTAGCCCCGGAGCATCACGCCTGGCAGCGGCGGCAGCCGCTCCGGCCGCCGGGCCACGCC
>VWZK01012130.1:931-36467 GCA_013396935.1 Baryphthengus martii
GGTTAAAGAGCTGCCAGGCAGAAAGGGACCTCGGGGTGCTGATCGACAAGCGGCTGAACATGAGTCAGCAGTGTGGCCAAGTGGCCAAGAAGGCCAACGGCATCCTGGCTTCTATTAGAAATAGTGTTGCAAGCCGGTCTAGGGAAGTGATCATCCCCCTGTACGCAGCATTGGTGATACCCCACTTCGAGTACTGTGTTCAGTTTTGGGTACCTCAGTCTAAGAAAGACATTGAGGTGCTAGAGTGGGTGCAGAGGAAGCAACTAGGCTGGTGAAAGGTCTAGAGAACAAGCCTTACGAAGAGTGGCTGAGGGAACTGGGGCTGTTTAGTCTAAAGAAGAGGAGGCTGAGGGGAGACCTTATTGCTCTCTAGAACTATCTGAAAGGACATTGTAGAGAGGCGGGTGCTGGTCTCTTCTCACAAGTAATCAGTGATACGACAAGAGGGAACAGTCTAAAGCTGCACCAAGGGATGTTTAGGCAGGACATCAGGAAAACTTTTTTCCCTTAGAGTGTTGTCAAGCATTGGAACAGGCTGCCCAGGGAGGTGGTTGAATCACCATCCCTGGATATGTTTAAAAGACATGTAGATGAGGTGCTCAGGGATTTGGTTTAGGGGTGATAAAGATAAGAGTAGGGTTAAAGGTTGGACCTGATGATCTTATAGGTCTTTTCCAACCTAGATGATTCTATGATTCTGTGAAGTGAAATTGCCTCGATGCTTTAGTGTGCCTTAAAATGATACATGCATTTATATTATAAAACTGTGGAGAGCTGACTGTGGAAGCACACAGTGTTTCCACCTTAAAGAATTTCTACTATGTTAATACCGATTTCTGCTCAAGCCTCCAGGAAGAGAGATCTTTTAGATCTCTTTTTTTCTCCAGTATCATTTCAAAATTTGAGAAGGTGTTGGTTTGATGACTTGTCTGTATAGTGCAATATTAGGCTTCAACTGTAGCTTCTCTCTTTTATGTCTTGTATACCTAATTTTATTTCCTTTGATCCTTCTTTCTTCCTCTGTGCTGATATTGCCTTTGTTCTTTTGCTGGCCCCATACCTATGCTTTACTCTTTCAAGACTCATTCACCTTCATTTTCATTTAATCTCTGTCTATGCCACTGCCTGTATCTTTGTTGTCATAGTTCTGATGTCTCTCTACTGCTTATCTTTTTATCTGGCTATCTGATTTTGTTTAGCTTTTAGTCTTTTAAATTCTCTCCATTCCTTGAGTCTCTTTTAATGTTCCCTTAGTATTGCTTCTTGTTATAGCTCTCGATCTTCCACAGAGGAGTGTCAAAGCTGACAGGGACCATCACTTATTAAATCTAAATTTAAAACAATAATAAGTAGTCATTTTTTGCTCCTGAACTGTGTAAAGTATGTGACCGGAATTAAAGATGTGCGGCACATTAGAGCCTTATTTATGCACCTGAGGCTTTCAGAGATTACAAAGAACATTTGTGGCTACTCAGAATCAGTGAGGGGCAAATTTTTTGACTCTTTATGACATCACTTCTACTTGCTAATTAATCCAAGAATTTTTATATATATTTGAGCTATTTAGACATTTCTGATGGTGGATTTAATTCGAATGTAGGGGTGCTAGTCTAGAAGATTTGGTGAATTATGAATGCTTATTGCCCCATGGAAAAGACAGGCTTCAAACTGGGATACTACTTTCCTAAATCACTTGATAAATATCCTCTTCTTTGAGTGGATGAAACTAACATATATTCAAATGTCAGATGTGAAGACATGAAAAAGAAATTAAACATGTACTACAAATTATATAACACATTTTGATGTACATGTACCAATGAAAACTAGGGAGAAGCCTGAATACGATCTCTCAAAATACCTGAAATTCTGCTTAAGCTTCCTCAGTGTTTCTATGTTTATGTACCCAGATTAAATTGCCTCCTGATGTAGGGATATAAAAGTTTTACATAAGAAATCTTGTCTTCTGCAGCGGACAGTCACAAAAATTATCAAAGGCCTGGAACACCTCTCCTTTGAAGAAAGGCTGAGACAGTTGTAGTTGTTCAGTCTCGAGAAGAGAAGGTGCCAGGGAGATTTCTCAGTACTTAAAGGAGGCCTATTAGAAAGGTTAGGACAGTCTTTTTAGTGGGGCCTGTTATGGTAGAACAAGGGATAACAGTTTTAAACTCAGAGGGTAGATTTAGACTAGATATAAGGAAGATACTTTTTACAGTGAGGGTGGTGAAACACTGGAACAGATTGCTGCCCAGAGAGGTGGTAGATGCCTCATCCTTGGAACCATTCCAGGTCAGGTTGCTATGGGGCTCTGAGCAGCGTGATCTAGTTAAAAATGTCCCTACTCATTGCAGAGGAGTTTGACTAGACAACCTTCAAAGGTCTCTTCCAAGCCAAACCATTCTATGATTCTATGATTCTATAATTCCATGCATTTCTTTCTACCTTTTTTATGTGTATGTATGAGCATATGTGTAAAAACACATTTATGTTTCCATAATCAAATTAGAACCACAAATAACATCCATACACATACAAATGCTGATATATATATCCTTTTATTTTTTTAAATCTAAGTTCCTTTTTAAATTTTCATTTGAAATGCCAAAAGAGTAAGAGAGACACTTTATTAAGCAGATTGATTAAGGTCAGGTTATTCTTGGCAACATACGATCCATTTTTCATCTTTTTGTCAGAGAATATCCACTCCTATTCAAGCAATTTCTGAAGTTAAAATCATGAATGCATTTTTTAAATTTGCAAGTTCAAGAGTTTGCAAGTGCATGGAACTAATGTGGAAGTACCTGAAATTAGCAGATGGATTTAAAAAATGGCATGTGTTTTTAGCTTCAGTTTTCATGAAAACAGGATTCTTTTTTTTTTTTTTAAATGTTTTTAAAGTCTATTAGATGTCATTGAGAGAAAATTCATGGCAGTATCATTTTTGCTAGCATAACATTGCTAGGAAAAATACTGATAACTGCTTATTTTGTGTCCCTTCTGCTCTTTACTATTTGTATTCTCCAGAAAGCAAAATTTATAATTTACTTGCAGGTGATATCATATTTTGAAACATCCCAGACATAAACTTATCCCACTGAAAACCATATGCCAGTATTCAGTCTTTTCTAAAGGTTCTAAAGTTCATCAACAAAAATACCTGAACTCAAAAAATGGTGTAATGTTAAATAAAAAACATTCCCCCTCTTCACTAAAGCTGTTCGCTACACCTGTCCTTTCTCTAAAGTCATCAGGGACCACCATTCACAGATAATTTCATCACTTCTTGGTTCCATTCTAGGTGATTAAGAAAAGAAATACATTTTTTAATTTTAACACTTTAATACTTCCTCCCTCTTTATTGTTACTATCTGAGTAGTTAAAGGACATCATAATTGGTTCTCCAGTGGTTGGAAGAGACCAGCTATCAGTATTTCTGAAAGATAAAAGTAAATGTGAACTCCCAATATGTAAATTCTACATACCAAAATCATATGGAGAAGCTTTTAGAAATTCTGATTAAAGTCAGATATTCACAGTTATCAACAGTCAGCTTCTATTCCTGGGGACCTACTTCACTTGTTCTCAGCCTTTCTTCACAGGGATCCTGAGCCAATCCAGTCTATTTAATTGCTGTTTCTCTGCACACCTAAGGGTATCACTGCAGGAAAACAGTGGGTGGACAGCTCAGCATTGACTTACAATTTTAGTGAAGGTGATGGCATGACAGATTAAAGCATTACTGCGCGTGGCATGCTGACAGACAAAAAGAAAGAGATGAGTGTGAGAAAAGTCCTCATCTACTTCATTATAATCTCGTATGAAGAATGGGTAGGTATAAGACCTCCACTCCCTGCTTTTTCTGGCATTTATAAAGTTTGTGTAAATTAAGCTTGCTTTGAAATTATAACCTTTAATTCACAAGCAAGTGCAGTTTTGAGGAAATTTGAAATATTAAACATTTAGGTTGAAACTCTAATTGCTTTTCTCACATTAATAAATAATCTAGTGAGGTTTTACTTGTCATTCAAGTAATAATATATTCTCCTCATCTAAATATTTCAAGGCATCTGTCTTACACCTAATCAAATAAAAATCTGTGGTTTTTTTAGACTTAACATAGGCTTACAGCTCACTCCATTTTTACTTTTATAAGAACTCTTTCATTTCGCAGCTACAATGGTTCAGTTGTGCTGCCAGTAACATTTTTAAAGTATTCACAGGCATACAGTTATTAAAAAGTTTTTAAAAAAATGATATCTCAAAAACATATTTAAATATCAATCACATAAAACCAAGCAACGGGAAAAGTTTAAGGAAGAAAAAAATATGTGACAAGGCATCTGAAACAAAAAGAGTATCTATCTGGTTTTGATTTTCTATCATTGAGCTATCCTAATGAAGTCAGAAACTTCACCTATGCTAAACAATAGCATAGCCATCCATAGAAGAAGCCACGTCTTACCAGAAGACATCAACAACATTGTCCCTTGGGGTAAATTAAAAACGTCATCTGTAGCATCCATTTGGCCAGAAAACATGGAGGGCAGCTCCATGGTAGTCAGTAAGAAGTATCCTTCCAAAGTACAAAGGACTCCAGCTGCCAGAGTAAACCTGGCTTAGCACCTTAATGCTGTGGCACCTGACTTACACCTAAACACCTGGGAGCACTGAATCCTCATTATTTTGTGGACTTTGAACTGCCTTCAGACAGCTCATAAATTTCAGTATTTCTTTACTGATTTCAGCAGTTGTACATCAAGTGGGTATTCTTATAATTTCATGTGCTACAAACTAAAGTTGCATTCAGAACACATTTTTGCAGACATTTTAATTATTATCTGTTTTATCATTGGGATAATTATGATGAATGCACAGATGATATGCCTTTTTCTATCATTTCTTGCAAAACAGTAATTAGGATAGTTGAGTATTCCATCTAATCTTACAAAGAATAAAACACAAATGTAGTATACTTGACAGTAAGGATATCTCAGAGACAAAGACAGTAAATCTTCGTAACTTAATCGTATTCAAAATTAAAAAACTTTTAAAGAGAAGCTTATATTCTCATTAGTGGCATTTGGGAAGGAACAATTTAGTACTTGACAGAATTTCGTTGAGGGATTTCTTACATGAAGAAAGCATGTTTAATCAAAGCTGCCAAAACCGATAGAGGGAAAAACAACAGTTGTGTTCTTTGAGTTGGAATAAATCTGGATAAAACTCTTTAAGATGCAGACCTAAGCTTTTTGCAGCAAAAATGGCACAACAAAACAAGAATGTTGTACTCCAGAAGTTACAGAGTAAGCTTGCTCAGAATACTAAGTGTGGTAACACAGTGTATAGCACAAGATTTTTCATTTCTCATTAGACAGCACAGGAGACCTATAAGGAAATTTATGGATTAATTATTTTTTAGAAGAAATTAATATTTATTTTAATAGATACAAAAGTTATTTCATTTTTCTATGAAGTCCTTGTAAGGACTAAACATATCAATACATTTAAGAAAAAAAAAAAAAAAGCTTAAGGACAGTGATGTAGTCCCTGAAGAGCTTAATTTCAGGGCACTTAGGCCGATATATATCATCTGAATAACAGCATCACAGAATTACGAATTGCTTAGATTGGAAAAGACCTGTAAGATCATCAAGTCCAGTCATTAACCTAACACTGACAAGTTCTTCACTAAGTCATATCCCTAAGCACTACATCTACATGACTCTTAAAAACCTCCAGGGATGGAGACTTCACCACTGCCTCGTTTCAATGCCTGATAACCCTTTGAGTAAATAAATTCTTCCTCATATTTAATCTAAACTTCCCTTGGCATAACTTGAGGTAATTTCCTCAGCAGCTGTGTTAGGTTTCCAACAGATGTGTTAGATTTAAATTGAAATGGATGAAGAAGGATCTGCACTCTGGCCTTACTAAATTGTTATTCTTAATTATCTAAAATGTTGCTATACCTACTTTAAGGGCTATTTGAATGTGCAGTTACTGAAGCCTTAACTTTGAGTCAGTTCCTGGACTGGCAGTCTGACCTTAGACACAATGGGCTTGGTGTTAGCCTGCTACCACCCGCAGCTCCCGAGATTGACCTCAACATTGCCTACAAGTAGAGGTATAACTTCCTTGAGGTTTCACTGACATGCTGAAATCATTGGTTCCTGAAGCTCAGGGTATGAATATGTGACACTTCGGTGACAAAGAGTCTCTCATATTAGCTTGAATGGTGCCCTGTTGCCCCAGCCAAGGCAGATGAATCTTCAGAAGTCATTTCTGAGGACTGAAGAAATGACATGAAGAAATGAATTTCTCTTGTCTTCTGTTAACTTTCCTGGAAATGTTTCTATGGACAATATCCATAATAGCACACTAGCATCCATGTACTGAGTAACAAGGCTGAGCTGAGAACTGCTGAAACACAAATTCATCATCTTAGATCAGTCTGATGGGTTTATTCTAGGAGTAGGGACTAAGAGCTTCCAAAATCTGTCTGTTTGTAGGTATGAACATTGCTTTAGCCTAGGATGGACTAGAGTGGGCTTCTATACTGCTGAGAATACTAGCTTTTCAAGGTTTTGCTTGTCTAGAGGGAGCAGTCACATGAGAGGTTTTTTCCCTTGATGATCAAAGACATGAATGCCTTTACGATCAATTTATCAGGGCGTGCACTACAGGAATCTAGCAGGACCCTTTCAGTCCTGAGCAATGACTTCTGAAGACTCACCTGCATGGCTGGGACAACAGGGCACGACTCAAGCTACTATGAGAGACTCAGCCAGTGAAACCTTGAGGAAGTTGTATCTATACCTGTAGGCAATGTTGAGGCCAGTTTCAAAAGATATGGATGGCAGCAGATTAACACCAAGCCCACTGTATCCAGTTCTTGTCCAACTCTGCAAATAGGGATGCAGTCTTTTGTCCCAGATCTCATATTTGAATGTAATCTATCATGGAAACAATGCAGAATATGATGCAGATTTAGAGTTAAAAAGCAATTTGTTTGCAAAATGCATTGCCAGCAATAAGAAACTGGAGCTCTGAGGCTGTAAGGCAGTGGTCAGTGTAGATCTTGAGAGACTTCTGCTTAGTGGTACAATCTCTGAAATTCACAGAAATCAGTTCCAAAGAGCCTTTCCAGACAACAGAAAGCTTATCTCATATGGGAAATTTAATGTTTCTATATTTGTGGGTTTTTTTTATATAGCACTCCTTTACTATGTGATTGTGTATGGGTTTTTTTTAAAAAATTCTCTTAATGAATACTAATAGGCTACTAAATTGCAATCTCTTTTCAGCCCAGTCTCACTGTGAAATTAATACTTTCCTCACCATTTCTCTTTTCAGAAAAGCCAAATTAATAGACTAAGAAAAGATAGTAACAATGTGTATGCAACTCACACTTGCTACTAGTCAATTATATAAAAAAAACTAATCAAACCCACAAAACAATCAGAGAAAGGTCAGCAGTGTAAATACTATGTATAAATGTAGGATTCTGAGTTCACTTCAAACCAGAAATTCAGATCTTGGATATTATAATGTTATTTCTATTATTGAAAATTTTAAGAAGAATCTCATGAAGTCCATTAAAAACAAACAAAAAGAAACCCAAAACAAACAAAAAAGCCCCTATGCACAATACTGAAAAATAATTCTAAAAATTTTATGCCATGCATTTACATTTCACAATAGTGGAAAAAAATATTTCAAGCCCTTAGGTTTGTTCTAATGGTGATTACACAAAGCATAACCCAAGATGACACTTCTCCAGGCATTTGACAAGCTGACATTGACAGTATTGTAAGCTGCAATACTGCAACTGTCTGGAGGAAGGCAAGTCAGTATCTACAAAGCTGGCCCTGCTCTAGCTTCCAGCGTCAGATCCACTCAGCCTGCTCTTCTGAACAAATCTATTTACCAAACCTAATACAATAAAAAATATTATCTCTAATTGTTCACAGACAAAAACAAATTGTCCAAACGGATGTAATTTAATGGCTGTGGAAATATCACGCCTTCGTTGCATCTGCTCTGTTCATCAGACCAACCTGTATCTCATGGCAGTAGTATTTACCTGCCTGTGCAACCTTTCAGCTTGGGCATCATCTGATTGTGTTGGTATCAGTAAGTTTTAGTTTAAAAGTAATATAAGCATATTGCAAGTATCCAAGAAACAGTGTTACAAAAGCAGACAATCCAGAGTTCAGGTTAAGTGACAACATGTTAACACAGATAAACTATGCAATAGAGGCATCTAGAACTTCAGATTTTCTTTTAAGGCTTCTGTGTTATAACAACCATACAAATGTACTTAGTGCATAAAAGTGCTTGCAGGTCTGGACTGGATGAAAATCTTTTTAAAAGCATGCTAAAGTTTTTTTGTTTTTATTTTTGTTGTTGCTGCCTTTTTTTTAATTTTTATTTTCTTTTTTCCTCTGTAATATCTTTAAAAGAGTGGAATTAATGATAACTTTAATTAATTAATTTCATGACACAGTTATATTTTAGGAAAACAATCTTCTCAGAGAAAAGTAGGAGTCAGTGTAGTTAGAGCTTTCATCTTTCATATACAGTGCAAAACGGATGTCCTCACCAGCTATAGCAATCAAGGCTCATGTGGCACTTCTAAAAAGCGTAGAGTTGATAATTCCACTGTTTTGGTTACATTATATGACGTAAATCAGTTTGCTCTGCAATTCTGGTTAGACACGTGTGGTCTCATAACTTCTGCCCCATTACCAAAAATCAGCACATTCCAAGTATCTACACTTCAGTGGATGGGATTCAATTTCTATGTGTTTGGTTTGCAAATTGCTTTAGGATTCTTTGAAATACTAGTAAATAAATAGTAAAAATTGGGAAGTCAAGGTGTCAAAGTAGTTCATTGAGCTAAAATAATTGTATTTTTTAAATGTCAGGAAATAATCTAGCCAATGCTGAGTGGAATTTTTATGTCTCAAATATCCAGATCCTTTTATTTAAAATGATTTAGATTTTTAATTCCAAGGAAAATATCCTTTCCCAAACCCTTTTCCTCCTGCCACTGCAAATCACTAGGTATGAGGCTGTTTTGTGAAAATTCAAATTCCCTCAGTCTTGCCCGAATTAACTTTGACTGCTCAGTCTGAACAGTGTTTTATCACTTCATGGTGTGACATGATGTGTCAAATTAAAAATAATAATAAAAAAGATTTGGACTTGTCAGCATCTTCTTTGTTGATGTTCATTCAAATTATTTTTAACAACTTGGGCCAACTCTAATTATCTCTATGCTTGAGTAAAAATAATGGCAAAATCACAGATGTTCAATGCAAGAATGAATTATATATGGATTATTTGTCAGGAGGTAAAGTGTAATTCTTTCCTTGTGCAGCAGAAGCAAAAAGAAGCATGGAAGTACCACGAAGAACATTTCACCTGAATGATTATATTTTCATTAACTGTGTTATGATGGACCATTAAAAGTAAGAAAACAAAAAAGAAATTTGTACCCTATGCCACATCTGAATGTTACATATTTGCTTTTTTCTTAAGGAACTACAATTTATTTCTTCTTCTTTTTTTTTTTTTTTTCCTTTTCTTTTCCTGGCAGTTATTCAGTAAATAATAATATTGTACGTTCATTTGTCAAGTGAAGTGAGATTTGTGTGTCTGTGTAACTAGACAACAAAGTGGTCTTATATACACGGCTTGATTCTAAAACTATCTACTACCTTATCAAAGTCAGAGCACACAAAAAAACCCCACACACCAACAAACAAGCAATTAGACAAAAAAACCCAAGAGTTCTGTCCCAAATATCTTTAAATGATTTAAAAATCTTTTGTGGTCCTCTGATTCAGAGCTGTTCCAGAGCTGAAGAAGTTTATAATTTGGAAAGACATGGTGCCTGGCTCTTTTTATTGCCTTATATAAGCCCAGATATTCTTTACCTCATTTTTAGATAATGAACTATTTACTAGCGCTTCCGTATCTGTGTGCTCCCCAAATGAATGCCTTACAAAGGAACATTAGAATTTGCAGGTGAAGGTATTTTGATTAAAACTTCCAAAGAGACCTCAGGTTTATTATTTTGCAGCAAGTAACTCCTATCTTGCTGTTGTAAATTGATAGCTATCAAACCATCTTCTGTCTCATACATAGGTTGCAAGGAATCTGACAGATGATCCCAAACACCCGTATTAGTTAGAATGCCATTGAAAATCATTAACCAGAAATGTTTCTGGAGAGGGTATAGATATTACAGCAGTGCTTAATCACAGGCTTTAACAGATGCCTGAGAATGTTGAAACTTGCAGCTTTTCTTTTTCAACAACTGCAATTTTTTCTTGGTCTTCTGAGATGTCTTCAGTAGACTAAATAAGGGAAGGGACTAGCCACCATCATCTCTATGGCTGCATCTGAAGATCTTCCTGAAATGTGAACATAAGTTTTCTGCTCTTTCCTTCCTGCTGTGTTGATTTCTATTGCTGTCTTTTTCCTCTCATCTGTCTTCAATCTTTTTCATTTTACTTTCCATCTATCAAGAGCCTGATGTGAGAAAGCAGCCAGTGGAACATAGCTGGGACCAATTTGGCACACTAAAAGCAGTACTATATTCAGGGCTTTTTTTCTAACAACTTAACTGCAGGAAAGTAACAAAATGGGGTTTTTCCTTCGTGAGTTTTTTTTTCCTACGTGATTATTGATACTTAGTTGGTTGATTCCAAAAGAAACTGGCTAAACCACATCTAAGAAGAAAATGCCTGAAACTGATTTTCTTACCTTTTTTAACAACATTTTAAATAAAATTCTCCATTAGAATTTAGAAATAATAGTTCTTGGGGTTCCCCCTCCAATTCATACAGAGACCTTAAAATTAATGAAATTGTAAGACAGTTCTTTAAAACAATAAATTTTCAGCTTTCCACTTTCTATTATTTTCTAAATGAGTATTTCCTGTTGTCTTGTTTTTCACTGTATATGTAATTAATGTTAAGAGTAAATTCTTGCTTGGTAATGTTCAACTAGTGTAATAATATCCTATAGCAGAAACCCAAATTGAAGTTACTGTCAATAATGGGGGGGGGGAGAAAACAGCTCAAATATGTTTTAAATCTGCCCTATTTATCCAAGCAGCACCCTAACTCTAGAAGATTTCATTCTCTAGCAGCAAGGAAATTTTTCTCCCTTTTTCACATCTAGTAATAACTATAGCAGCCTTCATACAATTGAACTATTCCAGTAACTTCATCCAGCATATGACATCAACCACTTCTTTGGCAAAAGGTGGTGGCTCTGGGTAAAGGAGTCAAGTGAAAACAAACAGTAACAACTGATATATAATTCTGGGAGACAAAGTTGAGACTTGTTGATTAGAAATACAGATCTGATTCTTGTAGATCCATTCTCAATGCGAGGAAAAAAAAAAAAGACGACATTATTTTCAGATTGTCACATTAAGGATGCGAGTGTGACGTTTGCCTGCCAGAGCCCAAGGACAGTTTTGCAAAGTCAAAAAGCAGGTATAAAGGTTCTGCCTCAAAGCCCAGCTAAGGGCTCACATGGAGACAGTAGTTACCTGTTTCGGAGCCCGGTTCAGGACTTACACAGACACAGTTTAAAAGTCAAAACAGATAGGTTTGATTTATTACAGTGACAGATAAGGTTCAGAATTGCTATTGATTAACGCACTAACTGCAAGAAGGATAATGGAGTTCAAGTTTGTAATTCCTGGGTAGCATCCAATGCAGTCGGAGGCACAGGCCAGAGTAATAGCACCAATAGATAATAGTAATGTTAGGAAAAGGTGCACCATATATTGAAGGCATGAGTCTTCTCAGGAAGGTGTCCCTGTCTCGAGTGGAGAAAGAGGAGTACAGCCCCTTGACTGTCTCTGCTACACTTTTCAGTCTTCTCCCTCACCCCAAGATGTATTCCTGTTGTGGGTTTTATATCTTAATTCTGTCTGTCTCTGCTTTCCAGGTGATGTTTAGCATAATTTTGGTGGAGAGTTGAGTAAGATAGTCATGTATGTTTAGCATGTACTTCATTAAGCTCATTACCATATTTAAGAGTGTAAACTTTAATATTTATTTCGACATAAATTTGGCAAAAGTCTTTGCCTGGACACTCTAACCTTCAAAATTTCTGTACGAGCTGTTTGCTTCTGTTGTTTTAGTCAAAACAGGACCACCTTATCTCCACAAGACTCCCGCCCTCAGCTGTTTGGCATGCCACACACACCCCCCCCCCCCCAACAGCAAAAGAACACACGGTTGCAAACATCTTAATCTTGCACTAAATTAGCCTGTATTCCTGTCTCACAGCAAAGTAGCCTGTTATCTCACAGCAAGACATGCATTTTTTAGTAATTCAAATATAAACTGGAATCTTAATAAAATACTGAAGACAAATACATTTAAAATATATGTTTATATTCACATTGCATGATAAACTACCACTGATCAGGATTTTTTTTTAATTTTTTATTCTGGAAAGATGTAAATCTTACCTAATATACTTTTAAAGGCCTTAAAATAACATTCATTCATTACTGAACAAGTATCTATTTCTGTCCTTCTGAACAGCTACTAACCTAAATGAAATGCAGAAGCACAAATTGACTTAAAAGTGTAAACTATCTACCTATCTATAGTATCAGTTTGAATGCTGAGGAAAGATGATACCTAGTCTCTGAAAGGCAAGATGCTATTCTGAGGATGAATCACAGGACTGTCACAGTTGGAAAAGAGCTCTAAGATCACCACGTTCAACCGTCAACCCCCCCAAAAAACGACAAAAAAACCAACCCCACAAAACCCCGAAATCTCACCATCCCACTGGACCACATCCTAAAGTACCTCATCTACACGTTTTTTGAATATCTCCAGGGAGGTGACTCCACCACCTCCCTGGGCATCCAGTTCCAGCACCTTCCCTGGCACAACTTAAGCCCATTTGCTCTAGTCCTGTTATCTACTTGAGAGAAGAGGCCAACATCCACCTCACTAGAAACTCCTTTCACAGAGTTGTAGAGAGCGGTAAGGTCTCCCCTCAGCCTTCTTTTCTCGAAACTAAACTCCAATTCCCTCAGCTGCACCTCATAGGACTTGTTCTCCAGACCCTTCACCAGCCTGGCTGCCCTCCTCTGAACGCACTCTAGCAACTCAGTGTCTTTCCTGTGGTGAGGAGCCCAGGACTGAACACAGTACTCAAGGTGCGGCCTCACCAGTGCCCAGTACAGGGGCATGACCACTTCCCTTCTCCTGGTGGACACACTATTGGTCTTCTTGGTCACTCGGGCACACAGCTGGCTTGCATTCGGCCAGGTATCAACCAACAACAACTTCCACTCCGGTCACTTTACACCAGGCAGCTTTCCACCCACTCCTCCCCAGGCCTGTAGCATTGCCTGGGGTTGTTGTGATGGAAATGGAAGACCAGAAAAAGAGATCATACTTTCTGTCTGTATATGCCTTATTCCTAGTTCATTGGCATTATGGTGATGACAAGGTTCTTTGGCACTTGAAATGCTGAATTCTGCCGTTAATGTCACGTGCTTTGAAAGGGTGGGGTAGGGTGAAACCTGCATTTTTATGAAGGATTTGGGGAAAGAAATCTTTTTGATTGCATTTTTCTGCTGTGCTTGCATGACAAGATTCTGACACTTGACTGTAACCTTCAGAAAAACCTGCTATATAAAACTGCAACAACAATAATAAGCAGGAAAAGAGGCAGCAGGTACTTTGTTTTTTTCCACTCTGTACTCAACAAAAAGCTCTCTATCCTGTCACTCATGTTATGCACAAAAGAGTGGTGTTCATCAGCATTGACTCTTGATGGTATAGCAGGTGAAGCAGATCACCATGTCTTGGATAAAGCAGATGCTATTACCAGCCTTGGATCTCATCTTTTTTTGACAAACCTTTTTCTCAACTTTAAAGATGTATTTTTCTTGGATTTTTTTTTTCTTTTTTTTTTAATTAACAGGCAGTAAAATAGCTATTTAAACCCACTGATCATATATTCACTTGTTCACACTAACATGACAACAGAATTCTTTTTAAGGTATGCCTTGAGGATGACATTAAGTAAGTTGTCTCTGTTAGAGGTTTAATTGTCAACTAAGAGAGATTATGCACCAGAGCACCCAGAGGCTCTGTGTTCCTCTTCATTCTTCATTTCGGTTGAGTCCTGCTGCTGAAGTCAGAGATCGTAATTCTTTTGTATGAGTCAGTAAGAGTTGCATTATAATTTGAGGTTTTATGCTTAAAGTCATCCTTCACCTTTATTTAAAAATATAATCAAACCAAACCAAACAGCAAAGCACACACTCACTCCCACTTCCCCCAAGCCCCAAAACATATCTGCAAGCCTTAGAATTAAAGTTTAGGCAAGTAATTTCCACAAACCATTCCTACGTCTTAAGCTGACCACTAACAGGTCTCTGCTATTCAACAGCCATAGTGTATGAGGAAGGGTGTTAATGAAAACCCTGACTTATGAAGGGAGATAAGTGAAACTTCCATTCCATTTGACAACTCTTCATTACACCAGCAGTATTTCAGCAATGTTGGGTTGGAGTTTTTTTCTGGATGATAGGGCTTAAGCTAAAACCTAGATATGCAAAAAAAGGATACAGACCACAGAATAAAAGCAAGATGACTAATCAAACAATGTCTAGAGATCCCTCTGCATGGGTTAGGATCAAATTTTTTTCCTTTTTTTTTTTTTTTTGTTTTTGTATGTGAAACTTTCTTTTCACCAGGGAAGCAGAAGAAAAAATGGCTGTCACAAAAGAGGAATTGAAGAGTCAGTGCAGAGAATAAGATAAAAGGAAGCTATGTGTGTTGAGCAGGAAACAAAAAGCTCTAATACATGAATAGAACCTAGACAGAATTAGCCAACCTAATGGTCAAGTTCTATGTAAGAGAGAAAGTAGAAGTGAAATCAGAGAGCAAAAATGTTGCTTAGATGATCAAAAGATGTATTTTTATACAGGGAGTGATTAAAATGAGGAAACCAGTGAGGATTAGAATAGAGGTGATAATTAGAACAGGCTGTTCATTTTTCTATTAACTCACATACCAGAGCTGTCCTGATTTGCAAGTTTATGAATTTCTAGACTTTTAACCCAGATTCTTCAGAGCCAATTTGCTCGCGTTTCATCTAGAAGCCATTAGTAAACTCCACAGGTAGAAGTGCTTTGTGCCTGCTATAGGATATTGCTCTTACACGGTTGAAAAGGATCCAGCTTTTCATCATTTTTGGTTCATGGCATCACCGAGTTATATATATAACACAAAGGTGCATTTATCTAAACAATGAAAGGCTAATTCCTGCTGACAATGAAATTAGTATTCATTTATTGTAGCTGAAGAAACTGTAACAGGTATCCCTGGTGAAAACAAATACAGAATTCTTTAAAGAAACTGTTTTCACTCCTTGTCATATCATAAAATCACATGGCTCTGTATAATACTTTCACGGGGGATTTAGGGGTGGTGGACCAGTTAATCTAGATTAAGAGCTGTGGAAAGAACGACACATTTTCATGTTGATGAACTACGTGTTAGATAAATTGGATAAATAATTTTAGGGGGAAAAAAAGAGAAAGACAATGAAGTAGATTTAAATATTTCACTATTAATCCTGTAAAGATATTGTCATGTATTTCAACATTCATCCTTTTCTAAAACTACTAAAAATGTCAAGTGACTGACTGGAGTTTCAATCAGTCTTCAATCAATCATTGCACTAAAAAAATATAAATTGCAGGAGAAGTAAAAAAAAAAAAAAGTAAACAAATCAACAAATAAAACACAATCAGTAATCAGTATTTATTTTTCATTTTGGCTCTTCTAGTTACCAATCAAATCAATATTTAATATAGTCCTGAATAGGTGGACTGTTAAGGAGGTTAGGAAGGGATGTCATGTTGCACTCTCCAGGTTCCCCTGTCCATGCTAGAAAGAAAGCTGGAAGTATTCCCTCACCAGTGCCAGGGAGGTCACGCCAGGCCCTCCCTAATGACAGGAACGAGTCAGACAAAACTAGAAAACATGTCCAAATTATGCTGGTCAAGCACAGAACTACTTTACAAGTACCCCTAAACAACACTGATTACATCATACGCTTCACTTTATGATTCCTTTTCTCCCACCTTCCCCTCCCAGTTTCTTCTCAAGTTACGACCTCTTGCCTCTTCTCAAACAAAAAACCTGTTCCGGCTTTTTCCTAAGCCATTGATCTCAGTCTGCTGTCACGATACTCTTCTTTTGGTATTTACGATAGTATAACCATGGTAATTCCTCTTCAGTCAGAGATCCACAAAATCACTATTCTATTTTTTTTTATTCTACAAGGTATTTTTCACACCATTGTCTTGTTAGTGTAGTTATAACTCAGGGTTAATTATTTGCTTACACTTTCTCTTTGATGTAAGGAATGTTCAGCAGTTTCCCATGTTGCTGTCTTATTAATATAACTATATGTCAGAGTAAGTCATTTGTCTACAAAGCTCAGCAACATCGGCTTCTATTTCCAAACACATACCTCCTTGAATAGAAAAGGCTAAGGTGTGGCCTTCAGTACAAAGGTGTGGGATTCATTACAATTAATTTTGGTAATTAAAAGGTGAGCACAAGCTTGATCAGTTGATCTCCTACAATGAATGGGAAATGGCCTCAAGTTGTACCAGGGGAGGTTTAGCTTGGTCATTAAGAAGAATTTTTTCACCAAAAGGTTTGTCAAGCATTGGAACAGTCTGCCAAGGGAAGTGGTTGAATCACATCCTTGGCTGTGTTTAAAAGTTGTATAGATATGGTGCTTAGGGACATGGTTTAGCAGTGGACATGTAGAGTACAATTAATGGTTGAACCCAATGATAATGAAAATCTTTTCCAACTTAGATGATTCTTTGATTCTATTCTATGAACATCCTTCTCTCTAAATTGGAGAGCTATGGATTTGATGGGTGAACTGTTTGGTGGATAACAAATTGATTGGATGGTCACATCCAGAGGGCAGTGGTCAACAGCTCGATGTCCAGATAGAGATCAGGGACAAATGTCCCTCAGGGGTCTGTACTGGGATCAATGCTCTTTACTATCTTCATCAATGACACAGACAGTGGGATCTAGAGCACCCCCAGGAAGTTTGCAGATGACACTGAGCTGAGGGGTGCATCTGACATGCCAGAGGGACTGAATGCCACTAGGGAGACCTGGACAGGCTTAAGAAGTGGGCCCTTGTGCACCTTATAAGGATCAACAAGTAAAGGGCAAGGTCCTGCACCTGGGTCGGGACAATCCTCAGTATCAATACAGGGTGGGAGATGAAGGGATTGGGCGGAGCCCTGAAGAGAAGGCCTTGGGGGTACTGGTGGATGAGAAACTGGATATGAGCCAACAATGTGTGCTCACAGCCCAGAAGGCCACCTGTATCCTGGGCTGCACCAACAGAAGCATGGCCAGCAGGTATTGGGAGGTGATTCTGCCACTGTACTGTACTCTTGTAAGAACTCACCTAGAGTATCGTGGTCAGTTCTAGAGCCCTCAGCACAAGAAGGACATGAGCCTGTCAGAGTGTGCCCAGAGGAAGACCACCACAGTGGTTTAAGGGCCAGAACACCTCTCCTCTGAAGAAAGGCTGAGAGAGTTGGGGATGTTCAGTCTTGAGAAGAGAAGGCTTTAGAGAGAACTTACTGCAGCCTGTCGGTATTTAAAGGGGACCTATAAGAAAGATGACAGTCTTTTCAGTAGGGCCTGTTGCAACAGAGTAAAGGGTAATGGTTTTAAACTTAATGAGGGTAGATTTAGATGAGATATAGATAGACTAGATAAGGAAGATATCTTCACCCCTGACGAGGGTGGTGAAACACTGAAACAGATTGTTGCCCACAGAGATGGTAGATGTCCCATCCCTGGAAACATTCCAAATCAGGTTAGACAGGACTTTGAGTAACCTGACCTAGTTAAAGATGTCCTTGCTTATTGCAGCAGTGTTGGACTAGATGACCTTTAAAGGTCCCTTCCAACCCAAAACATTCTATGATTGTATGATTCTATAATTCTGTGATTCTATGAATTAACAAAAGGGTAGGAGGAAGGGAAAAGAACTTGTAATAAGCACATACTCATCCAAATCTTCTAAATTCACTGTCATTTCATGTATTTTTCAATGTAATGCAATAACACTGAAAAAGACATTTTCTACACACTGAAACTCCACAGTACCGCATATAGAACACGAACACAGTGCCTCTCATGGCTTTATAAATTTACGTGGCAACCTACTGTGCAAGAGTGAAAAGGTAGTTTTTAATTAAAATCTAGGTTTGTTCCAGTATGTACCTAATAGGCCTATCACAAAACTGGAAGGAAGTGTAATTAAAAAATGTAAAGAAAAGGATGCTCAGTGTTTGAACTGCTTCTGGGAAAACCTTTTCAAGCTCTTTAGCCTTAGAAAATTGTCCTCTTTGCAGTGAAAAAAAAAAATAAATAAAATAAATAACAGATTCATTTTTAATGATTCTGGAAACATTTTGATTTTTCTTCCCAAATATTTTAAGATAAGTATGAAATCTAATCGACAGCTATAGAGAGGCAGTGCCTCTTAGATTCCAAGTACTAGACTTCCTGTTTGCCTGCACTGGAAGACAAAAGTTATTCACTCTGCTTGCCTTCTTTTAAAAGACGAGCCACAGAAAACAACTTTTCTTTTGCTTTTATCACAGCGAGCTGCCAGACTCCAGTCACTACAGGAGCTATGCTATCCGCCTGCTTAATTCAGGAATCATGCTGGTTACTGCATCCCAGGTCTAAGAACTGATAAACAGTTCAGACCGTACATTATCTTCAGAGGACAAAACCTTTTGCCCTTTGTGCCCCTAGAGAAGCATGCTGCCATAACTACATTAGACAGGGTGCATGGGACTTCACTTTATCTAGCTTTAACTGTCTAAAATCAGGTGACTAATCTGTATCATCGTCTAGTATCCCTCTAGGCACTTGAAGAAGGTGATTCACCCTATCCAACAATACATGTTCAAGATAGCAAGGATGAATTGTCAGTTGGAGTGCCTTTCTCTCTCCACTGATAGCCATGGAAGCCTGAGTTCCCCAAAACAGATACCTAATTTTAGATGGAGGTAATAAAGCAAGATAAATCCACTCCCACAGCAGAAAATGTGAATATAGACCTATGTAAATAAATAATATTTTATGAAGTTCCTGGAGTCAAGATTTCAAACTAACCAATTTATTACATATTCTTTTTTTTTTTCTGTTTGTTTTTTTAACATGTCTTTGGTAATATCCACAAGTCACATTGGTCAGTGCAGCCATTTACAAACAGCTGGTGTCACTGGGCTGGTAAATCTATGGATTCTAGCATTAGGTCAAGGACTCTCTTGAAACCAAAAAAGCCAAAGCTTACAAAAATATTAAAGCAGAAACTTAAAATAAAACTATCAAACCCACCTGCTTTAGAAATATGACTTTTAAATGTGAATAACTGGAACATAATTGTACCACCAAGACTAATCTCCTGTTTGCATACTTGATTATTTCAATTATACTAGATACCCATTCAATTAGTAAATAAGTTATCTCAGTAGGAAGCTGTACCAACAAAACAAACTGTGCAAGTAGTGGAATTAAAACTCCTGGAGACTTTGAAGCCTTTGGCCTAAATTCTGGAAGTCAACAAGGTGACCCTGTAGAATATTAGTTAGTTACTTACTAAGTTACTAAGTTAGCAGGTAACTAAGAATATGTAAAAAAAATAAATTAAGCCCCCCCCCCTCAAACTATTAGCCTGTGGAAGGCAAGCAGAATATAAGAACAGCACTAGGTTGAATCAGAACATGTCAAGCGAGTATATTGCCAGAATATTAACTGATTAATAGTGATGTAAAAACTTTAAAGAGTGACTGAAAGAAATACCTTTCTGACAGAGTTGAAGACTAATCCTTCTATGGAAGAAAATCTTAGGGCGATTTCTCTTTCTCAGGGTACAAAAGCCAAATATATCATCTGAATCCTTCAATTCAGCAGTGTATTTCTGACATTCTGAGCTAACAAATTGACTTCATGTCTAGATGACTGTCTTTCAGAATGGTCAAAAATATTAGTTCAAATTTCATTTAATAGATTGCCAGACAAATACCTTTACAGACGACAGGGTTTCCATAATAGATAATTTTAGAACGTTGGTCACTCAATTCACAGTATATTAATTCCCTACAGTTTCAGAGAAAAAGTATGTACAGTGGTATTTTTGATGTCTTTTAGCCTCTCTGATTTTCTATTAAGCTTTCAGTATTCGTAGCTTCCCATGTGTCTTGTCCTTAGATTGGCTATGCCCTAACTCAAAACTAACTGTAAATTTATTAAAAATATTATTAAAATGATATTTGTTTAGTTTTCTTGATACAAAACAAATAATTGAATGTGACAAATAATTGTTATTTTCTTTTCTAACTACCGGATGGCATACAAATACTGTAGTAACTGATGTGATTAAATAATTTAGCCAAAACAGCATATCTATCTAGTTCTGGTCAATTACAATGCTTAGTTTTTTTTATTAGATAATAACAACTATTTCCGATGTTACCTTATTCATAAACAAAACATCTACATTTTCTGAACATTTCAGCAGTATTTGCACATATGTACAGTGATGTTGCACATCTTAGAACTCCTGAAAGTGCGGGACGATCACAGAATCATAAAATCATTTAGATTGGAAAAGACTTTTAATATCATCAAATCCAACCCTTAAACAGATGACAAAAATGTGGAAAAGAAGTCAACAGTTAACTAGCAATTTATTGGTGTAAGGTATGGTCTCCAGTATAACTTTAACTTAGGCTGAGCTCACTTTTGCCCCAAAATTCATGATTTTGGAACCAGTTCTGAAGAGTTAGAAAAGCTCCCAGAAAACAGAAAGCAGAATCGGGCTAGGACTACAAAAATCTTCTGGGATACACTGCCTCTGGTCACTCTTATCATCCTGTTTTTCAGGTAAGTGCATTCAGCAGTGCCCACATACCCTGCAGCCTGCTGCCAGTGGAAAGTAGGCACACAGTGAGGTCTTTTTTTCTGACATGAGCTGTCATGCAGCAAAATGTATACTGGATATCATGCGGGTGTAAAACACTGCAATTAAACATAGCTACTGGGACTTAAATGTAAAAAATGCAAATGTGCCTTAGTAGAGACTCTTATCGGTCTGAAACCCTTCTGAACTGGGATTGAAAACATATCACCTTGTAACTAACCTGGATTCTCTAAGCTCTCCAAAATAAGTGTTGAATCCTTCAGGGCTCATACCTCATGCTCCATTTGTAACATAAGGAAATGTGTTCTGTTCTAGAATCTGAAAAAATGGGAACTGTTGGCTAAAAAATCTGTCATGGGTCCAAAGGCATCCAGGGTATCTAGCAGCTATACTTTGTCAAACAGCATCACGAATTTATCTATTGTGAGCCATAAGCAAAAAATGGCTGTGGAGCTGCTGGTGGCTCAGTAAACCCAAGCTCACCAATTACAGGCTTTATATAAACGTAGCTGTAAACCACATATGATACTGAAAACCATGGAGAGGTTTGGGGAGAGAAGAAATAGCTGTGGGCAGCAGACAAATTACAGTGCAAGGACAAGATTATGTAACTCTGTAAAACTGGAGAAAAAGGTTTCCTCTAAAGTCATCTGGACTTCTGTTTACATCCATAGTTTCAATGATCGATTCTAGGTGCTTTAGTGCTTTATTAGATATTTAGAGATATTTTTGATATAACATCTGTTTACCTTAAGAAGCTAGAGCTAGAACAGAAGTTCTGTGTCATTACTAGTATCTGTTTCTACAGATATTTAATCTAATATATGCAAATACCACACTCCCATCACTTTTCTTTTATTTATGTAGTTGAAACAGTTTTTATTTGAAGGTCTAAAAACTTCTCAACAATGAGTTTTAAGTAGTTTAATCAATATTAGCTGCTCTTGCATATTCCTCTCATTTCATGTTGATTTTTAGTTGAACTTGTAATTACTAAAGCAATAGCCGTATCTAAAAGGGGAAGACAGTGTTCCCAAAAGGAAATTATTTATATCTTTGTATCTTGCTATATTTAAATGGAGAAATTTGTGTTGTTTTTATAACTATGCAAATGCAGTATATATATGTATATATGCAGTATGTAATAATAAGCAAGTAAGGACAAGCCCTCTCTTCTAATTTGCCGAAGCAAATTGTAATTCCAGGCTTTAGATGTTGAGAAGATTCCTGGAAATGTCAGAGTTAAACTTTCCAGAATGCTTTTTAATTTTATTCTTACATCTGTGGACAAAGAATGCCACATCCATATACTCCACTGTTAGTGGAAAAAAACATAAGTTTTACAAATGAAACTGAAAGATAAGAACTGTCAAAACAACAGTGTTCAAGGTATTCTATGCTGTTATAGTGTAGCCCTGGTAGGCAGCTCAGCCCCACCCTGCTGCTTGCTCACCTCCGCCACTGTATGATGGGGGAAAGAATCAAAGGGTAGAAGTGAGTAAACTCATGGGTTGAGACAAAGACCATTATTATATTATACTAATAGGTAATGCAAAAGCTGTGTGCACAAGCAAAGCAAAATGAGGACTTGACAAAACAACAGCATGACAGGATAGGAGTTGAAAGTGACCTCTGGAGATCATCTAGTCCAATCCCCCTGCTAAAGCAGGTTTGACTGGATCAGGTTGCATAGGAACATGTCTAGGCAGGTTCTGAAAGTCTCTAGAGAAGGAACCTCCACAACTTCTCCAGGCAGCCTGTTCCAGTACTCTGTCAGCCTCAAAGTAAAGAAGGTTCCACCTTATGTTTAAATAGAACTTCCTGTGTTCTAGTTTGTGCCCATTGCCCCTTGTCCTATCACAGGGCACCACTGAAAAGAGACTGGCCCCATCCTCTTGACCCTCATCCATTAGATATTTATAAGCATTGGCAAGATACCCTCTCAGTCTTCTCTACTCCAGGTTAAGTTTCATTCATTGCCACTTCTCTGATAGTACAGGACAAAATAAGTCCTTAAATCTGATGCATCCTTAGGTGCTAAAACGTGGCTTCTGTGGTTTTTTAAGTGTACATTGCTTTGTCCTCTGCAGAATGAAATCTCAACTTTACATTTCATCCTTAAGAGACTTTTTTTTTTTTTCTGAGTAACCATATTCAGATACATTGTTGGCTTCTAAATTTGCTGCAACATCTTGCAGAAGTGATGGATTATCATTATCAGCATTATGCTGATTGAAAACATCTGCTTATGTCACCAAACAAGCAAAAACATTTCCAGTGTATAAAATCTGAGTAAGAGATCCTATTGTAGGAAACAAACATCCTATTGTAGGAAGGACTATAGATGAACAACTTTAACATTTCAGCAAAATCGACCACCTTCCTGTTTTCAAGTTCTTTAAGGAAGTCTGGCTGTTTCTCAAAGAATTCTCAACATATGCAAAATATTGAGTTTTGAATACATTCCATATTAAGTATTCATCTGAAAAAGGAAGGTTCTATGTTGAATAAATGCACATTAGCATATTGCCTGAAGTATTAGTGTGCTGCATTTATCAATGACATGTCAACAGTGCATTACTCTGTATTGTAAAGATGTGTGAAACTCAATATAAATTAATTTATGAATCTTACTCAAATAAGGAAAGTATAATAGGAGAGAAATCATTATAATTGAACACTTTTTCTGTAAAAGAATTTGTATTTGCTCATGTAAAATCTGTGCATGACAGACAGGTTACCACAACAGACAGAAAAAATGGCTGTCTTCTTGAAATTTTCACATCAATGAATCCTTGACAAAAGTTCCTAACTTCATAGGAGAACATGAAGAATTCATAACACAGCAGCATTTTGAAATTTTCAGATCAGAAAGAAGATCTATTGAAAGCACATTCATGCTTTAAATTACTGTTGTAGTCATTTCTACAGCTCTTGGTTGCTGTGTCCCACCATGGTTGTTGATCACAGAATAAATTGAGCACCGAGACTGAAGACTGTATTTTTCTGCCATATAGGAATAAAGCCTTTATGGTCGATGTTTACTGTTATCACATGATAAAAAGAGAATTGACTGTAAAGTCTGGGGAAAGACAAAGTATACAATGCCAGTATTTAAAAATCCTTGGCAGTAAGAGAATCAGTAGAGTGTAAATTTTGGCAGTGAGAGGATCAATAAAGAGTAAATACAACGTCACCTTTTGAAGTTAACAGACCCATTAAGGATATGCTACTGAAACTAAATTTAAAAAAAAAAAAAAAAACAAAAAAACCCAAAACAACTAACAAAACATAGCACTTTTAGAAGGTAGAAAATATTTTTTGTTAGGCTTCTGAGGAAATAATTTTTTTTGCTTTCTGCTAATGAATTATTTTATGTATGTCTGAATAGGGCTATGAAGAAAATAGTTTGGAGCTGACAAAGTCATCTTTTCCCTGCCAGCTGAGACATATACCAGTTTTTAGCTTACTCATCAGCCTAGACAAGTCTCTCCCCAAACATTCAGAATTAACCAATAATGAATGATACCTTTCTTGTCCACAGCACCAAATATGTGTGACTCCATACATATCCAAGGCCATTATAGATTATTCATCTTTCATTTTAAAGAATATATCTGGAATGCTGCACTGCCAGCTCTGAAGTCTGATAAAATGAGACTCCCCGACCAGCACTTGCGACGGCATTTTAATCCAGCTCTATATTGTATGTGGACAAAATCCAGGCAGACATTAGGAACTGAAGAATCATACTGAGAGACTAATGGCAGAAAGCTCACAAGTGCAAAGCTAGCTTTGCTGTAAAGACTGAGACTATTCATTTGGCTGTTTCCAATCACTGATCACGTTAATTAGGAGAATGAGGCATGAAACAGCAATAGGCTAAAGATCTTGCCAATGCACTTTATCCTTATACATGGGTATATGTGAGGCTGGCTAGAAGCTTTTTCAGGATTGGTATCAGGCCATTCTGCTCTACTTCCTGCTGGCTGAAAAGGAAGTCCTGGGTTGGGAAGACAAGAGAGACATGCACTTTTTCTACTGCTCTCTAGCATTTTTCATCTCAGTTTCTAAAGAGTATCTTAAGTTATATTTGATTAAATACACAATCTTGAACTCACCTACCCTCTGAGAACTGTCTCACCACCAGACTATGAAGTGACTTGAGTTGTGGTCTTTGTGCAGTTGATAACGCACTGGATGGACAACAATAATACGGCAACAAAGGAAAGAATAACCCACAGGAAAGAATTCTGGTCCGTCGTTCTTCTGCAGTTGCAGACATCTCTTCAGATTGTCATGACAAGGTGGGCCCTAACCTGCAACTCTTTTGTAGGCAGCTGTTCATAGGACTCCAGAGTCTGCCCCATGGACTTTAAAGTGTCCTAGTCACTCAGTTTCTAAATTTCACTTTTGAAAGACAAGTGTTGTCTAAAATTTAGGTTTTGCAATACTGCCTTTTAATGCTCTGTTTAAATTTATCATGAAGTACTCTGATCCTCAGTACAGGCAAGGATAGCAGCCTGGTTCTCATGTCTGCTGCTGTGCTGCAACATAAATAAATATAGAAAGGCATAGGGAAAGCTCCTAAACCTACTATCACTTTTCCCTACTTTAATTAAACCACACAGGAACACTTTACTTTGATGTTTAGGTGTCAGGTAACTCATGAAAGTATTTTGGTGTGGTCATTTAACGGTTGTCTGATATAGTCTGTGAAAAGTGGCAGTGAAAGAAACCGGATCAAACCAACAACATATAGTTGTCTCTCAGTTCCCTAGAGTAGGCTCTAGTCTTTTAGACCAGAAGTTCTCAAGTAGGAAGTATTTCCTTGCTGAAAAGTCAAGCTAGCAGAAAAACAGGACACCAGAAGGACCTTTTACTTCATCTATTACTACCATTCTGAACTATAATGAAGCATTTCGGTGCCAAAAAGAAGTCTGAAATGAAAAGACACTCTGATATATTTTTTAAGATTTAAAATGCTCACAACTGATCACTCTTTATAAGACAGTGAAGCCTGTCATAAATGTAAAGGTATACTTTCAAAGCATTGTCTGGAGCTTTGACTTTGATTCCGTGGCTTTAGTGACAAATGTGAGCAAAAGTCCATTTAAAGAAACCCCTCTGGGTTCAATACAAAAAAACCTGATTATGGTTTCCATACTATTGCCAGACCATAGAATTCACATTTTTAAGGGCTAGTGAATTCTGGCACTTGCTGTCAGTATTGTGATGTAGCAGCTGCTTTATGTTGATGAGACTGTGAGTCATGAGAATTAAGATCTATTCTTAACTGCTAATGTAGAGCATCTCATTGAAAACACAATGAAATGTTAATTCCTTGAATTTGGAGTCAGGTCTTTACAAAAAGATATTTGGCTACTTTCAGCGCCACAGTGCTCAACAGTAAAATGGGGAAATTGAGGGAGTTACTTATAAAGTTCTTTGAGTCACAGTGTTCAGAAGTGCTATATATTTAATTTATACTATTATCTCCATTTAAAAATAGTAGTATCCAGTATTAGTATTTTTTGAGGTAGGAAGAAAAGGGATGGCCTTTCTTTGGAACCAGAAAATTATTTTACGTATATCAGAAAACTATTTAGAAGGAAAATTGAAGGAATTTGAGAATATTTCATACTTGAAGAATATTTGCCAATGCATTGCTAGATAGAGCTGCTACAAGTATTACCCAGGCAATCAAACTTTTCAAAATAATCATTTTTCATGTGGGCAATAGCATATTCCTTTACCACCTGATTTTTAACCGAAGACATGCCAGAAGCAAAGTGATTTCAGAGTCTAGGCCACTCATCACAGCTTTGCTTGGAGGCCTGTACTACATCAGTCTTGTACCAAACTAGAGTCTTAAACAGTAGAATCAGGTAAAGTCAGGAATGCAGATAGACTTTCTACCAAAATATGTATTCACAGAATTCATAGCACCTGAATCATAGTATCTGGGAGAATTCATGTGCAAAGTATATCTATATCATCGTTATCTTCCTAGGAAACAACATGATAGTGCTTCAGAATATGTTCTATTGGAAAAGTATATCCTTGAGTGTGGTAAATATTCTGGTGACAGAAGAGAAAAACATGAAAATTACACACACAGCAGATTACAAACACTGCAAAAATATATTTATGAATTCTTGAATTGAGAAATAGCATAGAAACTACAACCACAAGAACTTATCAATCCAGCAGTTGTTTTATCAATAACTTAGTAGTTTTAAATTGGGAAAGGCATTAACATATCTTAAAGGAATTTAGCAGTTTACTGTAGCATTATTTCATTGAAATATTTCCAAAAGCTAGAAACAAAAAGTCTAAATTTAAGCTCTTTATTTTTAATCTTTTTTATTTACATTTTTAAAATGTTAATTTAATTTTTTTTTTAATTATTTTATTGTATTTTATTTTGGCAATGTGTTTTTGTACTGAAGTTGAAATTTTCCTTTCCTGCTCATAGGTAAAATCATGGACACTTCAGGACACAGAGACTGAAGCTTCACTCCAGAACTTTGCTGCTTTAGTTTTAGTTAGTAGAATTGAATCATTACTATCACCTACCCTTTCCCAACAAAAAAGCACACCCAGTAGCTTCTGAATGCTTCAAAATGTTTAATATTGTTGATCAAGTAGATTACTGGAGTTAATAGATTTTTTCCTATTGACTTCATATGAAAATAGAGAATCATAGAATGGTTTGGGTTGGAAGGGACCTCTAAAGGTCATCTAGTCCAAACCCTCTACAGTAAACAGGGACATCCTCAACTAGATCAGGTTGCTCAGAGCCGTGTCGGGCCTGACCTTGAATATCTCCAGGGATGGAGCCTCAACTACCTCCCTGGGCAATCTATTCCATTGTTCTACTTTTTGTCTTTTCAGAGAACAGATAGATACACAAAAGATCTTTGGTATTTTTCAGAAGTTCTAGTGAAATAAGATTTCAAATATTTCAAAGTTCTCACTCAAGTGATCATCAGAGTAAATAAAGAGAATAAATTCTGTAGTTATTTACATTTCTACTGCTGAGAATATATAATTACCAATTAGCCAGTATTCAGTTAGTCCATGCAACTGCACTGGCACTGTTAAAGATACTCGACTGCAAGATTAAAGGTAGATCTGGAAGTACAACTGAGTTTGATAAAATAGTAGAAAAGAAGTGTCCTGAGAAAATCGCTTTAGCCAGCTCCTCACCCACTGTGCACACTCCTGTAGTATCTTTGTAAGACCTCTCTCTTCTCTTGTAGTCTGTGTAGGAAATCTGAGTGCCTAACTTGGAACAGTAAGACTTTCATGCTCACTACAAAACTACACCACATTTGGATATATCTGAGATGATGAATCTGGAAGTGCTCCTCAAGACCTAAATTCAGCTATGCAGTTCTGGCCTTGTCCTCATTCCATACCAAGCAAAATCAACTGTCCCTCAGGGTTTTTGCTCTCGTTCTACCTCCTGCACAATGGGCACATGGACCAGAAATAAGCGCGGATGTTCTCTCACCAGGTCCTCAATTTGATTGTGATGTGAAGCAGACCTGTAACTTCATGTAGACTGGATCCCTTAAAGCTTGATCCTCTACCCCCAAGGCCAGTAGATAAATTTTCCTTGCCTTCATTACCACAGAATGAGGAACCCACTGAGTACTGTACAGTAGATACGGAGGTCTCCGTCTTTGCAACTGGAAATACTGTCAAATTGACTTCTTAGTATATCTCACAGTAAAAAGTATGAGTGTTCCTTTGATATGTACGGTTTTCTGCCTAGCGAGTAAATGCATATTTTATTACACACTATGATATTCTGTAGCAGCACAAGCATGGAACCACTGCATGCATAATGCACAAAGTTCATCTAAAGATTTATCCGTAACTAAGGTGAACAAATGAGGCTTTAATAAAGATTATGAAGTGCCTTCTGTGAAACAATTCACCAACCATCATCAGCCAGAATACCTACACATTTTATCCCCACTGTACTTTACTGCAATGTCTGTGTGACAGAGGGAGTTAAAACAGACCTAACTTAGAAAGCTTGCATAATATCTTGTGCAACACTGTTTTAAACCCAGAGGAAGTAATGTTTCTATTACTGCTAATCAAAACAATCTTACTCCTATGCAATTATAACATCCTGACCTTTTTAAATTGTATATTAAGTATTTGAAAGCGTGTAGTGCTAGTGACTCTTTAGGGGTATTTTTGCCATTAGACTCATGCAATCACTTGAATACAAATCGACTATCAGAAACAACTCTAGGAAAATCAATCTAATATTTTTCCCTCAATTGTTTTGCAAAGTAAGCTCTTCTTACATTATAATTTTTTTTTAATTAGAATTTAGAAATGTATGCTGCTATTTAGAGTTCATATGACTGTGCACATACATACATATGTAGATGTGTATATGTGTGTTCATATATCATAAAATCATAGAATGGTGTGGGTTGGAAGTGGCCTTTAAAGATCACCTAGTCCAACACTCCTGCAATGAGCAGTGACATCTTAAACTAGATAATGTTGCTCAGAGCCCCATTTAACCTGACCTGGAATGTTTCCAGGGATGGTGTGGAGTCATTCATACTTGACAGAAGATGGCCACCTGGGCAAGCCTAGCTATAACCCCTTTCATGAACAAGAGGCCTGACGGGGTGCCTTTAAGAACAGCTACGTGACTGTAGGAGAGGAAGCTGGCACCTGAGCAAGCAGCTGGAGCCAAAAGACGACCTCAAGGCTAGATACAGAAGAGGATGAGAGCACTGCATGATCGAGGAGAACTAGCTAATCAAATGTTAGGTAGAAGCGCGTGAACACCTACTATCTGCCAATGATATTGGACACAATAGCGCGTGGCTTGGCTTGCACAGTATATAAGCATGGCTTTTGGCATAATAAAGGGTCATCTACTTTGATCATATTGGTCTGTGTAGCGTCCGTTTCGCAACTCCCGCAGGATAGGACATCTACCACCTCTCTGGGCAACAATCTTTTCCAGTGTTTCACCACCCTCTTTGTGAAAGATACCTTCCTTATATCTAGACTATCTATATGTCATCTAAATCTACACTCTTTGAGTTTAAAACCACTACCGCTTGCCCGGTTGCAACAGGCCCTACTGAAAAGACTGTCCTCATCTTTCTCATAGATCCCCTTTAAATACCAAAAGGCAGCAATAAGGTCTCCCTAGAGCCTTCTCTTCTCAAGGCTGAACAGCCTCAACTCTTAGTCTGTCACTAAACAGAATCTTCAAAATAGTTCCAAGATTTACAGTCTACTATGTCTATTTGTAAACAATTGCATACAGGATATTTGAGAGGAAAGACTGTACTTTCTTATATATTTAGGCACATAAAGGTGAGAAGAGACGATGCAGGGTACATGCCTTTGTCAGTGCACTTCCCAACCTAGCATAGTAGTCCACAGTTAGCAGCAGTTTAAAGGAATTTATTTACCTGCCAGACAGAACTCCTACTCTGTTTACTGTTACCTACAGCTGAGGTGCACACCAGTTATTTGGATTGATGGTACCATCTCTACCACAGCCGGACTAAAGATGCTACATTAGTCTCTAGAATTGAGCTTAGTTGAGATTCCTAAAATAGTCAAACATAACTGGAACGAATGCTCTCTTCTCTACCCCTTTTTTGGTGGCATTTATAGAAGCACCTAAGATAGCCCAAGGTAGTTTTAAAAGAAATTAAAATTCCCAAATTACCATGGCTGTTTTGAAAAATATTTTTGACAGCATCTGGATTTTTTTGTGCCTGAACACTTTTTAAAATCTGTCTTCAGGAGGCTTCTCAAGAACACTAAGGTGAGAAATCAGACTGAAACACAGAAATTCTTCTGTTTCATTACGGTACTTGAAACATTTATATCCCTTCAACCTTGTATTTATTTCAGATGGAGAGATTTATGGTAGAATAAAGTCAGCAGATAAAGTATATATGGATTCTAAATACATTTGTGAAGGGGTGGGCATGGAAAAGTGTCTTTAATATGTTAACTTTTAAACAAACTTTTTTTAAAATGCAGTATTGAAACAAAATAAATATTCTGAGTTTAAATTCATCCAAGATTTCCAGATTTAATTTTTTTTTTAATGGACCAAATACAGGTAAAAAAATTAAAGTAATTTTCACAGCTGGGAAGGTTCTTATGTTTGGCATAAGCTACATATAAAGATCAATTTAAAAAATATGACTGATGGTGATCATATCATTCAATGCTGCTGATTTATTCTTACGTGCAAGTAATAGATCTGTTCAATATGAGAGCCAAATCACATTGATCTAACATTTTTTTAAATTCTTGTTCTGGGTACTCACAGTCCATATTATGCTGATGAGAATTTTTGGCCAATTTTCTATATGTGAAAACTCTGTAGTTGATATAATAACTCAAGGTGTGATTTAAAAACTATTTGTGCTTTTGAGCTAGAAAGTGACCAAAATGACATTTAAGTAATATATATTCATGATCTGAGAGAGAGGCAGAAGAAATAAATATAGTAGACATAAAAAGAGAATATTGTTTAAAACCCTGGAAAATTGGATGCTAGGCTTTCAGTAATATACTTTGTGACCTGGGATGGTCCTTTTTCTTTGCCATGGGGTCTCCTCCTCTAGTAAAGTAAACAAATACTAACTAGGGCTGGCAGATCTCCTTCAAGGGAACACTTCTTAAGATTCTCTGTATTTTGCCCTCTATGTACGTTTGTTACGCTTTTAAGTTCTTTTTGGTCTTAGAGTGTGCTTATAGCACTGTGTCTTTCATCTTCTGGCTCACGTATTGTTTTTCTTTCTGTCTGGGTAAGCAGGACTTTCGTTACCGGAGTTGTAGCCCTGTGTTTTATATTTGCACCTCAGTCTGAAGTATAGTGAAAAAGAGCATTCAGACTTAGTCACAATTATAAAAGCTGATCGCTTTCTAATTAAGGTAGTGGCCACATCAACCAACCGAAAAAAAAAAAACAAAACACAAAAAAAAACCAAAACCCCACACACGTCTATGGGGGAAAGAAAAAAAAAAAAAAAAGTGTATGTTTTAGGAGACTGAAACTCATTAGCATTTACTTGTGTTCCTGGATTGCATCTTCCAGATTACTTTAATCAGAAATAAACTGCTTTGCACCCTCCAAGATGGCTTGGCAGCATGACCCAAATTGCAGTACACAGGGACAATTAGAGAGTTCACTTCAGAAGTGTGCAACTGATCCAAACATAATTGCCAATAAATATACAACTGCAGAGACAGCTAGAGTACTATGAAATATGTTGATTTTCTGCTTTTCTTTCACACATCTTCTAAAGTTCACTTATGTCTTTTGAAGATAATCTTACAGTTAAGAAATTTCAGGGAAATCAAGTCATTTTTACAACTACACATCTCAAGATTTCCAAGGAGTTTTCTCCACAAACTTTGAAGGACAGTCCTTGTACTGTGACTCAACGTTGTTTCTTTTTTCTTCTTTTTCCCCTACTGTTTGGTCTTTTGCTATAAACATGGAGAAAGTTAGCTTTACTTTAACATCTCATTCATTCCATTAAAAAGGTAGTCACTCAAGCCCAAAAGTTCTCCGCTTGTTCCTCATATGGAGCACACCAGGCACACTCTTTACAACATACAGCTAAATCTATGTACCTGATAGTTTACAGAAGAGAGAAATGTAGTAGACTTAAGGAAAACTGATGGGCTGTAGAAACACAGATTTTCCCAACTCTTCTACCTAAAAGAGTAGTGACTTTTATCTTACTTCAAATACATCTGAATTCTGCTGCTGTAGCAAGAAGATGTTAATCACTTTGTCAAGTCTGTAAACAAAAAAAAGAGCAAGCAAGAGATGGAAAAAGGAATTAGTAGATAAAAATAAAGAAAAACAAAAACAAAGAGTTGTGTGTGTCCTCAGTTGGAAGCTTGGCCATATAGTGATACGTGGGTACGGTAGAAGTCAGAAAGTGTCAGGAAATACAGTTCTAGCATGAAGGAAGAGTTGGAGAATAAGAAGATAACATTAGGAAAGACAAACAGATGCTGCTAAGGTAACAGCAATAATTTAGTGCTTGGCATCAAGACAGAAAGGACTAAGAAGCAAGGGAAGCAGTGCTTGGCAGGTAAGCATCACATGAATTACCTAAGAATTACAAGCACCATCAAATTGTTTACACAAAACTAGAAAATAAGTGTAACGTGACTAACAATATTTGTTCATTACAGCTAAAAGCCAAGTTTCTTTATACAAATCTGCATATTTCTACTTTTATGAGTATGAGACTCTTAGTGTGATGTGCTATGTCAGGCCTAAGAATTACTGGACATTATGTCATTGCGAGTTTAATGGATTTATTGGATTATTCCCTGCATGGCTTTATATGTTCAATTTGTGTATTTTCTTTTACTTCCAAAGAAATGAAATATCCTCATAGGCAATACAGATCATTCAATTTCTATTCTGGAATCAATATAAGCATTAAATGTTCAAGCATAATTCCCCAAATACCATGAATTGTTTAGCTCCTTCCTGAATCAAACAGTTTAGTAGAATAGCTCCTTTGATTCTAGTGGGCTAAGCATATAAACAAATATAAACATCTAATGCTGTTCCAAAAACCTAGAAGAAAATAAAATTATATAAATTACTCTTAAAACAACAGAGGTTTCTTTTCACTTCGCCTTAATGTGCAGTATTCACTACTACTAAAGTTCACCTACAAAAAATTGCTCAGTGAATTTAATTTGGGATCCTAGCTTTGTTCAAAAATAGCGACAGTTAAGTCAGCTAATTATTTAACAAGAGAGAATTTGGAATGTCATGGAAGAATTGTATTTCATGTCATTCACAATTTATTTAGTTGTCCCTGCATAAAGCTGCATAAAATAGGCAAAAGAAATTCACTTCATTGTCATAGATCAGCCCGACAGCATCCTAGACAGGTAACTGTTGATCTGATTGAATGTGAAAGTTTACAAGAAGATGACAAAGGCAAATACCAGAGTGAGTAATAACTGTGTGGATGACACATAAAATGAGTAAATCTAGAAACCTTGCAGAGAAAACAAGCACAAAAATAGATCAAAGTCATAGATCAAATAAGAAAACTTCTTTTCCCTTCTACACATAAAGTCAGCGTGTCTTTGGCAAAACCTTACTGCTAATGTACACAACTATGTTTCTTCAGCTGTTGTATACAGATGACTCAAGGTAAATCATCGAGTTCAGTAGGTTTTAGATTTTTATATATGTTTCTTGCTACCTACATTGCACTCATCTTGGTTTAGTTGTATGTCAAACAGCACCAAAACCCACGAAACACTGCAAAGACATTTTATCTCGGGTTACCATATTTTCATCCTTGAGCATATATCCAGGGATCAAAATATAACCAGTCATTCCACAAATTATCTAAAATAGTTTGATTTTTTTTTTCAGTTAATGAAAGGCATATAATATCACAAAAATCAGACTCCCAAAGGAGTTCGCACGTCAATAAATACCAGTAAAAGAGTAGAAAGCAGTCTGTTCAATTACTCTTAACTCCTAAGACAGAATACTCAACAGTTACATAAAGTTTGCTGTCTACCAGATAAAAATTACTAGTTCTCTTCATTTTCAGAAATAATTAAAAATATTCTTCAGTTCAGAATTCCTACAGTTATAGCTTCTGAAATAATACATTAAGTCGTATGTAATAGCTAAAATAAAATTATTTCTAGACAGAGAGGTATGATGAAAAAAGTATACAGCAGTAGAAATTAAAATAACAGGCAAGGCATTACAGAAAGTAGTTTTCAAGGAAACTGTGCGGGTATATGAAAAGTCAAACCTCAGACAAAAAACACACACTCAATATTTTGAAAAAAAAGAAAAGGATTTGTACTAGCTATAGGAGAAGAGATGATGTATAATGATACACATGAATCCTTTTCAAATATACTGAAAGCCAGTTTGTTTTCTGAAAATTATAAATAGGAAGAAAATTGTAATAAATTAGCCTTTTTCACAAAAGTTTAAAAAAATTAGTAAATTATTTAACACCCCTTGTTCATATTCTTTATTCATACTCCTATTACTATATGTAGTACATATTACCGTATTTTTTAAAGAGCAACCCAGTAAAATTTTCCTTTTCTTCTCACCTCTGCAGTATAAAAATTAACAATATTTTTAATTTTCACAATGTAAGAAGAATTCATGAAAGGCAGGCATTAGGATGATGAAAGTGCACATAAATATGGGATGCACATTTATCAACATTTAGTAACTGTATTTAGTTCTATCTTGGTCCCCTCCAAATTTTATTTTTTTTCTTTTCGTCTAAGTTATCCAAGAAGTTGGTATAATAAATCATCTTAACATTGTCACGTAGTGCTCCAGCTGTATCCTGTTTTAGCCCCTATATTAAGGGGCTAGCATGTATTAATTTTAATAAAATTTTAAACTGCTTTCCTCTTTTATGTTATTAAT
>VWZK01012135.1:0-33244 GCA_013396935.1 Baryphthengus martii
TTTTCTGGATGTTCGCCCACAACACTCAGTGACCATGTAAGTACCTCTTTCCCATCTGAGAATGCTGCTGCTTGAGTCTCATGTTCCCCCTTCCCACACACATGCAATCTCACCTCTGCTAAAGTCACCTTCGTTCTAATCACATCGCAAAACACATTAGAATAACTCACTCCGAGCACATGTTTTTGCTAACTTCAAGCACCCCTCAAGATTTTGCCCATTCCTTTTTAAAGACTGCTGCACAACCTAGCCATGCCTCATCAGGGTAAGTGACAGCGATCACTGCAAGGAAGCTTAACACATTTTGCGTTTGAAATAATTTCTGAGCTTAAGACCTCTGAGCTTAAGTCCTTGACAATATGTTTCCCTTTGACCAGAAAATGTGCTCTGCCCCATTGTTACATTCCCATACACAAGATGCAGATATCTTTCTTTCCGGACCTTCCTTCAAAGCACAGGGCTTGATTGCCACCACAGGCCACGACCACGAGAGCTTCAGCTTTCACAGTTAACAAAGGCCAGGTCCACAAGGCCATCTTAGCATCTAAAGTGCAGCTAAGTTTTGTTATGCTATGTAATCAGGTGGTCTTTTCCCCATCTCCACTTTGCAACAGTCAATTGAAGTTTTCTCAGCAGCAATCTCTGCTTGTTTTGGTCCTTCAGGACAACGTCTGTGGTTTGGGATTTGGGAAGAGATTTCACACCGGTTATCCAACAGGAATCACTTCATCCCTGAGACAGCAAGGGAAACACAGCTGAGGAGCACAGCAGGGAAGGGAGGAGCAGGTGATGGTGGCTCTTCCAGGAACCAGTTATAGATGGACAAGTGAAGGGAAGAATGCATGAGAAAATGGCTAAGAGGGAACCAGAATCCAAGCTAAGTAAAAGGTGAAATCCCAACTTTTATCTGAAAGCAACTGAGCAACAAGTGGTGGCTGCACCCGAGCTCCCACAATGGTGAAATGCTGCCAGAGCCTGAACCAAGCACATGGATCTCATGACCCTACCCAGTACTTTGGGTAGCAGGGCCAGCAGCTCAAGGCTCTGCCTTCCCATAGCCTAGGGCAGGGCCCCACAGCACTGAGAGAGAAGCCGCAGGAGGCCTCGTTAAGTGTTTCAGTGATAACAGGTCTAATGGGACTTCCCTAGGTGGCACAGATGATTCCCCAGTGCCATCATTGTGCTGTAACACAGGTCGCAGTGGACGTTTTTAAAAGTTAAGAGTTCTTCTTTTGCAAAGCATTTACATGCCTGCTGGCAACAATGTCAGGGGTTGGCCTCGCAGGGCCCCCAGGCAGTATTTGGTGAAGTCTCCAGAGCCATGAGCAAAGTCAATGCAACAACAGGCAGTTTCTCCCCCAAGACAAGGACGGATGATGACTTTTGCTTCTCCGCCTTCCTTGGCCATGGGCAGTCAACATCACCCAGTCTGCAGCTGTCCCCTTCTGCCATAGCCCAGCGTTCTCTCAGCATGGTCGCTGCAGGAACGGGAACGCAGGCATGGCAGATGGGGGTGGGAGAAGGCTCCAGGTTTTCACTGTGATGCCCATCTGCCTTCCTGCCCTCTCTCTATAGTCCACTCTCGTGTCTATAATAAATACAATCCTTCTTCTGTTTGCAGGCACACACACAAATACTACACACTTATATCCATGGCAGCTCATTGGGAATAAAAGCTCAGGCCATGCTGTGTTATGCTGAATAAAAAATTTACTGTTACTGTTGTTGGGATTGCTAAACTGAAATCAAGATCTAAAAACAGGGGTCACCCTTTAGGAGAGACTAAACAAACTCCATGTCTTTACACATAGA
The DNA here is from genome assembly GCA_013396935.1 of Baryphthengus martii. NCBI lineage: Eukaryota > Metazoa > Chordata > Aves > Coraciiformes > Momotidae > Baryphthengus > Baryphthengus martii. The sequence goes on from VWZK01012135.1 coordinate 1,813, forward strand.
AGGCATAACACAGAGGGCTTTTCCCTGTCACTGCCTCTAGTTCTTTCTCTGTCTTGCCCCACCAAATACAGGGCTTTGTCCTATCCCACTTCCCCATGCTGCCCCTGATAATTCTCTCTATAGTGTCAGGATTCTCTTTTGTTAAAAACACCGAATCACCAGCCATGTCCCATTGCCAAAACCTTTCCCTCTCTGCACTAATTTCCTTTCTCTCTTTGCTTCCATTTTCTCTCACTTCATGTGCCTTGAAGGCTCTGAAAACTCCGGATGCCATTTACAGCAGGTCTGAATGTGCCTCCTCTGAGTCCCCCTGCTCTGCCAAAGCTTGCCTGTGCCCACATCCCCTTTTCACACCTCAGTCCCTCGGTTAAGGTTTCTTCCGGAGAGGAAACCACCCCTCGTTTGGAGATGCCTGCTTCCTCCTGTCACCCCCATGCTGGAGAAAGAGCACTCTTCTCATATCACGTAGAACGATGACAAGCTTTCAGAGAGAACTGAAAGCCACTGAGCCTACAGGGTCATTAGAAGAGATGTTGTAAGCAGTGACAAGGCCTGGACATCGACAGTCTTAGACTCAGCAGCCGCTCTCCCCTTCTGCACTCTAGTCTTGTCCCAGAGCTAGAAACAATACCTTGTGATTAAACAAAAGCGGGATACAGTTCCCTTTACAGATAAAAACTCTACTGTATGCCTCAAACTCAAGGAAATGCTTTCCTGTATCTCCTTCTCATGCCAGGTTATTTTGTGTCACACACCTCAACACCGGTGTCCTGGTTTGGATTAGAACAAAACAATTCTGTTCAGTGAGATTAGTTTTTGGCCAAGTTCCTTTAACTAACTGCACTTTCTGAAGTTAGCAGCATGTTTTTTGCAGGCAGTGCCTGCTTCTATCAGTGACAACGCTCGATATCTAGAGTTAGTACCAGGGACTGGTGTGCAGACCAAGGCCACTGCTGGATCCTGTGTACCACACTGGGGGGTGCAGAAAGTAAAAGGCCGCTCCTGCAGGGAGGAGTGGACTGATCAGTGCCCTTAAACTGACCAACGGGGTATTCCATCCCATAGATGCCATATTCGGCTGCTGGGGGCCCTCGCTCAGTGGCTCTTGCACTGGGCCCTTGCTCGGATTCTTCCTCTTTTCTTTGACAGCTGGAATCCAAAGAGGACTCTATTCGTTCTGCCTTCAATCCTGATCGGAGTGTTCCTGAATCCAGTACCGGAATCCAGCTCCTGAACCTGGTTCCCGTCTGCTGCTGAGCCCTGTCTGGGACTTTCCTGGTGCCTGTTCCACAGCATCAGTGGTGACAGTGACATACTTGCCATCAGGGGGGTTTGGGTTCAATATTGGTCTTGTATATATTTGTATATATTCCATTTTATTCTTATTATTTTTTTCATTTTCATTAAAGCTGTTTTAGTTTGCTTTTCTAATCAATAAGTCTCTCTCCCTTATCCCTTTTTTCTTCCCCCTCAGGGAGGGAGTGGGGTTAACAAGAGAACATCTGTTATAAGTAGAGGTTTGCCCTGACCCTAAACCATGAGAACCAGGAAAGGAGACAACAAAAACACTGTCAGACAGCTCATCCTCGGCTTCTTTTCAGATTTCCAAGTCTGGGGTGCTCTTTTTAACTTGTGATTGCCCTAATATGCTGAACATATTTAACAGATTTCTCAAGTGTCCTAGGGATGTGTTTATGTCCTATGTATTGTCTCTGAGGCTTAAAGACAAAGGGATCTGTCTCTCCCCTTGTCTCCACTGGAAACCACTTCTGAAACAGGTTAGTAGGCCAAGACTGAAAGAAGAGGGTGTTTCAGCCGTGCCTTCAGCCAAAGCACTTCACGCTTTGAGCTTCTATGAAATCCTGCAACAGGCTGCGTCACCTTTTTGTAGCTCTTTTGAGTGGAATGCGTCTGCCTATAGAAAGCAGACAGCAACTTCCCTACGGCCCTTCCTTTCCTTCTCTTCCCATGGAGTTGTAGGGAAAGCATAGACATCTAGGATGCATACTTAACATCCAGAAGACCTTGCAGTGTGGCAGGAAACAGGAGAAGAAGGGAAAAAATGAGTAAGCGTCCGTGTCAGAAAGCAGCTTTTTCTGCTTTCCCAGGGTCTCAAGTGGGGATGGGAAGATGGCACAGGAGGCCTTGTCCTTGCGTGCTTCACTTGGTGTGCTGGCTGTGATGAGCCCAAGTGCTTTTTTGCCCTCCCAACCCAGGAAGGGCCAACGTGGCTGGACTGCGGGGCGCGTCCTGTCTCTCCCATATTCCCCCTTGGGACGGCACAAGAGGAACCTCCAGGGCCCTTTGCTCTTCCAGAAACATTCACCCTCACCATCCCTCGGAGCCTGCGCCCGTCCTGCTGGGGGCAGATCCCTTCTTGCCCTCTCAGCTGCCTTCAGCCCAAGTGCAAACGTGAGCTGGAGGCAGGGTTGCCCTCCCAGAGCGTCGCTGCCCTCCCTCCCTCCCAGCAAGGGCTGCGCTACAGCCTCCCTGTGCGGAGCTCTCTGCCCGCGCTGAGCTGCCTGCCTTTGGCCAGCCGAGGGACGCTAGTCCAACACACAGCACAAAAAGCCCAATGTTCCACATGGCATTGCAAAAGCTTTTATTGTTCCCCACAGACCACGGTGCCGGATTTGGCGAGAGCCTCGCGCGTGTAGCAGCGCGTGCCTTGCCGGTGTGGGGCAAGAGCTTCTGCTTTCTTCTTACTTGACGGCCGCGGTGGCACGGGCAGGCGCAGCCTTTTGCCGGGAGCTTCTCTTCTTCCTCCTGCTCGTCTCCTTCTTGGAGCGTGAGGCCGCGCGTTGTTTCAGGGGGGCAGCCCTGCTGCGGTGGCTGAGCACGGCATCGTGCAGGAGCCGCTTGAGCGCAGAGCTCTTCTGCACCGCCGTCTGCAAGTGCGCCGGAAAGATGCGCTGCTGCTTGCTCTCCTTGGAAATCCTGCCAGCCATGTCCAGGGCCTTGTGCGTCACGCACTGCAGCACTGCAGCCAGGTAGACGGGGACCCCGGCTCCAAAGCGCTCGGCAAAGCGGCCTCTGCGCAGCTGCCTGTCTACGCGGCTCACCGAGAAGAGCAGCCCGGCCCGCGACGACCGCGAGCGGCGGCTCTTTTTGGCTTTTACTTCGCTCTCTCCGGAGGGTGCCTCAAAATGCGTCTCTTGGGGCTCCCTCTCCTGCTCAGGCACCGTGTAGATCTCCTCTGCTCCGGACATGCTGCTGGCAGTGGCTCTCCGAGATGTCTCCCCGCAGCACCTGCCTGCCTGTCCTTCTTTTCCTTGATGCTCCTTGCTGCTGGTTCCTGCCTCTGGGCTTTGGTTGCCTGCAGCTGTCTTTGCTGGCCTGGCCAAGCCTTGTCTGGGGCAGGGAGACTGAGACCAAAGGAGGGCTCACGCTCAGGTGCTCTCCTGCGCAGGTTCTGGCCCTTTGGTCACGTGGGAAGCAGGAGCAAGGGTTGTCCTCGTGTGGTAGGAACCAATAGGAAAGGATTTCCTTTGTGACCTCACCTCCCTGCTGGTGACATCATCTCCCATGGCTTTGCCTTTTGTGAGCGAGCTTAAGGAGCAGCTCTTCTCCCCAGCTCCACTCCTGTTGTCCTTGTCAGAGGTTTTCCCTGCACTTGGCACAAGGAGGAGTCACTAAAATGCCAAGCACTCTCCTCTCTTTTGAGTTTTCCTCCCTGGCCTTGCACTGCGACAGCTCTCTCTTTAGCCCTTGCCTTTCCCCTCTGATCCCAACCCACAGAGACACTCTTGGAAATGACCTCCTTTCTTGTTTTTAGGGGATCCCAGATGCACAGACTGCCCATATATGGGTTTTGAATAACTCCATGGGTGAAGACACCATAAAGTCTCTGAGTAATGCCCCTGAGCCTTCTCTTCTCTGGTCTGAACAGCTCCTACTCTCTCAACTATTCCTTCTAATGAAAGCCCACATTTTCCCAAACCTCCCTCTTCCTCTTTCAATGCCTCTTTCCCTTCCCCTTCTGCTTCCCTCTCCTGTTGGGCAAGGCAGAGCATACAGTGATCCAGGCAGGAGGAATCTCAAACCATCCCCAAAGTCTGCTATGCTTGTCAGCTGGATTTGCTTTTATTTTTTCCACATTAGGTCTAGCAGAGGTGCGGAGGAGATAAATCATCCTGCTTTGCATAAAAGCAATATCTATTCACCCAGAGCTGTACCTTTCCTAGAACAAAAGGCTCTGTGTCCTGACCATAGCAATAAGATGTCACTGATTCGATGTAGCGCTCTTTAGCCAGGGTCCAAGGAGAGCTTTTAAGGTTGACTGGCCCGGGAGGAGGACATCCATCTTTGATCTGGAAGGATATTTCCTGCCCACGTGTCCCATCCTGCCTTCCCTCATCCTGCCTGTCCCCAAGGCCCATGGCAGCTGCTTACTATGTGACACAGCTTGACTTCAACTTAGAGGACTCCAAAGAGGATCTTCTAGCTGGCAGAACAGGCTGCTGAATCCAAGAGCAAAAGAGGTTTGCTTCAGCTCTGCGGCTCAAGTGTTCAAATATGGAAACACGTCCAGGAACCCTGAGCAATCACTCTGCAAACTCTTTCCTGCTATGGCAGCGCTGGATGTTGCTGCTTAAACAAAACTCTTGACTGGTAAGGTCGTGTCTCTCACCAGGTGAGAAGCAATTGCTGTCTCCTGACCTTCCTCTTCATGTTTGCTGCCTAAAACCTATGAGGCATACCCCAGGCACAGCACAGCACTACAGGGGCTTTTGTTGTATCCTGACACCACAGTGCTGGATTTGGAAAGAGCCTTGCACACGGGACAGTCCGAGCCTTGCCTTGCCTTGCCAATGTGGGGCAAGAGTTCCTGCTTTCTTTGCACTTGAAGGTGATACTCCTGTGTGTAATTCTTTTTTTATGGCTGATTGTTTAATATTCTGCTTCTGGAGAGGTGAGGCAACTCACTTCTTTCTTTGGTGTGCTCTTGCAGATGGTAATGCCTGTCAGGAGTTTCTTAAACAGAGTATCTTTTGACAGTTTGGGGACTATGCAATGGAGATATGTGCTGCTCTGAAGTTTCCTTGTCCATGTCTACAGCCTCAAAAGTCAACTATTGAAGCACAGGAATCAGACCCACAGGGGCTCCAGCCCCAGTATATGCTGACTATTTCCCTTTGCACAGCTGCCTGTCTTTGTGGCTCACAGAGAGGGCCAACCTAGTCTTGGAGGAGCAGCTCATTTTTGTCTTCACTTTTTTCCTTCCCGTATGGCCTGTAAAAGGCAGTTTCACATCTTGTCTCCTTCTCAGGCATTTTGTAAGATGATACTCTGTAATTATACTTTCTTTACCTTATATTGATGTTTCTTTGTGGGTTTTGGTTTTTTTCCTCTCTCCTGAGTTTCTTTTCTGTTGTGACTGATTTGCTTAAACATTTTTCGTTTTAGACAGTAGCTCTGTTCTCTCTACCTGGCATTCTTACCTACCTCTGAATTGCCTTCTTCGCTTACTTTCTGTCCTAGACTTGTAAAATATGTGTAAACAGCTCTTGGGCATCAGAGACTTCTTTTGTGACTGAGTCTGTCTTGAAGTAGGGGAATAAATGTTCGTTTTGACTAGGTGGGTACGAACCAATGGGAAGCTGTAGCTTTCATTACTCAAACATAGGAAGCAGCTCTTCCTTTTATTGCTTAATTGGAATTGACAAATTCTCTGCTGTGTACTTCTCTGATTCACATGGTGCAGGGAAGTAAAATTCTCTTATAGGTTTACAAAGAATGTTACATAGTAACCCATGCTCTTCTTGCATAATACAATTTTTAATTTAAAGAGTGGTGAAGAACAGAGCAAGAGACACAAATCCAATGGATGCCTTAAGTGGCCTTTTGTGGGAGTTCGTATGAATGGATCCTATAGGTACTGGTGGTCGTTGAGGGAGAAAGAGCTACAAGAAAACAGCAAGACGAGGGTAAGGAGAGTATGTACTATGCAAAAACCTCCCAAGGACTAATAAACGCTGGATCCCAGGAGTTCTAATCAAGTTTCAATACCTGGTTGGCCCAGAATACCATCAAATTCCCAAATCTATACCACCAGCACCCATAACACGCAGAGTAACACGGTGGCTGCAGTTTCCAACAAAGGCTACAGGGTTGTGCATACATCAGATGTAACTCAAGGCCCCCTGAGGGACTTTCTGAAGAACATCTGCTTAGAAGCCACCAGTGTGTCAAAACTCTTTTGCTGCTGAGTGTCCTGCTGCGCTTGGCCTTGCCATTGCTGCTCTGATCAGGTAGCTATGAGGGAGTGTGTGAACTTCATGCAGGGAGCAAAAGCATGTGTTTTGTGAATAGCCATCTGCTGTTAGTAATAACAGCCTGGCTCTACCAGTAACAACCATTAATTAACTAAAAGGTATTCTAAATAATATTGACTATTATCTTTGTATCCCCCCCAATATTACTTTTTTATGACAGAAAAGAGATTTTACAACATTTTCACTCATTTGCCAAAGAAGAGCTGTTGGACACTGCAGAAACTGATAATTTCTCTAAGGAGAATAACATCCTCAACCAGTTTCTTTACTTAAATGACTTAATCCTCAGATAACCAGAAATTAATCCTATCCTGCTGCTCTCAAAGACGCATCAAATACCATTTCTGTAGTTATTTTGTTCTTTGGACTGAATAACACAGGAGAGGTTTCTAATAAAATGCGAGACATTATTCTTGAGAAGTCAATGAGAAGCAGAATTCCAGACTAAAAAGAAGCACAAAACCCAACAGATTTCCAGTTAGACCCTTATCTTACTTTCTTCAATTTAGACCTTATGTGTGGTTTTTCTTAAATGGTTATAATTTATGACTGACTGGAGCAATAATCATTGTTATTAATCAATAAAAGGATATAATTATACAGATGTCTATTTTTCTTAATGCTTGCATGAAAACATTACAGTGTTCAGAGGTGCTGGATGCTGGCTTGCCTCTTTTAAACCAATGAAGATCCTCTGAACGTTGAAATCTTTTACCTTAGTGCTTAAGCGAGGCTGTAGAGCGCAACTTTCAAAAGCTCCAGAATTACTTTGGTGCACTAAGCTGATGGATCATTTTAGGTATTTACAACTAAACTTATTTTACCAATTACACTTCCCTAAACAACCACATCTGTGGGGAAAACAAACAAACAAACAAAAGCAAACAACAAACTACCACTGCACCTCCAAAAAAACCAATACAAAAAAACCCAAACAAATAACAGGTCAAGTTGGGTTTTAGTAGAGTTTATTTTCAGGATAACTATTGAAAGTTTGTATTATGTATTTTTTTTTTTAATGTTCCATCTACACAGCTGATCCAGTATTTTAACAATCTAAATTTCTTTTGTTAGTTTAGACTATTCATTTTCATTTTAACATGGTTAGAAAGAATAATGTTTGGCTAATTTTCTCAGTAAAGCGAGAATTGAAAGCCTAAGTCTCAGTTCTGCAGGTTAAGAAGTACGAAGGAGGATTAGTTTATAACCCTGCTCATTTTGAGAATATTTTCCCCTCCTAACATGGGATAGAACAGTGTACATAAGGCTTACACTATCACTCAGCTGGTAATGTGCATGCATGATCTATTTCTGTTTCATTTCTCATTTTTGCTAAATTGCAACGATTGTACCGAAAACTTCAGACATCCTGCTTTTGTCATGCACATTTAAGGTTTCACAACTGTGGAAGTGGTCAAACACATCATGAAATGTGGCATAAAACTCTTCAGATGTCTTATTCTCCTGCTTCTGTTTTCATTAAGGAGTCTGTCTCTCTGCCTTTCTACTCCAGGTAGAATCACTGGTATTCCTGCCTCAACTGAGTATTTTGTTCTTGCACTAGAAGATCCTGTCTCATGGCTTCAGTTATGCCATTTGCATTTGTTACATGCAACAAAATTTGCCCTAGACAATAGCAACAATCCAGCAAAGCACTGCCCTACCAGGATAACATAGAATTGTTGTTCTCTAGAGAAATGCAGTGACCAATTGACCCATGGGAGGCACAGAGCAGTAGAGCAGGTAGCAATTTCTCATGCACTAAAACAGGTACTCCCTCCCCAGCTAACCAGGTCTTCCTGACATTTCTTTTCCTCTGTAAGATTGATTGTTCACCTAAGAGAAAGGTAGTTTCTACAGCTGTGCCCCTCTCTGCAAGGGAGATACATGAAATACATTTTCTTGAAGACTTGCTTTACTGGTGCAGTCTCCAAATCTGGGTGCTAGTGTACGGTTCTCCTCATGCTATAGATTTGAAGGAGAAATGAAGAATGGAGGAAATTATTCCAGAAATGAAAATAAAACATTAATGCCAGAAAACTGAGTGGAAGATAATATCTTCTGAGATAGAGCCTTTGTCAAGAGGTCTTTCTACTTCGGTGACTTAGAGCTCCCAGGCCAAACAACCACTTTGGGAAAGTGGCATGCAAGGCAATACCACGACATCCTAGCTGAGGTGCCAACCCGCAGCACAAGTGCTTATTTCTTTTGGGTGAGAGCATAATTTGCCAGCTTTAAGACGCAAGTTCACCTTCTGGTTTGCCTTCAGCGCATTCTGGTAGGAAACAGAAACTGAAGTGTGGTCACAAACCTACTGCTGAACACAGATGCCCAAACCAAAAGACAGGCTCAAAGCTGTAGAACATTTTATTCAGTTCTGTGTTTCATGCCTGAACCTGATGCAATCAGAAGTTAAATGTTGTCTATCCAAAAGAAGAAGAATTCTAATGAAAAGAGAGGAGTTTTACAAAAGTGGCTGCATTTTCTTCAATAATGGTAGAAAAAAAATATATACCAGTCAGGGAGGGTAGAAGTAACATAAAGAGGAAGAAAGAGCATATAGAAGTGGGTGAAAGAGGAACTTTTTCTTCGCAGTACTGTTACTGAGGAAGCCTAAATGTATCTTGATATCTCTGCTGCTTCACTTGCGTCTGCCAATACAACAAAACCCCACAAAAGTAGACATTTTCTTCCTAGCTTACTAGCTGCAAATGCTAGATCTTTTTCTACCTTTTCGTCCTTTTGGTTCTGACACGTTCCCCAGCTATGACAGAAGAAATAACATACGCTAATCTGAAATTTGAAAACAGCCATGAACTGAGTAATATCACAGAGCCTGAAGATACTAAAGAAAAAGGTATAGTAACCTTCAAGATTTTATGATTTATTCTTGCTAAAGTAGATGGAACAGGAAATGCTTTAAATTATATCCTCCAGTTGCCTTTGTTACTATCAGAAAAAGTTATACTAGTTAATTGTATCCTGCTTTTTGTTGCTGTCATTTCTGCCTCAACTTTTTAGAGTTTGGAATACATATCTGAACTAGTGATCTTATTCTTTCACAGAAAAGCATATTACTGAGTGTTACACTAATTGTCTAAACATCAAGCGTGAGTTTAACAAATTTTGAAAGTGGTTCAGTTCCATTTAATTTCTCCATACATTTGTATTCAAGTTTCAAATTCAATCAAGAATTGATTCAGCTTTGACTGAATCACTTTACTTCATTTCTGAAGTTCTAACCTGAATTAAGGCACTGGTCTTTGAAATGGCTATATCTGTTAAAGGGATGAATGCACTTTAAATACTCTATTTTAAATACTATTATTAATTTTACTTGTTTTGTGTTAAATTGCGAAGATGAGCTCTAGATTTGTGTGGTGCAACTCACAGGGGAAAAAAAAAAAACATTGAAAGTGCTAGCTGTTTGTAGGATTAGGCTCTGGAGCAGAGGTTTACAAACAAAACAATTTGCTTGTGATTGAGAAGAAACTCTCTGGGGAATTCTGTATCAAAGAGCAGTGGTTTCAAACACCGTTATGTTTTTTGAACATAAGTTATGTTTTTTGAACATTGCTATGTTAAGTTATAGCTTTAAGTATTGCCAAAGTATCATTCAGGGGCTAAAAGGAGAAAAAAAAGAAAGGAAAAAAATCTGAACTGTCTTTATGTTAAGCTCTGACCTTCTTTTCCTTTAATATCCAGTGACACCAGTATCCTCATACAACTCTAGATGTCACGCTTCTATGTCCCAGGGTAGACAAAGTGTATTTTTTTTTATGAGAAAACACCATTCGGGGAGGGCATAGTACAGTCTGTGCATTATTTCACAAACATCAAATTGAACGAACCAGAATGAATAAATATATCCGTTCTGGGACAACAGGAGTGCTGTACAAGAAAGGGGACTCAGCCTAAGGCTCTTTCAGCTGTGCTAGATAGAGAAGAAGCAGTATGAGGTTACAAAGTACAGTACAGGGAACCATTCATTACCTAAACAAACTCTTGAGAAAATATGCCAATTAAAACAGACAAAGCTAAAACTACTGCTTGATCTTGATTCATATTGCTGCCCAGAACTTATTTTGTATTTGTTTATGAAATCTCACTTTTAAACTACAAAATCTTTGTCTATTCTCATCTAAAAGTTCCAAGAATCGTGGACTATATATGCTACCAGTCTCCAGCTTGGGGCTGTGACTTTGTAGGAGTGGGAACAATTTATTTTTGTTATTTAGCTCCAATTTGTATGAGTCTGTTTAGCAGCCCTGACATAAGGAGTCAAATTTCTATTACTAAAGTTCTCCAGGAACCTAATTTTCAACTCCAGAGCACATACAGAAGCATTTTGACCTTAAAAATATCCACAAGTCCCAGCAGTCAATGTATTTTTGAGTCTTGTTAGGGTCCATAAGGTATGTGTTTCTCCTGTGTAGGCTTTATCTCTGAGTATATCTGTTGTATGCCTGTGATATCAGACTTTGGAAAATAATACAGAAGGCAGATGTCTTTTCTCTTCATGAAGAGTCTGTCTATTTCTGTTTTATGTAATATCAAGCAGTTAGAGCACTTCCTTAAACTGGAGTTACATTCTGTGATGAAATGTAAGTGCAGGGAGAATGGCAGATGTATATATATGTATATATTTAGTGAGGCTTTTGCCAATGTCTCTTAGGGTAATGTCATTTTAAAGCTGAGGAAGCTGTGGGCTGAATGGTGGACTGTTAAGTGAATTGAAAATTGGCTGGACTACCAGGCTCAAAGGGAAGTAACTAATGGTTCAATATCCCTTTGCTGCCAGAGTCCCTCAGGGGTCGCTCAGGGCATTGATATTGAGCCCATGCTGTTTAATATCTTCAGCAATGACCTGAAAAAGTACACAAATCATGTCTTCAGTAGATTTATAATGATACTCAACTAGGTGTGATGGCCGATGCTACCAACTGGTAGACCTTCAAAACAGAGAAATTTTGAGAAACCTGAGAACTGGATGAGCAGAAACCCCACGAAGCTCCACAAGTTGTTGTGAACTGAGGCTGGACTTGTTCCAGGCAGTGGTACAGACTGGGAGCACACTGGTTGTGGAGACTGAAAAGGACCTGGGATTTATGATAAATGAGAGGATGAATATAAGCCAGAAGTGATCTATGTCCCAGTTCACAACAACATCGATCTTCTTTCACCTGAATATTCATAAACATGAGATTCTATAGAGTGAGGTCAAATTTCTACAGAGCGAAGTCTTGTACAAGCAATCCTTCTGCCCAGGATTTCTTCTTCAGAGAAGATGACCAGAGATAAGAGTGTGTCAGACCGACACACTAATTTTCTTCGCAAAGTCCATATAGTAGCAACTATAACATTTGCCTTAGATGTAGTGCTTCCCTGACAAACTGAATGCTTTTTCTCCCTTCTGTAGTGCATCTTACAAGGACATGTGGAGAAGGACTTTTTACAAGCACACATAGTGATAGGACAAGAGGTAATGGCTTTAAACTGAAAGCAGGTAGATTTAGATTTGATATAAGGAAGATCTTCGCTACGAGGGTGGTGAGGCACAAGAACAGGTTTCCTAAAGAGGTTGTGGTTGCCCAGTCCCTGGAAGGTCAAGTTGTATGGGGTTTTGAGCAATTTGGTCGAGTGGGAGGTGTCCCTGCCCATGGCAGGGAGGTTGGAACTAGATGATCTTTAAGGTTTCTTCCAACACAAACCATTCTATGATTTGATGATTCTATGACCTAATCCATTAAATCTTCCAGCTGCTATAAACAGGGTCTGTTTTGGATGACTCACATACTTAAAAATTCTCTTATTCGGGAAAAGATTATTCCTCTTCCTCTTCATTGAATGCTCACTTCTGTATCTAAACTGTAACTCTTACTACACAAGAATTCTCTGTGAATTCCTAGCTAGAAATCTCAAACTACCATGACGTACCAGAGAAGTTTCCTGTAGCACTCAAATTAATCAGACTACCACACATATATGCCACACATCACAAATCACAACAACCATACAGTGCATATTTCTTTTCATATTTGAGCAACCAAATTTCTAGATTTTGCAATATCTTGCTTTCTCAGTATCTTTCTTGCCACAGTCTTGCCTTTGAAAGAACCAAGGCTGTCCACATTCTCCACTGAACTGTGGTGATCTCTCACTCTCTTACTTTGTTTGGGCAGCTTTTGCTGTGAGCAGAGATTCGGAAGCAGGAATATACAACTATAAAGGAAAAGCAATTATTTACTGACCAATGCACCACAGAGATGGCTGCAGTTTAATGATGCTAATGTGTTCACCACTCTCTTATTATGGCACTTCCATTTCATGACTGAATTCCTGCCAGGGCGTCCTACTTCAACCCGTTCTTGCTGGTCAGTAGTCCTGATTTTGTTCACGCTGTGCCTGATATTGCTGACGGCATTGGTGGCCCTGGCAGTCTTACGTAAGTACTAATGCATTTCTGTTTGCTGGGGGGCTCAAAGTACGGAATAACATCAGACTGACATCTCCTTCAGGTGCAGTTCCTGGTTCAACTTAGATCAGACAACCCAGCGATCTAGATATTACCCCTTGTCACAGCATCTTTGTCCTCTTCTGGATGTGATGAGGCTAGAAATGAGCAACAGGGAAAGGAGCTGGAAAGGGGTAGAGTAAGAGATTCACTGCTTGTTCTGGCTGTCATTGTCTGGTCTCTTAAAAACTATCCATAATCCTGCTGTACTGACTAACGATCAAGTGAATTTCCCTTTGATAACGCTGGATCTGAAAGGCAGGGAAGAGAAAAGTTTTGTGTCACAGTAAAGCAATTGTGCTCATTACCTCCCACCCACAATTCCACAGTGATCCAGAACTGAAGTTCACATTTTTAGGAAGAAAACACAGCCTGGAAACTAATATAAAAGCTAGATACACAACGGAAATATATTATATAAAAGTGACACCTTAATTTTGCTGTTCACTCACAGTCAAATAATAAGAAATTCACTATTCAGATGTTCTCCATCTCAGCAGCTCTTACATGCGGGTGTTCAGGGACAAATAACTTTTATCCCAAATGGTTTATTTAACCCTACTAATCTGCTAAAACATTTCTTCTATGCATCCCACCCTTTCTGAAGGACAGCACTGTAAAAAGTCTTGTTGTGAATTTCAGTTTTCCAGATTTCCAAAGACTACAGGACACAACTTGGACACCTCAACATGACAAAGAATGAGCTGCATGCAAATTTCTCAAATATGCTGCAAGCAATAGGAAATCAGCTATGCTTGGAAGGGGAAAACGACCTTAAAAATAATGGTAAATCAATAAGTTTTGATGAGAGCTTATCTTTCAACATGGCAGGGAAGGAAATGAGATGTGTCTTCCATGTCTACTCTGGTCTGTCTCCTCAGATGAGCCTGTGTCTTCTCAGATATGACCACCCAGAAAGTAGGCAACAGGCATATCTGCTTCACGCAGTGGCTGGAGAGAGATGCTCAATCTGGCCATGTGTGCACTGGCATGGGACCTAGAAGTGGTACTAGGGTTTCAGGATTTAGTTTCCATAAGAAAAGGTTCTGTGAGATGCCTTCTGGACATGTCAGTTCCTGTCAGCACTAGTTCAGGGATCTCCACAACATGTTCGTCGGCATCTAATTGACAGCTTTACAGTGGTGCCTAAGGATTAAAGAATCCACTGCACTTCATGCAAACAGCAGTGCATACACAGGGAAGTGTGCTAGTACTGACCCCAGGTAAGTCAGAAATCTCCTAAAGTCAAAAGTAGTGTGCGGTGCAGAATAGCTAAACCAACCTGCGAGTTTGCTCCCTGTTTCCTGACTGTGTAGAGTGCAGGGATGTTCCTCAAATCAGTTTGAAAACTACAGCTCAGTTATTTAAGTAGCATCTGACAACAAGCCAGCCAGAGAAACAGTTCCCTTCAGAAATCATAATCTGAGGAGTAGGGGCATCGGGAAAAGGGATCCTATTGCGATTGTTGGGAAGGGGGATTTCATTTGTGCAGATACTGCTGTACAGACAAGCTAACTGTCCAGGTCTCCCTTACAGCTAACAAAGAGAAATTGGTAGTGCAAGGATACAGTCTATTTCTTCTCAGGAAATGCATCTGAAATGACACAAGAAAACACTTATGAGACACACCTACTTCTATCCATACAATAAAATGGGAATCCACATGGGTTAACTCCTGTCACCCTTGTAAAGCCCTAAAATTAGTCACAATAAATCCCATTTGCAACACCTGAACCTCCTCACAGCGCTAAAAGAATAGGAGAGATAGGAGGGTGATCCAGTTTTCATCTCTGACATTATCTGAACCTTCTGGGACCACAGTGGGATTTTGACTGAAGATCATCTCAAACATCCTCAGGCCCTACGAATCTTGTTGTCGCGGGCCAACAGCAATAATTTATGAAAGACAACCTGGGAACAGAAACAAGGTGATGGTTTTCCTTTTCCAGGCCAGAACTGTGTACTCTGCCCTGCAAACTGGAAGTGGGAAGGTGGCGATACTTGTTATTACAACTCCGAAGAAAAGAAGTCGTGGAAACAGAGTGACCAGTTTTGTTCCTCACAAAACTCTACTCTTCTTCTGATAAAAGACAGGACAAAGCTGGTATGGACTTGTTTCTCACTCTAGCACGGAGGAAGCTCCTGCACCCTACCAGCTACTCACCTCACATAACTGTCTTAGATGGCACTGTGAGCAGGAGCTTTTCTACAGTGATTAGGTTATCCTGGGCAGTCCTAAAGTATAGGAGATCATTGCCACAAGTGCAGTCCTTTGAGTGGCTGGCAGTCAGAGACAGCCTATCTCACCTTGGCTTCCCCTGGCTAGTTACTGGGATGACTGGTGAACGTGGGCTCATAACTGTTTTGTCACAGGCAATGCTTTCACTAATTTAACAAGTATTACATATCCAGACAAGGATTTGGCAAGATGTTTATGTAAAAATCTCCTTTAACCTGATCTACTCATAGACAAACCATAGTACTCCCCATTTTGTAGAAGTTCTTTCCACAAAATCTCATCTTTTCGATCAAAATTAAACCACTTGGCATCAAGCTGCTGAAATCCAGCCTAATCTTTTAGTGAATGAAAACAGAGGTGAGAAGAGAAAATGCCAGGTGTAGAATGAAATGATGCCTTTGCCTCTGGAGGCCAGCAGACATATTGGAAGACTGAAGGCAGAAAAGCTGTCCCAAGATCTAGCAGTTAGAGCTGGGCCTGACTGCTCTCCAGCACTTGACAAATGCCAGTTCATCTCTCACTGAGCTAGAGATTATAAGGTTTCTCCCAGCAGTAAAGGGGCGCAGCTTTATTCTCACCTTCCTAAACTGGTGACGGCAAAGACTATGAGGTAGTCTGTTCTAGCCATCTTAATCACAGCATTGAGAGGTATAAGGAAAAAAAAGAAAATTGAGAAGTGCACTGGGAGTGACAATAATAAGTGAAGGAAGAGAACAACAGAAAAAAATGAATTCAAATCTTTAGAGATTTCCTTCAAGCAGCAGTGGGAAAGGCAGCATTATTCAAGTTTACATTCTTCCCTGTTCTGCTCAGAACATCTTTTAAGAACAGAATGTTGCTAAATGCTTAACTTTAAGTCCTCCTCTACTTGTCGTGGTCCAGATTTGTCAATAAGTAATGATAACTAGAGCCAAGTATGAAGGTTCAACAAATCAAATCCAACAGCTCCTTGCAAAGGCTTCCTTTTTGCTGTTATCAAATGCTAAGGATAGAGTAAAGGGGTAGGAATGATTCGTGACTAAAGTTGGGAGAACAATCCAGTGTTTCACTCAGAGGATTTAAATCAGGTTGATGAGGCTCACATTGCTCTTCAGAGCTATAAGTGTATCTTCTCTCTGATTAAAAACATCTCTACTGTCATTTCTTTGATACTAGGTTTTTCTTTTAAGTGCAGAACTTGTCCTAACAGATTAACAATAATTTGTGGTATTTACGTTCTTTACAGAATTTCCATCAATGTTTTCAACTTCTGAGCCTAAATATTTATTTTTAATATCTACCTGAATATTTGTTTTGAATTGTCCTTACTCTACATAGGAACTGGTAAAAAAATTTCCCAGAAAATCATACTGGCTTGGATTAACATTTAGAGCTGAAAAGAAAGACTGGTATTGGACAGACAACACAATTCTTACAGAAGAACAAAAGTCTTGGTAAGTGGGCAGCCTTCTCACGATACATAGAGATGTCCCTCACCCATATGCAACTCCCAGTTTCTCTAACACAAGGGGCACGTTGAACAGCCAACTTGTGTGCAGCTTTCTCTTGTGTTCTGGGTCTCACTTTTCCGTTTCAGATTTTTCTTGACCTCATCCAGAACTGTTTGGAGGGTGATTTAGGCACTATTACAGGGCAAAGAAAAAAAGTTCCCAGAAAGTTCATTTCTGCAATTTGGTTTCAAATTGACCATAAATATTTTTCTCTTGTATGTGACATCTTGCTTCAGTGAAGATACAAGGAAAAAATTGCAATGGAAAGGTGTTTCGTTTCGTGGTTTTGATTTTATACTCTTTCATTTTTATATTACACACTATTTATTCACTAGAATCATTTCACTATGTTTTAACATGTTGCTTCAGAAATACGGTATATTTTTCTTCTTGCTTTCAAACCCAATTTGCCTATTTTCATTTTCACTACCGGGCAGTCTCCTCTTAATGTTTCTGTTGAAACCACCATTGACACGCTCCAGCTGGTTTCCAGGAGTTGGTATTTATTACTGTCGGGTACAAGAATCCTAGAATCATAGAATGGTGGGGGTTGGAATGGACCTCTAGAGATCATCTAGTCCAACCCCCCTGCCAGAGCAGGATCTCCTAGGGCAGGCCACACAGGAACGCATCCAGGTGGATCTTGAAAGTCTCCAGAGATGGAGACTCCACAACCTCTGTGGGTAGCCTGTTCCAGGCTCCGTTACCCTCACAGGAAAGAAGTTTCTCCTCACGTTGAGGTGGAACCTCCTGTGTTCTAGCTTGTACCCATTATTCCTTGTCCTATTACTGGGCACCACAGAAAAGAGCCTGGCCCCTTCCACTTGACACCCACCCCTTAGATATTTATAGACATTAATAAGACCCCCTCTCAGCCTTCTCTTCTCCAGACTAAACAGCCGCTGTTCTCTCAGCCTTTCCTCACAGGAGAGATGTTCAAGTCCCTTAGTCTCTCCTATGGTTTACAATCCACCCTTAGAGTCTGCTGAGGGCTGGAATGTTCAGGACAGGGTCAGCCTGTTGGTTGGTGCACAATGTCACTGAATCCTTCATTTCTTTGTTGGAGGTCTATATCCATTGTGAAAGACACGTAAGTAATTCTTGCAAAGACTGCTGGTTTTGGAAGTGGCAAGGCTATACCATTTGAATGAGGTGAGATGTAACAATAAAGATTTTTTCCTTCCTAGGGTAAATGTTGCAGACGGCAAAGACTGTGTATATGTTTCTCACGGTACCATATATAGCACATCATGTACGTACTGGCAGGACTATATCTGTGAAAGGTTTGCCATCCAATTACAGCGAGGTAACAACCACTGGCAGGAAGACTGGTTTGTCAGACCAAAATGATTATGAGAAGACGTGCTGTAAGGTTGGAATTTATTCTTTTTGTATTTGAGAACTATCACATGAGAGTTCAAAAATATTGGATGAGACCTAATACATTTCCCTATTTTCTTTCTTTTTTAGAAATATTTTAAAATATCTTCATAGTAAGGAAATGGACTTGGTGACAAGATCCAGGAGCGACCCAAGTCTATTGTTCCAGATCCAAAACTACCAAATGACTACTCAGTCTTAACCAACACATGTGATGGACAAAATGGCCAAGAAAAGAAGTGCAATGAGAAGGCAAGCATGTAAAGATACCGCTTCTCTCTGAGCATCCACTCATACAGTCCTACTACCGCTTGTTTGTTCACAACTGTAAGAGAACACCCATGATGAGGATTAAACACTATCATTCAGGAGATGCTTTTGATGTCTTGTTGATCTGACTGCTTTAATACACTTAGTACGCCAGAGTATACACGCAAACATGGAAGGTGGGCCAAAGTGTTCCCAAACTGTATTAATAATTGTATTTGCTTCAGAGCACAGGCATTCATAGTCCTTGTAAGGGCTTGTGCTTGTGTCACAGGGGAAGATACCCTTCAGCTATGAATGTCTAGCACTATCTCATGCTCTATACTTCTTCCTAGCACTGTTAGTTCTCTTTCTTTTTTTTTCCTTTATTTTTTTTTCTTTCTTTTTTTTCCCTAGTAATAATTCTGCTCTTATTTTCCACTTTTCTACTTCTTTTGTTCTATTGCAAGAGTTATGCTAGGGTTCAGTCAGAGGCACGAATAGAACTTCCTTTTATTCATTTTCAGGATATTTCCCGGTATGCCATGCTACTAACTTAATGTGCTAAGCAAGGATCTACAAATCCAACCATAGTGAAAATACCCCAATCCCAAAACCGAGGTGTTTTTGTAGTTTGTTAAAGACAAACACGAGCTGAGATTGTGTCCTGGTTTGAATTAGAACAGAACAATTCTGTTCGGTGATTTTTACTTTTCAGCTCAGTTCCTTTAACTAACTGCACTTTCTGAAGTTAGCAGCATGTTTTTGCAGGCAGTGGCTGCCTCTAGCAGTGATAGCACTCAATGTTTAGAGTTAGTACCAGGGACTGGTGTGCAGAACAAGGCCTCTGCTAATTCCTGTGTACCACACTGGGGGGTGCAGAAAGTAAAAGTCCTCACCTGCTGGGAGGAGCAGACAGATGGGTGCCCTTAAACTGACCAACAGGGTATTCCGTCATGATGCCGTATTTGGCTGCTGGGGGCCCTTGCTCAGTTGCTCTTGGCTTGGGGGCTCTTGCTTTGGGCCCTTGCTCGGATTCTTCCTCTTTTCTTCAATGGCTGGAATCCAAGGAGGACTCTGTTCGTTCTGCCTTCAGTCCTGATCGGAGTGTTCCTGAATCCAGTACCAGAATCCAGCTCCTGAACCTGGTTCCTGTCTGCTGCTGGGCCCTGTCTGGGACTTTTCCTGGTGCCTGTTCCACAGCATCAGTGGTGACAGTGACATACTTGCCATTACTGGGGTTTGGGTTCGATACTGGTTTTGCATATATGTGTATATATTCCATTTTATTCTTATTATTATTTTTCCATTTTCATTAAAGCTGTTCTCGTTTCCTTTTCTAATCGATAAGTCTCTCTCCCTTATTCCTTTTCTCTTCCCCTTTGAGGAGGGAGTGGGGTTAACAGAGAGCATCTGTTATAGGTAGTGGTCTGCCCTGACCCCAGACCGTGACAGATTGACAGCTCCACACAGTGACAGGCAACCACAAGGCTACATCGTATTTTTCTGTGACCTTGATCTTTTTGGTCAGTTTACTGCCAGCCCAAAAGCAGATTCTGGTACAGCAATTGTATTTGCAGCTGTAAAGGCAGGTGGAGTTAGAGTACAGTTTCACAGTGCATCGTGCTACCAAAACAGAAGGTAATAGCTTCTTCTCAAAAACCAACAGAAATATTAAAAAAAAAAAAAAAAGAGAGAGAGAGAAGGAGAAAGAAAACTCACCCCAGCGAAGAAAGACAGGAGGCAGCATCCTACCATTCATAGAATCATAGAATCCTTTTGTTTGGTAGATACCTTTAAGATCATCAATGCCAACTGTTAATCCAGTAGTGCCAGGTCATCACTAAACCATGTCCCTCAGCACCACAGCTACACATCTTTTAAATCCCTCTGGGGTCGATGACTCCACCACTGCCCTGGGCAGCCTGTTCCAGGGTTTTACAACCGTTTCTGTGCAGATATTTTCCCTAATGTCCAATCTGAACCTCCCCTGGTGCAATTTGAGGCCATTTCTTCTTGTCCTATCGCTTGTTACGTGGGAGAACAGACTGACCCCCACCTTGCTACGACCTCCTTTCAGGTAGTTGTAGAGAGTGGTAAGGTCTTCCTTGAGCCTCCTTTTCTCTAGGATAGACAATCCCAGTTCCCTCAGCTGCTCCTCCAAAGACCTGTTCTCTAGACCCTTCACCAGCTTCATTGTCCTTCTTTGGATACGCTCCAGTCCCTCAATGTCCTTCTTGTAGCGAGGGGCCCAAAACCAAACCCAGTATTCAAGGTGTGGCCTCACCAGTGCTAAGTACAGGGGGATAATTGCTTCTCTAGTCCTGCTGGCCATACTGTATCTAACATAAGCCAGGATATATTGGCCGCCTTGGCCACCTGGGCACACTGTTGGCTTGTATGCAGCCAGCTACTAACCAACACCCCCACTCCCAGGCCTTTTTTCACCAGGGAAACTCTGCAGGCTGTCTGAGTGCTGCAGCAACCAACCTGGTCCAGCAAGGCTGAAACTGGCAAAGGACATACGCTGGTGGTGATGTAACGAGGTAGGGCTTAAGGATGTGCTGTCTGACAGTATCTTTTTTTCCATTAAAAGGAGCTTTTCTTACAGAGGAAGGGACATGGAAATGTACTCTTCATGTATTGGCTAAGATGGCAATTTTGAAACACAGTTCCATCCAACAGCGTGTTTCCCATGCTTAAATTCCACTCCTCCCCACAGCTCCCCTCCCCCCAGTCATAGACTCTAGCTAATGCAAGTTTCAAGGTCACATAAATGGAGTTGTTTTGTCCAGCTTGCTGACAACATTTATACACAAGCTGTGTTCGGTGTAGACCCAAATTTCCTGCCTTAGTTTCCCTTTCTTTTCATTTTAGTCCGAAGAGACAAGAATTTTTGCCAGGCTCGGATCCTTAAAAGAACAGAGAGCATGATGACAAAGCCCTATCTTACTGCTTTTGTTACTTCTGCAGCAGGATCTGTTTTAAAAAGTGACTCAGAACAAAAGTGATACAAGTAACAGACTGCTTATTGAATTCAGAACTATCAAAATAACACAAGAAAACTACTTCACCTCCTGTTTTCTCTCCAGAATTAACATTAGGCTGGAGAAGAGTTTCTCCAAAGGTGGTTCATTACATGCTGGAGAAGTTGTTGTTAAGATAGAAGAGGTCAAAAAAAAACTTGCAACAAAATTCAGGACCATAAACACACTGGACTCCCACTTAGCTGTGGAAAAGTCGTTCTTACATTAAACTGCCAACATACAGTTTTCAGGCCTGACAGACAAGTATTTTTGCACCATATTTAGAACGAGATATTCATGAGGATGTTATGCATACACCATGAGTACACAGTGACTGCCACTCCTTTTATGTCTCTCTGTCTAACAAAACTGACTGCAAGCACCCTTTACTCCCAACTTTTCCATCGTGCCTTGTTTTTTCGCATACAGGTAAGTTATAATACAAGAAGTACATGCAGCCAAAGATATTTCTGCCCTGAAAAAATCCATTCTTTGCACAGCAAGGCAGGAAGAATATAGTGTATTTCCAGTCTGCTGATACCATTTTACAAATGGGAAACTCTGAACTTTACACACAAAAGCAAGAAGATCGACCACAGAATTTCCTCTCTTGCAACTTCCTTCTGACTTACTGTGTCACCATGGCATGACTCGCCCTGTCTGGTCAAGGGAGAGTTGATCACTGAAGTTGTTTAAGAACTACAGCTCAGCACTGGAGCAAGGTGCTGCAGACAGCTAGAGCTGGAGAGTGAGGATGGATGAACCAGCTCCATAATGTGTTTTCAGTATGTTACCTTTACTACGAGACAGTAATCAGAACAGAGCCAGCTTCCTCTGTGGTTTTGCTGGAAATGCTGCAACATGAACCCTCCTCCTCACCCTCACATCGGTCTTCCTGCAGTGTGCTCCTGCTCCCAAAGTGCTGCTATTGAAGGAAAGAAGTGTGACGAGCTGGAGATGGAGGATGAGGAAGGCTGTACCACTTTCAATTTACAACCCTCAGCTTCAGTTATTACTCCTAGATGTTCAAGCAGCAACAAACCTTCTGCATTTAATCTCTAGCCTGTTGTGCTACAGTAGTTAGTAAGTACAGAGGGAAATTAGCTTTTCTAGTTAAATCAGGACATAACTTAAATCTGCAAGTTCATGCTGATTGCTTTAGAATCCTTCTAAATTTTATAGCATATTCTTAGATAAATGTATAGCGCATTCATAGATAAACAGCAGGAAAAATGATCATAATGGACTCTTGTGTGCTATTGTTTATGATCATATATGACATTTCTTCTAAAGTTTATCTTTACTCCAAATACTTTTCTTCATTTACTTCAAGACATAAGACAAATTTCTTTCTATGGATTATTTTTCATTTTGGTAGGACTCATCAGGGTGCCACAATAGAGGAGGACGCTATAGTTTTGAGAGGTAATGCAGGCCTTGAAAATGGAAGCAGTTTTCTCTGCTATGGGGGAGTAGAAAGGTGCCCTGTTTATCAGTCCTAATAGTGAATGTAAGATCTAATAAGAGTATATATTTTTATTTGTTTATATTCAAAGTTTTTTCTATAAACAAGCTGAATGTTAGCTAAGGTAGTGGACTGTGCCTGTGGAATGCCTGAAACCCGAAAATGATGACTTCACTATTATCGCTACTGCTCATAAATTCACCGTGTGGCTAACACCTAATGCCTAACCAGAATCATAGAACTGTCAGGGTTGGAAGGGACCTTAATGCTCATCTACTTCCAACCTCCCTGCCACAGGCAGGGACACCTCCCACTAGATCAGGTTGCCCAGAGCCCCATCCAACCTGGCCTTAAAAACTTTCACGGATGAGGCTTCTACCACCTCTCTCAGCAGCCTGTTCCAGTGTCTCACAACCCTCATGGTGAAGAACTTCTTCCTAACATCTAATCTAAATCTACCCTCCTGTAGTTTGGATCATGAAGATCCTAAATCTAATCCTAACTCTAACCCCAACCTTAACCCTAACCCAACCCCTACATATACCCCTAAGCCTAACCCTAACCCTCACCCTAACTACTGACTAACCCTAACACTAACTCATTTCTTGAGTGCTTGGTTTTCACTGCTAGAAACTCACCTATTTTGCCACACTGTCTGCATAATGGTGCCCTCCAGTGACTGTCACCAGAATACTTCACAATTACAGTTCCCTCTTTTTCTTGGATTGTAAACTTCTTTCAGGGAAGGCAATCCTGGCATCAAAACATTGTGACTGGTGCATTTGCTCAACAATGACAGCAGTTTTTGAATAGACACATTTCAGTTAACAACCAAAGATTACATTACATTTGGAAGCAGAGATAGAAAGTCCACCTCTAGCTTCTTTTTGGCAGGAGGGAAACAGTTGAAATGTCCAGGACCAATACTCAGAGTGGTCCGTGGCATCACAGACATGTTAGGTCAGAGGCAATTCTTCAGGTTTCTAGTCTGACACTAACCCTTTCCCCCTTACTTTTCAAAGCTGGACTATCACCCACTCCAGATAAACTCATCTGTAGCTCTGTCCAGATGTCAAAGGGCAGAGGCGGCCCCACCTTTTCAGTGATCTTTTCCAGTCCTGCACAATCCCCCTGGTGAAGAAAATGCAGATGATGTACACGCAATGGTGGACATATAAACGAAGAAGACAAAAAAACCCCACCCAAACAAACAAAAGAACACAACAAGAATGCCAAAAGAATCAAACTAAAGCCACAAAATTTTTAAAACAATCTTTGATAAGTGTTTTCATGCCTTTCAGTTTTTCGTGTTTCCAAGGATCCTGAGAAAGGAAAGAAGCTGCAGGAAATGAGGGAAGCATTGGGTTTTGAAGGGAAGGAGAGAAACGATAAGTGTGGTTGTTATGTAAATAAACACAAATCACCTCCTTTTCAGAGCCCATTGACCGAGAGATTATAAAATCACAGGGAAAAGATCTGATTGACTCATGTTTTTAATTGTAGTTGCATTTGAGATGGGGATATGTGTGCAATAACTTGAAAAGCAACTTCTTTCTTGCCTCTCAAGAGTTCAGGTGATTAAGGGAAATCTTTTCTCAATCTAGCCAGTAGCTAAAGCCCCTGTATTCCTTGCAGGTCTGCATAATACCCTCTCTGATTTCTAGAAACAAAATGTGCTCTCTGTTCAGCAAGCTCCACTAGCAAAATAGTGGAGATTATAACTACGTCTACATTTCAAAACAAAATACAAAATGGGAGCAAAGCTAGGAGTTCTGTTCCTCAAGAAACTCTGCTCTTCTTGCGGTAAAAGACAGAGGAAAGACAGTATGGTCTTAACCTCATGTGTTCCTTTAAGGCACATGTTTCAATTTCCAGTAATCTTGTAGGCAGAAAACAGCTTGGTCATTTACAGTGCATGTGTTTAACTTTCTCTGCATCAAGCAGCCTTCCTGCAAGTCACAAGATTGTCACAATTCATAACATTTTAATTGTGTGCTCTGATAAATAGTGAAATTATATATTGTGAGAAACAGAATTATAATAGTTTTATATCTTAATTAGCTAATACTTTGGTTCCCACAGAGAAATCAAATTTCATATTATCAGCACATTTTTATTATCTCTTTCCACAAGTTTTATACTGAGGGCTCCCAGCATCAAACCCTGTCCTGGTTTGAGTTAGAATAGAATTAATTCTGTTCAGTGATTTTATTTTTCAAGCCAGCCTGTTCTAACGAACTGCATTTTCAGACGTTAGCAGCATGTTTTCTCAGGCAGTGCCTGCTTCTAGCAGTGATAACACCCAATACTTTAGAGTTAGTACCAAGAATTAGGTGTGCAGACCAAGGTCACTGCTAAATCTTGTGTACCACATTGGGGGTGCAGAAAGTAAAAAGCTGCACCTGTGGGGAGGAGTGGACAGGATGGGTGACGCTAAACTGGCAAGCGAGATATCCATCCCATATACATCATATTTGGTATAAAGCTGAGGGATCACACAGGTCAAGTTGTCTTCCTCAATGACCAGTGTCTGAGGAGGACTCTATCCGTCCTGCCATTGGTTGTGATCCATGTGTTCCTGAATCCAGTTCTAGAATCCAGCTCCTGAATGTGGTTCCCGTCTGCTGCTGAGTCCAGTCTGGGAATTGCGCAGTGCCTGCTGGATGGCGTCAGCTGTGCCCGTGTTACAGTTATCACCAGGGAGGTTGGGTTCAATATTGGTTCTGTATATAGCTGTATAATCCAATTTTATTGCTTCATTAAAGCTGTTTTAGTTTTCTAATCCATAAATCTCTCTCCCATATTCCCGTTCTCTTCCACTTGGGGACAGGGGCTGACAGAGAGCATCTGTCATTCGCCTAGTGGATGGCCCCACCCTAAACCTTTACAAACCCGTGTGAAATCTAGAGAGCAGCTGATTAATCCTGGTACTGTCACCTGCACACTGTAGTGCAAAGTGACTATAAAAGGGTTTTTTCTGACTGTGCGTTATAACGTCATAAAGTGTTGTTAATGATGGCACAAAGGCTAGACAGTAAAGGATTGAAATATGATGGCTGGAAAAGGTTTAGGGAATTAATTTGAAGTAGCCTTACTAATTTGGGGGTTTTTGCTGACTAATGAAATATCTGTAATTTACTGTCAAAAACACATTTCCCCTTTTTGTACACACATATCTGGGAGCTTCTTTTTCAACAGCTGTTGAGCATACACAACGCCTGAATATCCTTATTTTCTTTTTGCTCCATAAAACTCATAAAAGGAAACAAGCTTCCTTGGAAATCTCTCTCCTTTTTCCAGATGGAGTTAGTTTCAGATAGAGGTGCTTAACTCTTAAGATATAAAGGCTGGCCTGTTGGAGTTTTCTTTTTCTTAAGTGAAAATTAGATAGGTAGATACAAAACAGAATGTGGAGGGGAAAAGTGGTTTATTATTCAGTTTAGCGGCATCCTGAGGTCAGAATCATGGTCCACACTATTGGGAGGCACAGGAACCCCACACCTTCAATGCTGAATTCAAGAAATTATTTTGTTACGTTATATAAATCCCCAGAGAGTTTGATTCCAAATGTCTGTGCACTTGATTTTTCTCCTATATTTGATACATGCAGTTGCAGCTAGACTGAGGCCAGATCAGTTCAAGCCAGCTGTGGATTTTGGATGAGTCCCTAAACATGCTACTAAGTAGTAGTGGATTAGCTGGAGGAACTGAAGAGATTAAGATGCTGAGAAACCTCTTAGGTAGCCCTTGGACACCTAAGGACTAATTCAGGTGCCTAACCATAGGTTTTTAGGGCAATCTGAGGTGCCCAAGGGTATTCTCTCTGATGTCCAAATAATGCCTCAGCAAGGCACAGCACTCCCATAGGTTCTGGATCTTGCCTGTCAGCCATATGTGAAGATCTCAGACAAGTTAGAAAACCTCAAAAAGTCCTAGAGGTCTGTATTCGGGCAACAGGCTCTGCCTGCTAGGCTGGGATTCCTCTCACCTAACTTCAGGCATCTACAGTGTAAGTGGTCTGCAACTTCAAAGCCACCTCCTCAGGTTCCATTACAGTCAGTGAGAGATCTGGCCAATACAGTCACTATTCAGCAGCACTCCCATGGGGTGAGATGAATCACTTCTCAGTCTCCATTGGATCTGTTGGCCAGATATCTACCGACTCTATTTGAGGCTTAAACAGCACTCTCACATCTGTAGCTAAACTGCAGATATCTAAAGGCAGTGTAGATACCTAAAGGCAGACCAAATAAAGTATGCATGTTGCCTGCAATGCAGCATCCCAGAAAAGATCTGAGGCTATCTGTGTTGCCCTTGCAAGCTGAAGACATGTTGTACTGTTAGCTCACCTCTGAACAGTCACTCAGTTCCTCCACCAAGGGCTGTCCCGCCTTTCCCACACTGATCAATAGTTCTGTTAATATTTGGACAAGGCTGGCTCTCCTGAGTAGGATGTGCCAAGGGACAGGAGACAAAGGACTGCAGGTGGGTGACAGAAGGGTTTCTTCTACTCTGAAGCCCTTAGAAGTTGCTCAGACTTTGGTTTAGCTGAAAAGAAGAGAACAAAAAAAAAGTAGTAGATGCAAGAAGAACAAAGGAGTGCAAAACATCACCTCATGCTGCCTTTCACCAAAAATGAGTCTCCAACTCATTCACTCCCCACCTCCCCCTTCCAGGATCCTAGGATATCCTAACCATCTCTTCTGAGTTGGGGTGCAAGGGAGAAGAAGGTGCTCCTTGCTGCATCTCGCCCACAAGGGAAGTAGCTTAGCATTTGAAACTCTTACCTGCTCTTCTCTTGAGCACAACAAAGAGGACAATGATGAAAATGACGGTAGCAATGAAAGCCCCCACCAGTCCTTCTGATCCCATTTGACCTACAAAGGAAGAAGAGGACCAGTGATGTTGGATCAGCATGTTGCCACAGTTAAACAAGCTTCCCCAGCAGCTGACCGTGTGCATACTCTTATCAGGTACACAGATGTGACACGACATATTGGGATAAAGCCACACAGACCCAGGGCCAGTTATACTGGCTGGACTGGTGTGTCATAACTTGTGAAACTGCTTGCTCTTCCCTGCTGGATCAGGAGGAGACCCAGCAAGGTCCCATCACCAAGTGAGAACCCCAACAGCTCCAGCGGGAGGAAGGATTTTTTGCTATCATTATCAAGCAGCATCAGTCTCCAGCTGAACATTAAGCCCAGCTGGGTGTCTAACTTCTTGGGGCATGGCTTTTTCCTTTGTGCCTGTCCAGTGGGGTACAGCCCATGAGCTACAAACTTTTGCTCTGTTGCTTCACTTTCAGCCATAAAATCTCTTTTTGCCTTAAGGAAAAGAGATATTTGCTCCTCCCAAATCTTCGGAGAGCGAAATAAAGGCTGAGGAAGTGAAAGTGAAAAAGCAGGATAGAGAGGATGGGCATGAGAGGACACCAGATGGAAAGCGGGGAGAAACCGGCACATGTGGTGTTCAAAGTTCGGAGGCTCTGATCTCTGCAGTGGGTAGATGAGGTGGGAGGAGGTCCGGGCAGGATGAAGAACTCGCCCCTCTGCCCCTGACACCTACCTGTTGCCTTAAGATGGGCGCTCACAGAAATGGGTTCTGCCAGGGCCACATGTGAAACATGGCAGCTGTAGGTGGTTGGTGCCCGTGCTGTGACCGAGCTGATGCTGAGGTAAGAGGTGATGCTGTAGGTGCCGTCTCGGCTTTGTCGGTGGCTGGAGAAATGTGCATTTGAGAGAGGGATTTCCACATCATCTTCAGGAACCTTCTGTGTCCAGCTCACTGAGACATCCAGAGGGTAATAGCCAGCAATGTTGCAGGTCAGAGTAGTTGTCTCATCTCTCTCAAATGACATCACTGCTGGAATGACATGAACTCTTGGAGGCTCTGGAGGAGATAAACAGGAAATTGGCTTATTGTTAGCAAAGCCCCTGTCTACAAGGATGAGAAGACTAACTGTCTGTGATGATGAGTGTTGGCAGCAATGGGATAAGGGTGCTGGGTAAAGTTTCATTGCTTGGGGACATGGGACTGCTGTTGCCCCAAGGCATTTCCCTTCCTCACCGGCCACATGCAGCTGGATGATGTGCTGGGCCTGATGCAGCAGGGTGGACACCAAACAGATGTATGTCCCTTCGTCTTCCACGCTTACTCTTTGCAGGCTAAGTGATGCGTCTCCATTCTCCAGCAGCTCTGCCACATTCACATGGACTTTCGGCTGGGCTACTGGTCCTCTGCTCCCCACCTGGTACTGGAAAATGCTGTGGCCACTGCCTCGGTGCTGCCTCCTCCACTCCAGAGAAGACAATGAAGAGCTAGGCGCCAAGGCAAAACGGCAGTCGAGGGTGACTGAGCTGCCAAGATGTGTGTGCACAGAAGTGTTGCGTGACGATGACTGAAATTCAACTAGAAACAGAAACACAGGCAAGCAGAGAGTTAAACAGACATGGTTAAAGAAAGCATCCTCAGATAGGAAGGCTGACAGTGAACTCCCCATCCTGAGGAGGAGGCACAGGCACCCTATTTGATGCCCCAGGGGCCATATGAACTGAAGAGCTGGTGGAAGCTAGCCTGGTGGGCTTAGAGGGACAGGGAGACAGGTGGGCATCAAGTGCACATCACAGTCTTGAAGGTGCTTGACATCCTCAGGGGCTGGGGCATGGGAAGCCCTGACAGGAGGTAGGATGGGAGGCAATCTGCACAATCCCTTTTTCCCTAAGCATCAACTCCTGGATGCCCTCAGGTCCTAGTGCAAGGTGGGGCATGGAATTGGGAGGGCCATCTGGTCACCTGTGGTCAGCAACGTCCCCTCCTTGCTCATAGGAATTCTCAGCTTTGGGTGTAGTGTTGCATCATGCTCCTCCTCATGCTGGCTGCCACGGCAGGGTCTTCTGAGCACCAGGGCAATGCTGATCCTACCAGAGAGTAGCAGGGTGGCCATGAACCAGGAGGTACGGCATGACTCCTTGCCAGCCCACTGGGAGCTGTATGGGGAGATCTCACAGTTCACCTCCTCCCCATAACAGTCTGCATGCAGCAGGGACTCCGCGTGTGGGATGGATACCAACTGGGCTGTGGGGATAGAGGAAAAGGTTTAACCATCTGACTCCAAAAAGGGAAAAGAAAGTGCAAGATAATGAGGCATGTACTTTAGAGAAGCACCATGAACTGTGAGGGTCAGTCAGAGCCCAGAAATGGCAGGCTAGGCTTAATAGATGGACTGCAAAGAATACAAGAGGTTTGTCATGACTGTTCTACATCCCTCAGTTTAATGAATCGGTTTTATCCTGTCAGATTGCATAGAGTTCACACTGGGCAAAGTAAACTGTTAGGAAAGGGGAATAAACAGAAGAGATTACCTTCAGCTAGCTCAAGAAAGTAAGACGCGTATGTGAAGTGCCCAGTAAAGACCTGCAATATTTGTTCTTTTTAGGCCTGAATCTAGAAACAAAGGAGACACTGAAGCATCCCAGGTAAGTAAAGAAAGGCTGGCAGAAAAGCAGGAGTGGCTGGATGTAGAGACATGCTGCATCTGTGCCTTTGATCACAGGCTCAAGCTCAGGCACAAACATCCTAGTGACCTACATACACTTTCCACAAGCATCACTGGAAATTAACTCCATGTCTGCAATGCCTGGCTGTAGCGTGCTCGAACTCGCCCATGCCCAGTCCATTCACATCACTTGAAGGAGAGCTTGGACCCAGGCTAATGGATAAAGCCAGGCCTTCAACTTTCTGAAAATGTCTCAGTCTCAAGTAAGCTTGTACTGAAGCACATGCTGAGAGACAAGCACTGTAGGCAGACTACAGTGCAGTACAGGTTCAGACATTTGTCTGGCTGTGTTTGTAAAGTTATGGATGAAGCGAGGGCTAGAGGCTGGACTGCAGGCTGGTCCCCATGAGCGAACTAAGGAGAGCCAAGTTGCACACAGCTGGCCGCCTGAGCAGGAGAGCTCTGCTTCATGCCTACGTACCACTGCATCTTCTGCTCACAAAAAAACATTCTCATTCCTAAAGATGTGAACACTTTTCATGTGTGAAATAATGCCGTGTAGTGGAATAATTCCTGAGTTGATTTTGACAAAGTATCTCCCAAGAGGCAATCTAGGATAGCTCCAGTATGAGAGAGGTGCCTCAAAAGGGTTCGCTAACAGTTTCTACAAAGTTCCCTTCTTGAAGTCCCAACTGCTGAATTCAGGAAATCATGCAGGAAACTTTAGCAGCCATTCAAAAACGAATTGTCTAAACTCAGTTAAAGAAAAGTCGTGTAGAAGCTCAGTGCATGTAAGTGGTCAAAACCCCAGTGGCAGCTCTCCCACCCCAGTTCTCCCACTCACCTGAGGCTTCAAAGACAATGGGAGAAGAGGAATCAGGATATTTGTGTGGGACTTCGTACTCGGTTACATCATCCAAGTTCCCATCATCCCTGACGCTGACACCCCTCAGCACGAGGGTAGCAGGGTGCTCAGAGGATGAGCTGCCAAGGGCATGCTGCCGGCCTCTTACACCTTCCCCTACGTAGAAGCAGGCAAGACCAATATCCACCCTGCGAAACTGAGGAGCTGGTGTGGGAGCTTTCGCTGGTCCTGTAGGGAGGGAAAAGAACTGGCTTGAACCCCATTGCAAACAAAGAGCAGCTAAGTTTCTCTGGGATGGGGAGAATAGTCGGGAGGCGGGGGGCCTGGCTGCCACTTTGAGGTTCTCCCAGCCCTACTGGCAGCACCCGCACCTAGCCCTGCATTACCCTCTTCTGCCACCAGCGTTAACCTTTAGGAAGACTCCAGCTTCCATT